>JACDJE010000086.1:5397929-5575583 GCA_016647715.1 Pavo muticus | reverse complement strand
TTTTTTTTTTTTTTTTTTTGCAGGAGTTCCATCTTGTGGTGTTATTGCCAATCTGACAGCAGCTCTGTGCTGGATCCCGACGTGTTTCAGCAGCGCGGTGCTGAAGAGGAGCACGCAGTGCGGCCGAATTGAGGACGCGCTGGGAGCAGTGGGCCGGCAGCCGGCTGCTGGGCACCCACTGCTCCTGTTGGCCGCAGTGCAGGATCAGTGCCTCGCCTGCCGTTCACCCAAGCAGGTCTCTCCTGACGGCTCTGCTTTCTGGAAGCGCTGCGTTCCTCGCCGTCCTGCGGGGCGCAGAGCTCTGCGGAGCGGTGCTGATCTGCGTTGTGTTTCTGTACCTGGCCGAGAGGGAAGAAGGAGCCGGGCTGTCGGTGCGCCCTGGCAAGCTGCCGGCGGGGATGAAGTTTCCTCGGATTATGATGTTTTCAGAAGTCAGTTCTGTGCGCTCGTTTGAGGCAGGCTTCCTTAAGGTTAGATTTGATCTGTGTAAATGCTAACTTCTCTCAACGCGCATTAACCGAGTACTGCAAAAGTAAGCGCGGTGCGCTTGAAGTTTAAATCTAAAATGATGGCAATTGCAACACTTCAGTTGTAGGTGTGTTACGCAGATTTCTTTGTCCTTTTCTTCCAGGTGTAGCCACACAGACACCCTTACCAAGCTAACAGAGGGGGGTTAAGATTGGATATGAGGAAGTTTTTTACCATTAAGGTGGAGAGGCACTGCACAGACTGCTCAGAGAGCGGTGGTGCCCATCCCTGCAGACCCCCAGGGTCAGGCTGTGAGCACTGGCGGGGCTGTGGGTGTCCCTGTGCACTGCAGGCAGTGGGACCAGATGGCCTCTGGGGGTCCCTTCCAACTCAAACCATTCTGTGATTCTATGATTTTAGGTACAAGTATTTAATTAAAATCATTTATTATTAATGTCACTGTGCGATAAGATGTCACTAATACAGATATTTAACTAGCACAGTTGCTCTGCCACTTGCAC
This sequence comes from Pavo muticus, assembly GCA_016647715.1. Taxonomy (NCBI): domain Eukaryota; kingdom Metazoa; phylum Chordata; class Aves; order Galliformes; family Phasianidae; genus Pavo; species Pavo muticus. The sequence goes on along the minus strand of JACDJE010000086.1, from coordinate 5,574,594 downwards.
TGGACCAGCAGTGGCAACTGGACTTGTGCTTCATGTGTCATTGTCCAGTACATGAAAAGGAGGGAGGAACTCACCCCATCCCTCTCCAGTCTGAACACATCATTCTGCCACTCTTCAGCTGGACTTGAGAGCACAGTAAGCCTGTTCCATCTATCGTGTTACACCGTGCCCATTGCAAAGTCAGACTCCATAGGGACCGCAGAGAACAGAGCTAGCCAAGCAGACAGGTAATTTATGTTGCTGGGAGATTTAGCCCAGATTAAGATCAAGATTCATATTATGCCTTTAACATCACAGGTTTTTTTTTCCAATTATTGTCAATGACTCCACTGATTTATATCCTGTAGCAGCCGGAGGTTTTGCAGCACATAAATTGCGGAAAATTTGGCCAGCAATCCATGGTGATCTGTGCAGGCTCAGGAACCCCCTGAGCTGCAGAGGGATGGAAGGCGGAGGGCACTGCAGCCTTCCCTGGGTGCCCACCCGAGGGCAGTGGCAGACAGCACTCTCACCTGGCTGGGCTCCTGTTCTCATCCAGGATGCTTGGAATCACTGTGGGGGGTTCCCATATTGTTTGGTACTTTGGGGAAGGTTTTGCACAAATCATGCACGTGGTAGCACACATGATCTAAGCATGAAATCCTTTGAGTAGTACAGAGGCACAGGTAGGTGGAAGAGAAGAAAGCAGTTCTTACTGAGGGCAGGGAAAACAGCCACAATTAAAAGCGAAGCAAATTTGGGCAGTGTGGTTGCTTGCTCATTAGCTCTGAAGACATTCATAAGCATCCAGCATAACCCACAACAGATCTTCATTGAGAATTTGTGGATTAACCCACACCAACAAAGGCGTGTGATGACATCGCAGTGGTATTCTTTGCCATGTGCGGTAGAAGTTAGTGAAGACCCCAAAAGAACAAATGACATTAGTGTGCACAGTGAACGGAGTCTGCCTTCCCAGACTGGACACATTTGCAGTAGTTCTGTCAAATAACTGCTTCTCTTACGGTACATTCTATCCAGATGCACGGTCAGGTTTTGGCCAACATAAGCAATAACAATACCCATAGGCAATCAAGAGAATTAGAGAAGAAAAGGACCTATCAGATCATCTACTCCCTGCAGCTGGCAGTGAAGAACAGTTTCATGCTGAATCCAATAAGTATGTGGTTTGTTCCGGCTTTAATTGTAGGCATTACCCTTGCGTGGTTGAGCTTCACCCCGTATGCAGGGTGATATCTGAGGCAGCGTTCTGCTGGGGTGAGCCTGCAGGTGCCTGTTCTGGGTGGGCAAAATTCCCACCTTTTTTCCCCACTCCTGGAACTTTCCACTTCTTTTTTACTCCTTCCCAGTTTCTTTCATTTTCTGCACATCTTTTTCTGTGTTATTCAACCCTTGCTTCTCATCAACCCTTGCTGCTCCTAAACTCTTGCTATTCCTCAACTCTTGCTTCTCCTCTTGTGGATCTTCAGTATTTTCCATATTACTTAAGAGTAAAAATCTGAAACCAATTAAAAAAAAAATCCCTTCCTGCTTTCTGAGCTGTGCTGATGATGCTCCTTACTTTGTGCCATCCCCCCATGGTTGGAGCACTGGTTTGGTGCTGGAGCTGGGGCTGGGAGCTGTGCTCAGCCGCTGTCACCACTCTCTTCGTGACATTCACTGAATCTCCCTCAGTTTCTCCATTCTGTGAAACACCTGTGGTCATCAGGAGATACAGATCTTGTGGTGGCTGCGAGGTCAGAAGAGGGAAGCTGCAAGCAGGCGATGGAGAGATGTGTACCTGAGACAGCTCAGAGGGCGCTCCCTCCCCTACCAGTTTCCCTTTCATTCACTTCCAGATAGGGCCCATAAAGGAGGTAAGCATACAGCTGATGCTATGTTGGAAAAGAAGAGAGAAGAAAGGTTGTTCTTGCACTTTCCAATCGTGGCAGCTCCCTCTCCCACTGGGAAGAAGGGCAGGTCCCCGTGCTCCCCCACAGCCGGGCACTGCCTCCCCCTCCTCCTGCTCACCCTGCCAAGGGTGGCCCAGGGGTGGCACTGGGTCTGGTGCTGCTGGCTCAGCCCCGCGGTGCTCAGGGAGAAGCAGCCACACCGGGCCTTGTTGCAACACGCAGCGACAGGAGACGGGAGGCAGACGGGTGTGCGGGGCCGGAGAGACAGGTGTGTGCGGAGATGGGCGGATAGCGAGGCAGGCAGACAGCCTCATCCGGTGCGAAACAAAACCCCGCAGCGCTCTCTGGGAGCTGCATTCATCGCAGCGCAGGATGTTTAGGATGGTTGAGGTGGTTTGTCTTCAAATACCGTGTGATTTCATTTGGGGAAGCGCATCTTTTCTTAGAAACACGGCTGTGTTTCTAACACAGATGCTCACAACCGTGATTCGCTGCAGACACCACTGTGTTTGGGGCTGCTGGATCCGAACGCCGGGGGAGGAGAAGCAGTAACTGTGGATTAATGCAGAAAGAGAGAAAATAGAGACCCTTCGAGGGAGCCATAAGTTCACTGCAGCCGCCATATACTGGCACAGTGCAGTAAATATTTTGCTGTGGAGAACCTCCTTGAGGGAAGTGTATGGGGCTCCTGTCTCAGCACAGAGCTGCTGCTTGGCTTTTCGTGCCACTCTCACTCATATGAGGCTCAGCCAAGTGAACATAGCACCAGCTCAGCACCGGTCCTGTGCCAGTGTGCTATAGGAAGGCCATGTTTAGAAGGTGAATATCCCTAAGGGGAAGCAGTACACCTGAAAATGAACCCACGTGCTCAAGGCAGCAGATCAGGATTGTATTTATTCCATATCATGTAAGAAAGAAGTTGATTGTTTTTCCCTTGGCATTGCTTCACTTCCTATTTGGTGTTTGGGTGATGATGGATTACCAAAAAGGAAAAAAAGAAAGAAAAAGTAAATATATTTTAAAATTACCTTCTGCTTTTGAATAAATATATCCAGTCTCATTCAGGTCACAATTCTCCTTATGTACACCCTGGCCCTTATTTGCCCTGCTTGGCCTTGTCCTGGATGGAGGCTTTAACCTGATGTGAATCCAGAGGAGTTCCATGGGAGCCCATGGGATCGCTATGCATTTCCATGGGGCAGGCTAGTTGCAAACCATGGCCAGTGCATCTTGTTGTGTTCTTTCTGTAAATAACAAGCTGGATTTGGCCCGACAAGAGTAAAACAAATTGAAACCATTCATAAAGAGAAGAGGTAAATGGCTTAAGGGATCAGAGCAGCGTACTGGTGGGCTGCCTCCAAGTCTCCAGTTTTTAATAGTACCCAAGCTCACACAAAACTTTAGTTTAACACGTTCCTAAATGTGCTGCTGTGTGGGGCCGGCTGCTGGCTCCTGTTTTCATGGAAGGATTGTATTAAAACATTTAAAAACTGCAAGGAGAAGAATGTTCGAGGGCAGCCAGCCGGGAGGAAACACGTATCATTTCATCACGTGCAGTGTTTATAAATGCAGTTCATCAACATGTATGAAAGAGTCATTTTTTTTTCACTTTCCAGGCCTCAACTGTCGCACAGAAAAGACATAATTGCTGATTTGTCTTTATCAAGGATTTCTAGAGAATGCGCTGCGCTCCAGATATTTATTTTGACCTCTCATTCCTTTTAAATATCTTATTGTTTGGCGGATTGGCTCTAATTAGCGTTTTTGTCTGCTGTCCTTGTGCGATTGATAGAAAATTGTTTGTCTGGCTCCTCCAAAAATTGAAATTTTTATGAATTTTCAACAAAATGTTGGACTTTCTCCGACGTCTGATTTACTTCTAGGTAGTCCAGTGCAGAGCCAGTAGTTGGCCTCGATGGTGCTGGCGGGTCTCTTCCAGCTCAGGGTGTCCTGTGATTCAATGATACGTGGGTTGCTGAATTGGATCTACACCCCCCCCCATTTCTATTTCTCTTACAGCATCAGTGTAAATCTGAAGCGACACGGAACGGCTGGAATTGCAGTAACGCGGCGTAACAGCGCTGACTATCAAGCTTCATATATAGATTAGATTAATACATAAATCTAATTTGATATTTCACATTACTGGGCTAATATTTTACAGATGTAATGCCAAGTTGTTAAGTAAATGAAAATCATGGAGAGTCCAATTCTGAAAGGATTACTCAGGCAAAAATCCCTGAAGTCAAAGGGAGTATTGCCTGAACGAAGTCTGCGAAATTAGAACTAGAGCCATATTCCCAAAGCAGACAAGTAGATTTATCTTAGAGATCTGCCCATGAGTTGAATTCTTGTAGCAATGAAAGATATATTGGGAAAACGAACAAGTAGGTAACCTGAAATGTAAGGAGAGGCTGATAAGATCGCACCAACCCTGAGCAAGCACTTGTGTGGTTGGTGATGTCAACAGGAACCCGAGCTGCCTTAATAAACTTGTTCGTAGTTGTCCTATACGTTGCTTTATACACCGAAAGGCACAGATCGCTTAAGAGTTTAACAGGAAAAGGATTTATATTAAATTTGCACATAAAATGCCTCCGTGAAATATGTGAAATGCTTTTTTATACGATTCCAATAAAACATTGATCATAAAACTCTGCCCTCCTGCTTCTTTATATCCAGCTTCGGCTGTTGCTTCGTGTTTAAAGTTTGAATCTGTGACACTCAGCAGACATAATTGTGGGGCAGCTTTAATTGGTGAGGACAGACCAGCGCTCTGCTTGCTCGCTCAGGGGTATAAATCAGGAGGAACCCCACCAGAATCGGTCAAACTGCCTCCGTGCAAGAGGCTGTTGGGCTGAACGACGCTAGTGCTGCAGTTGCTACGAAATACGCAGCGCTGTGTCTGTTTATAGCTGCTCAGGATCTGGCCCACTGACTGGGATGGAGCTCAGCCAGCGCTGATTTCTGCCCTTTATCATGAGTTTGCTCTGAGTTTCGCGTTGTAAATTCTCCCGACTCGTGCTGCCAAACTCAGCTCCGCTCTTCACAGTTTCGTAGTCTGAGTGTGAACTGATACTGGTGGAAATCCAAGGGTAAAAAAGCGGTGAGTAGAAAGCACAGATCTGCAGCCTGGATCTGAAAGGAACAGCTTGACCACAGAGGAAGTTATTTGCACAAAAAGTATTCAAACAGATATGCACGGTTTACATGTGTTTAGTAAATCTTGTCTGAAAACTAGAACCAGCTGTATAGTATATGGAGGCCCTGATCCCCAGCTCTTTCTTTCGTACACTTGGATGATGCATTTCAAGTCACTTTTTCCATCCTTTCATTCGGAGGCTGCTAAGGATTGAAATACAAGGCGCATGAGTTCCATCTCAATGCAAGAGGCCGTCAGCATCCTCAGGTAGAGCAGTTCACCACCATGGCTTCTGTGGAGCCATTCCCATCACCAGCCGCTCCGTTCCCATTCCCATTGCGGAGCCATTCCTGTCCCATCCCTCACCTCCACCTGCAGACTGGAAGCAGAGGCACAAACCCCCCTTGGCTCAGGGGCATGGAAGGATCCTGGCTCACCCTTCCAGGCAAGTGTTAGGGCAACAAGCAGAGATTAGCAGCGTCCTTACAGCAGGATCATCCCAGTGTTTGCCCTCTGTGACAGCAGCAAAACTGATTGAACTGCTCTTGGTTGGAACAGGAGGAGAACCAGGCCTGAAAGCTAAATTTGCATGCAAGATTAAGAAAGTTGTAGATGCAAGCAAGATTTTTTTCCCTTTTTTTTCCCCCTTCTTTTTGTGTGTGCGTCTAACTATGCAACAAATTTTGTAGCTGAAATTTACATACTTCTTGATTCATGAAATTATGAGCAGCTGCTATTTTGCTACATTCTTAAATTGAAAAGGCAGCGAAGAAAAGAACAGACACATTAGGCAAACTCCATCTGCCCCTCATGTCTATCACTTTCCTTCACTCTCTCTTTTGCCAAACAGGATACAATGGCATAATCAGATGTCTTGGTTTGCCTGGGAGAGTCCCCAGATTCATATTGCTGCCGTTTAAGATGGGATTTTTGTTTTTTAAGACAGCTTCTTAGCACAGTCTCCTGTTCACCCCTAGAACAAGCATACACATCTTCAGTGGAAAACACAGAACAGGAAGGACCTTTAGGAGGGGAATAACCTTCCAAATGGCTCACAGGCTTCTGGAAGCTCCTGGAAGTCTTCGGACATCATTTCTTAGGGGGTTTTAAGACTGAGAAAGGATCACTTAGGTTTTAAAAGCTTTTCTATTTGTATTTTATTGCTTCCATCTTACTGTCCTAAATACAGAAGTGGAAGGATTTGAAGGGAGGGGGTAAAATGTAAGGCTGAGAATTAGGATAGATGGGGGTTATTTCTAGCTTTTGGAGTGAATCTAAACGAATTCAACCTACAGGGAGTTCCATGCTTGGAGAAAAGTTATATTTCAGCTCTTTGGTGAAGAGAACCTCCATCTCTGGCCCAGCTGAGAACAGCCTGGCCCTTTCTTTGTACTAAATGCTCTATACAAATAACACCACGTTTCATCATGAGGCAGATTTTAATTTCTCCTTTTTGAATTAAAATATGGAAGCTCAGAATTTGATATCTATTTAACACCTGGTTGAACACTTAACAATCTGGTAACAGCTGAGCGCATCCCTGTGAAGTGGAGTTCCTCTCCTTTAGTTGCCCCACTTAAGAAACAGCCATTGTCATTCAGTCTGATTAACATAAATAGGTTCCCTAGGAGATGTCCCATTAAAGTGGCCATCCCTATTAAGCATGTCCCAGTTAAGTAGTGTTTATTGTATGGCAGGTTCCAGACCTCAAAGCAGAATAATTTTCAGTTCCTAGAGGGAAAAAGTAAGTCAAAGAAATTACATAGTTTAAAAAGGCTTAAATTGATACAAACTGATAAGAGCCCAAAAATGAAAAATGAGGGCTGACACTTCATCCTTTTGTTTATCCTGTAATGCTGCTTTTCTGGTTTTGAGTTAAGAATGTAGCCTACACCCTAACTATGAATTTCTTGGCTTTGATTTGATTGTGTCATAACTTAATGTTTTATGACTTACAATCACATTAGTCATAGGAGTCACTCAAGTTTAGAGATGATGGAAAAGACATAGGGGATAGACAAATCCGTACTCAGAAAGACTAATAGCCCTGTGATTGAAATGGTGGGCTGGGGCCTGGCAGAGCCAAGCTCACCATCCAGGCTTTGCTGAGTGGTTCTGCCTCACTTAGAGCAAAACACCAAGACTTTGTTCACAGCATTATTTAGACGCCTGAACCAACATTTAAGTATGTTTTCACATGACTGTATGCACACATATAGTCTCTTTTGCCCTTTTCCCAGTCATGATGGATTTAAGTCAGGGGTTTCTTCAAGGTGCTAACAGACAAGCTTTGAAAAATCATCCTTCATTGGCTGAAGATGACACGACTTTCAGCTGTCTGCTGCCAAAGGCTACCCCTTATCCCCCAAATAGCATCAGCCACTTCAATGTAACTTCTGGGCCTTCAGCACAAACCCATCTTCAAAGAAGAGAAATTACTCATCTCCATTTTGTCTCAAAGACACGGGCAGGTACCTCCTCTCCTCCCTGTTATGCTGCAGTGAGAGGTGAGCTGCAGCACAGAGACTGAGCAGAGCAGTGGGAGTAATGCCATCTTCTGCAGCCAAAGGGGATTCAGCAGGCTTGCACTGCAGCCGGGACATACGCACGTCAGCATTTACCCTGCAGAACTGAGACATCCCTTTGTATTTAGTTTGGTTTTGCCCCTAATTACACAACCTGTCCTTCCTGTCAAGGAGAAACTTGTACCTGGGTGGAGTTCAATAAATACAAGAAAAATATTCCTGTTCTAGGGCCACAAACTGAAATCTCGTGACGGCAAGAACCATTCCACTCCATGGGTGCAGCCCCTCAGTACAGCTAATAACAGAAATATGACAGATTTGGATCTTCTCAGAAAAGAGAAGTGTGGTTTGTACACAGCGATGCCTTCCCTGCATCACTCTCTTCAGTACTTCTGGGAAATAAACTTCTGAGTATTCCCAACTTACTTGATTTCCATGCAGACTTCCAGAAAAAGCAATGTAAATGTGTTAAATACTTTTCCATAGTCTCACTGGAGTTATGTTATGAAGTATAGTATGGAGAAGGATATATATATTTGATGGAGTACAGTCAATGTAGCATAGGCAATGGCGTATACTCAGTGGAGTATATTTATGGAGAAGGAATAACCTCTGGAGTACAGCTTCATATGAAAGCCACGATTTCTTTGTACAGCAGTGCACAAGCAGTTTGCACACTTAATTTGTGGCCTGTGCCCTGGAGAAGATTAAGATCCCTTGTTTTTCCAAGAGGCACAGTACTTCCAAATGAGGATTTGTGAGTAGGTGGTAAACTTTCTTTTGGGTCACCGGGCAGTTACTGGGTGCTTTGAAAGCATCTCCCGGGAGCCAGGTAAACTGTGGTTGAGCGATGCAGATGTTCAGCTGTGGTCAAATCAGAAAGAAAGACTTCTATCCTTAAGGCAGTAAGGTAATTACACTTGGTATCCTCATATCTTGCTTCCAGTAAGTAGGTGCAGAACAATGTGGCTTTGTAGTGCCCATTAGCAATATCAGTACTTGGCAGCAAGAGCCTCTGGGAGTCTTTATGCAGTTTGCTGAAGCACCACATCACGGCGAGCATTCAGGAGTTCATCTTGGAAGAAGACCTTCCTTTATGTAAGTTTGTATGACTGGGATGAGAATATCTTTAGGGAAAGCTTTCTCTTGCTTGAAGATAGAGAACGTTTACAACTATTCCAGTTTGTATGTCTGCAGAAAGTGCAAAACCACAATCTCAGCTCCAAAGAGCTGCTGTTCCTCAGAGAATCTGAAATCGAGGCCCAGATTTGGGCTTGATGTTTAAGATCTTCTCTAATAATATCTTTGTTAAACAGTGATACTGAAAGTACACTTCCCTAAACTCCAGGCAGATGTGTCAGCATTTCTGGTGTGAAAATATTTTTTTCAAGAGCATTTCTCTCAAGGCCAGGGGCTGATGGTTGGGCCAGATGATCTGAGTGGTCTTTCCAACCTTAATGGTTCTGCAGTTCAAAGCAGTGCCCAAAGTAACGCACGGAGACTCAGACGGGTCTCTGTGCAAAAAGCAAAGCACAGCAATGTACCTGCGTGGAAGCTTAAGTACATTCTTTTGGCTCTAACACAAATCAACTGCAGGGCACTTTGACACATCCCAACCTTTCAGAGTGTATTTTTTGAGCTCTGCTCATTATCTGAGCCTCCATTCAGACTCTCTCGGCACAGATGCCTTCCTCATCAGCTCTGCACTAAAACATACAGTAAGTGAAATTCTGCCATATGTTAATACATATGTTTCAGTTTCAATAAGCATTCGATGCGGGGCTGCTTTTTTTTTTTTCCTAGGGAATAGAAATTACGGAGTTTATGCTATTACCTTCACTTTCTATTTAAATATACAAGTGAGCTTAAATTAATTAGATAAACTACGGTTAGCTGCATACAGCATAACCTGTCACATCGGTGGAAGCGTATTGACTCTTAATGGTTCAGCATTTATCTGTTTGGTCCAAACCAGCTGGGGATGCAGAGTGAAACTGTCTGAGACTCTCTGTGATGTTGTAAAATGATGGAGAGGCAGATAGCCCGCAGAGAAGGTGTAACCGGGTTTTCACTTCATCCCCACCTCAAGTTTTCCCATCTGGCATATCACAACATAATGATGTGAATGATGTCATCAGGCTGGGAAAGAGGATCTAAATGGGGTAGTTTTCTCCTTTCCTGAACTTTGTAAGCTGGCCACAAACTGTAATTAGCAAGTGTCTACCGCTGATTTCTGGCTCAGTCGTTTTTCAGGGACTGGAATCAGCTCTGCTCAGCCACGATGATTCTTTTTGTATGTTTGTTTGTTAATAAACTCTTGAAAAGATACTGGGCACCTGATGAGATTTACAGACCAGTTGCTATGCACGAGTACGCTGCTTTTACTGCTCTGCAATACCTCTGAGTGAAGCTTTTGATTTAAATTGAGCTACCTTAGATTTGCACCATTGTAGGAGCCAGCTCAGGCTCCATAAGTCTCATACACCGGCTTGAAAGCACCCAAGCAGTTATGAATGAGAGCAGCGTTTGAAAGACAGAACAAAGAAAAACAAGCCAAGAAAAATATCTAACCTACATCAGCTTTGCCTACTGGATTCTTTGCTTTACAAGCAGAGAAACATCTAGGCAGACCCTCAGCTCGCAGAAGCTGGCACAGCTTTGTTAAAAATCAGTGGAGCTTTGCTGATTTATATCAGCTGAGAATCACTATCTGCCCCAATGACAAAATGAGGCATTGAAACATAGTGGGAAGGCAGTAGGGTTTATCTACGGTTACAGCATTAAAACATCATCATAAGATAAACTAATTCTTGTCTAATCCTTTCAGAAAAGGTGTCTATAGAAATACTGCGCCGACTCCTCTTTCTCAATGTTGGTTCTGATCACTGTGCCAACGCTGGCATCTTCTCTTCCCTCAACAAATCAGCATGGCTCCTGCAAACTCTTCATTGACTGCCAATGCTGTGCTACCGATAATTTACTACTATTGAGAAACTTCCCTGCTTTCACTCTGCACGAGTGAGTTTGCTCCTGCATGCCTGGATTTGTTCAGTTACATACTTCATGAACATTATTAAAAAGAATCAAAGGATTCTTTTGGGTTCATTTTTCATAAAATGTCTCAAGCATTTGATAAATAAATAATCTTCTACTTAAAATGGGCACGAATCCCCTAAAGACCCAGAGGTGCAAGCAGGTATGTGCCAAGCCCCGCTCTCCTCCAGGGGGATGCATATATCTATATACCTGTAATTATAGGCTGATAATTATATAATTCCCTGTATGTATATCATCGTTTGTGAATAAGTGGGTAAGCTGGCAACACAGAAGGGCGGGACTGTATCATAAGCTAATAAAAAAAAAGCAATTATATTTCTTTCTGATCCAGTTCTCACCTTCCCGGTGAGGTTGGGGCATTGTGCAATAAGTGAGAAATGAGGAACCTCAGAACACTTGGAAGCAAGATAAGCATCCAAATGCCTGACTGTGTCATTCAGAGCTCAGCTGAACTGTTTCAGTCAGGAAATTATGGGCTGCCATGGGAACAAAGGTCCTTGCCCACATTACCGAATGGAGTCTGAAGTGGGTCAGAAATGTTACAAGAATGGGCTTTCTAATGACATTTGTATTATTTCCCAGGTTAATACAAGTTTCGGTCTAAGCACAAAGGCTAATATGGCAAATTTCATTGCAGCTTTATGCAACATCTCCTTGCTGTACCTACCGCTCACCCAAAAAAAGATTCCTAGAAGAAGGCATCACTACAGCCACAGCCTGCTCCCTCGTTTTTGTTTTGTGCTCGAGTCCATCTTTCTGCAGCTATCACACCTTGTTTTACATTAATTTCACCAGCTGCCTAAATAGGGACCCTTTGTAATCTGTGTTGGTGCAGCGTCTTGCAGAAGGTGCTCTTTGCTGCTGACTTATCAGGAATCACAGAATTGCATGGAAGCCTTAAAAATACAATATGTTGTAAACAACTCCTCTTGCTTTCTGATTTACGCCGCTAATACAAACCCCCAGTCCTTTTCCAAGATGCAGAGCACAGTGTCCCCAGTTGAACCAAAAATATTCACTTGCTATCTTAACTTTGAAATCCTTGGGAGTGCTCATAGTCTAGAGACGGTGCCCAGTATCAGGGTAGGATGGAGCTTCCAGTACGTAATCCAGAACTGAACAGATCCAGGCACGCAGGAGATAATTTAGCTGTGCAGACTGAAAGCACAATTTCTCAATTCTGGTGAATTATTGGTAGCACAGCATTGGCAGTCAATGGAGTACTTGCCCAAATTGTGATGATTTGTTAAGGCAGAAAGAGAAGCCAGTCCTGGCAAAAGAATTGCAGGCCATGGCAAAGAGAAAAAGCCTGCATTGTACTTACAGAGTCCTTCCTTAGAGCTCTAAATGAAACGTAATTTTTTTTCAGAGGTTCAGATGCTGGAAGCCACATTCTCTCTGCCATTTATTACAGCTTTCTGTCATTGTGCTGCTGGCTGTAAAGCAGGCAAAACTGCTAAGCTGTTTTTTCTGTGTGAAATGAATATGAGCGAAGTGGGACAAATGTAGAGCCAAGCTCTCCGTTGGGGCTGAGCTGGTTATCTCAGCCTCACACTATTAAGGTCCTACTCAGCAGAAACCAAATCAGTATCATCAGATAGTTTATTTGCACTGGAGTCTCCGTGGCTATTACAAACTCCTAAATGATCTACAGGATGCTTTTCGTGCTACGTCACTATTACCTCCCTTGCTCTGAAAGCAGCAAAATCACAAAGGTGGCTCAATCCTAAGAATACTGCCTCTGATCCAGCAAAACATGAAGGCATATCCTGAACTGAAACAACCGATTACTGCTCACCAGCTCCATCACCACCAGCATGCTAGGAAGCAGGAAAGATGTAGGAGTTGGAAGTGCTGAGGTTCCATCACTGGATGACAACAAGTTGGTAGGACTGACCCCAGCCGAACCTGCAGGCAGGTTCCATTTGGTTCACTCACTCGTTTCTGAAAAGCTCTCTCTTGCACACAAGCTGTCCATGTTCAGTTTATATCCTTAACTGTGTATTCATGACATGGCTGTGTATGTAAAACAGGATACTCTAGCCATTCCTAAGTTCTGCAAAAGTGGAACAAGCACAATTTCCTAATTTTTAAAGAACTTTTTGCCATGATTTTCTCCATCACACAGACAATTAATATACTGGAGAGCTTTGAAACCTGATATTTGATCCGTAAACACTTCTCTTTGAGGGTATGTCTGCAGCCACCACAGGAAAGAAAGGGATTGTCTAGATAATACTGAAGTGTGAATGACTAAAATTAGGATATTACATGCAACATAATATTTCAGTGCCTTAGAAAAGTCTGTGTGGTATCGCCTACAGAACAGTACCCTCTGTAGATGGGATAGTTACGGGTTAGTTACTAAAGTGCTTTTTTCCTGAGATTTCCCCCCTGCCCTCCCAAAGGGCCAATCAGCCCAATTTGGGTCAAGGACTTCAGATAACTTGAGATCTTTCAGAAGGGTATGATGCTTGCTATCGCCACAGAAGCCAATATGATATTCACTTAGCAGTAATTACATTCAGTGCTAAAACAGGGCTCAGATGTTCATGCTTCTGCAAAATAATTGCTTATGCTCCTTTCCATGTTCAGGGTGGTACTTGCACTTTCCTAATATTCTGTGCTCAGTGATCCTAAATATCTTCACACTCCTTACAGAGCTAAGGCAAAAAGCACTCTGTAAAACAGGTGAGGAATCAACATGACAGCTTAACACATATGAAAAAGTCATCCTTAGTTGAGTAAGAAAGGTTTTCGGGGTGTCTCAAGTTTCCCAATTTATTGTTCAATAGTTAGATTAGAAGTGGTGAGGTTTTAAGGGATGCTACACGTCCTAGAGCTATGTTGAGTTTGTATCATTGGGGATTCCTAGAAAAACGAATATAGTCAGCAAAAAATTTGGAGTTCTATGCAATTCTACTCCTGAAAAAAAGGATAATGTGTATTCTGCTACACTGAAGTTTCATTTTCTGGTGGTATCATTACCAAATACACCATTTGGATTAAAAAAAATGACCACTGCAGCTATGGAAAAGTGAGATGGTATCTGTGCATCTCCGGTCTCATAATCGGATTTATTACCGTGTTCTCCTCAGATGCATCTGTTGCTTGTTAGGTTTCAGCTGTCCACCAGACAGTTAACCAAGTCTGGCTTCATTCGCTCCATTATTAAATCACACATTCGGTGAGATTGTTCAGACAGGGCAAAGGGGCTTTGTGGAGCACTAACAATTCAGCACTTTTAGCAGGGAAAAAAAAAAGACTAAGAAATGGTACTTAGGAATAATTATGTTTTATACTAAATTCTCTCTAAAATTCCCTTCTGTGCTGGCAGGAGAATGATAGAAATCTATCTGTTCCCAAGGTGAATTGCTTGTGGGGTGGGGGCAATGCTGGATGGGGAAGGTAGGAGCTGCTTGAATTTCTGAGGGCTAGTCTGGGCCAATTCCTTCGTGCTTGTCGGGAGGTATCAATTCCTGAAAAGGGAGTTTCCTTTCTCTTTCCTATGACTAGTCAGGATGGTGCCTACACACTTACCATATCTACATATGGGCTGACTTCCCCGCCCGCTTGGTGCCTACTAGCCCCACTTCCTTATCTAATCACAGCTCAATCAAAGTTAATTAGGGATCTAGTTTTCTGTTCCTACATTAGGAGTAAAGCAAAAGAAGCTCCTGGGCATATCTGATCAAGAAGCTGATCTGTGTTACAACTATGTAATAACTGGCACAACTGTGTAATTACAATACAGCACTATCTAAGGTTACATCATTATCATTATGCTTAACACTAAAACAAAATGTGGTTATCCTGATTGGTGTCAACACATTTGTCATATGCCACCCAGGAAGATGAGGCTATGTACATGCCACCACCCAAGCCCTACTGAACTTGAAAAAAACCCACTTGTTTCTGTATACATGATATAACAAGAAAAACACACAGGACTTTGACTATTTGGGGTTACATTTACCCCTCCTTTTCGCTTTTCTCATCGCTTCTTTAGGCAGCTTTCTATTTGTTACTGAGTACAATGAATCACTGAATCACTGTGAAAGAAAATCTTCCCCTGTGTCTAACGTTTGTCTGTAGTCTACCTATGCATATCTGTAGCCATTTCCACAGGAAAGTGAACTTCCAAGACCCAAGAGCAGTGTTAACTCAAAGGCATTGCACAGAGAACGTACTTTCCAGTGTCGATTGTCTGGTTAAATATGTATCTTAATGAACTAATACGTGTCTATCCACAAACAGTGTATTACATGAAAAGTGCAATGCAGCTGAAGGAAGAATAATATTGAAAATATCATTTTTGCACCATCTTGCTGGTTTTAGTTGTAGAATATTTGGGAGAATATATCGCACAGGTTTTACAAACTAATATTTATGTGCAGTCTTAAGTATCAACAGCTTCAGCCTTTTTTGGTTAATGATAGGTCTGGATGCAATTCCTTAGCTAAAGACAGCTTCTTTAGCTTACCTCATATCACGGCATCTGGTATCTCTAATTGGAATCATTTTCATAATAACTATGAGCAATATACATTACCATCTAAATATGACGGCTGACTACAATGCAGACTTGTCTATGGCTCCTTAAGTATCCAGGATCCAGTCCAAAGCCCCTTAAACTCAAGGGAAAGGCTCCCACTGATGTTAGTATTATCTAGCTTAAGCCCAAAGTATCAAACATAACCCCCCTACATAGAAATTTACTATTTCTGAGTGTTCAATTGTTAAGCATTCTATGATTTCATTAGTAGTAATATTAGTGTACTATAAGAAATTGCTCAATTCATAGAGAAACAGGTATTTAACACTTATTTGTAAGGTGCTACAAGCTTGTCTTGAATTATTTCAGAAAAATTCTTGGTCTTACACAACGCTCATGAATTTATAAGACATCCATTAGCAAAAATCTCCACCTCCTCATTTAGGGGCAAACATTTATGTTGTGTTTAAAGATTAACATTTTATATTCCTCACGATCAGCTCTCAGGAAGATGAAAATACATGAACTCATCTCAATCTGTAGAGAGTTTCTCCAAAAGGAGCAGGAAATCCTATTGTCAAATGGAAGGCAAAATAAGGCATTAGAGTCCCCCAACAGCTGCATGCACAGAGATGGTTTAAGCTGAAATTTTACATAAAAAGGTGCAAATAAATGCTTTTAAACAGAACCATCCCAGATTGCATTTTCTAGCTCTCTCCCATATAATTGTAAACAGCTTTGATTTCAAAGGGAAAATCAGACAATTATTTTATAATGAGAGGTGTGGTTAGTGATTTGAGCATCAGACTGGCAGCCAAAAACCACGGGAGTTTTAATCCTGGCTTTGACACTGACACCATCTATTGCCTGAGGCTAATCAGCATGGGCTTGACTGAGATCTCTCCTATGGGTGCAGGAGGTAGGGGCTGCTGCAGAATTCCTGATGCAATGGAAGTGAGCAGGAACCCCTCCCTCTGCTACCCCCAGCACACAGCCAGCATCTCCCTGAGCTGTGGGACAGCGTTCCTGACCAGAGGAAGAACTTCAACCCATGCAACGTTCACCCCAGGCAAGCTGAGGTGCAGGAAAGCCATAGTTGCTAAGTGCTGTCAATAAAAGCTTTAAAACCTCTTTGCATAAGCATGTTTGAGTAGGTCTCCACTTTGAAGAAAGCCTGCTGTTTAGGTCGAGGGGTGAGTAAAGCCAGTCTTGCCTTTAGAACACTCCCGGCACCCGGGGAGGTTTTTATTTCCTTTAAGCACCTTGTAGTTAAATTTTTAGTCATTGTTTTCTTTCTTCCTGTGCGTGCCCATCCCCCAGTGACCCCAGCTCTTCCCCATCCTTTGCTTCTGAGCACAATTTTTCCTGTCTCATTGAGTTGTCTGATTTCTTACCCTTGATTAATACGAACACAGACAAAACTCTCATCCTTGGGGATTTTAATCGGAAGGTTGATTGCCTTTTCTTCTTTGCTTGTACACTTTCCATCACTTTAGCTTCCTTGGGGTCCACAGACAGACTTTAATCTCCCCCCCCCCATTCACCATCATGTTCCTGATCTTTGTTCGCTTGGGGCTTGACTCCTTCTAATATGACTATTAGGCATCTTGCCATCCCCGATGACAGATCAGCTCTTTGATGTGTCTAATTATGATGGAGAGGGGGCAGAGAAAGCAGGACCTCCTGAAGCCAGGATAAATTTGCTGTCCTTACAAACTCTAAGCAGTAATGTGCTCCTCTGCTTCCCTTCTTGCATGTGGCAGCATCCCAAACTCCAGTCTTGCCCAACCCAAAACAGTTCAGTGAATGTCCCATCCAAGGGAATTTTCCCCATTTGAACCTGCTTAATTTGAAAGAGAGAAGATGGCAGAAGGTAGGAGGGCATTATGACAGGGAGGGGTAGGGAGTTGGGGAATGGGGAGTTGGACCTCAGCTTTGCATGGCAAAAGCATAGGTCTGAAAGCAATCTAGTGAGAGGAGCTGGTTCCTCCACCCCACATAACTTTCCCTCTGCCTTGCTATCACAGAGCGACACTCTGCACTCACATCAATGCTTTGCAAAACTCATCAAATTCTACCTCACAATACCTTTCTATGCTGAATTTTCATTTCAGTTTTATGGATGCTGTTCAGAGGCAGGAAACACTGCTTTAAGAGCAAGAGGCTTAGAAGCACACAATGATTGAAGTCACTCCTGTTGCTTTTAAGTTATTTAGGCATTTTCAGAGAACCCCATCCCAAATTCCTTCCCTTTGGTTAAGAAAAAGATTTGTGGCAAAGCAGGAACTGGACTCGTTCTGGAGTTCATGGCAGCCAGACCCCAGCTGAGCCCATGGCTTTCCTCCACGACTTTAAACCCCTCTGTCTGGCTATCTCTGGGGAGCAGCTGCCTTTTTTGGTAGGAGGAGGAAGAGAACAATGAAAAGAACGTTTAGCACCAAAGCCTGCTTCAAGTCTGTACTGTTGAACTCATACTGTTCTCTTTTGCACCTGTATGCCCACAGAACTGTTGAACAGTTCTTACCTGTACTGCAGTAATGCGTCACTGCCCTGTTCAGGACCAGGGCTCCATTAGTTAAATGCTTTATAAACACATGAAAGGCCGTGGTCCCCGCCTCGAGGTACTTGAAGTCTTGTTAGCAAATCTCACAGACATTTCTTAATATGAATTTATTGCTGATCTGTCTGCCCCAGAGCCTGAAATTCTTTATTTATCTGCCAAACAGGCACTGCGGGAGTTTCAGCATTGCTTCCCCTTATAATACCTGGCTAATGTGCTTCCAGCCTGGCCCACAGTGATCATCTCCTGGGAAGAGTCTTCCTGCCATTCAGCATTCAGCCCTTGATCTTCCTACCAAAATGGGAAATCAGTACTGCTGAAATGAACACTGATCAACACTGACAAAACCTTTCACCTCATCTCACGCAATAAACTGGGGTTATGTCTGTGCTGCTGTCCTTGAGCAGAAAGTCTTGAGTGGAAAGTTTCCTACCATTTCTCTCACCTCTTCACTTTTCAGAGCAAATGCAGAAGCCTGCTTTAAATTAAACAGCCAGAAGGTGAAGGGAAGTAATGTTCTCATCTACAGAGTGACAGCGTGAAAGGCAGTGGTGATGGGATCGCCGTGCAACAGAGGTAGAGCGAGTACAGGGAACATCTATCAATATTTACTGAGCAGCATTGTTTTTCCATTTCGTGTTCCTCAGCCCTTCATCTTTACAGAGCCCTGCCCTGTAATAGCTCTGCGCTTATTGCTCTGCTTTGCCAAACAAGAAACCTACTTCCTGGCTCTGATCTTTGTTGACAAGGATGAAGAAGAGTGTGGAAGCCTTTCTCTCCACGGGTTCTCTCTATCCACTCCAGAGGAGAGATTAATAGTTTCTGAAAGCACTTCCACCCTGCAGAAAAGGTCACCATAGTGCTGGGGAAGATGTATAAACAGGAGTCCATCGGGACTCTAATAACATGGGAGAAACCTCCTCCAGCACAAGAATATTACCAAGGCAGCCCTAACAGTGGCACCTTCAGAGTGGTGGAGGTAGGCAGGTGATGTTGCAGGTTATTATTTTTCCCAAAGTGCAACACAATCCCATCTTTTCTGCAGGTGAATTTTTTTTTTTTTTAACTAACAGCTTTTCTTTGCAGTTTGTCATGATGTGGACCGTGATCTGTGGGGCACGCTGCTTAGGGCTGTGAGGGAATATATCCCTGTCACTTTATCTTCTGGATTCAGTCAGCTGACTTTTGGATTCGCTCAGCGCTGTGAGTTATGGTGGGATTTTGCTTTAGCTCTTTTATGCCAAGTCTATCATCTTAATATTGCTCTGGCTCTGGACAGTAGAGTTAGCCTGAATTAACTTGTTAGATACTCTTGTGTATCCTCTTTGTGTTTCACACGGCTTTTGGGGCCTGATTTACTGAATACCTTAATCCAACAGCACTTACTTCACTTTTAAGGCAGAAAAAACCTGCCAGAAAAGCTAGCAGAAGCTTAGCGAGAGCAGCACTGAAATCTTCACTTTGGGTTTTCCAGTCATCGATTTAAGATGGGGAGGCTGCATTGCTATGTGTTTACATTCTAACTAAATTCCACATATATGATGTGTACGCACAGACCTACACACACACAATATAGTTCATTATCCTGAATCACAGAATCAAGCTACCTAGGTGCAACGTTCTTTTAAAGTCAAAACTGTAGGTGCTCATATTGCTGAAAAGAGAGGAAAAAGCATCTGAAATGGACTGTGCAATTTTGTCAGTTTATCATAAACTACCAGACCCGAGCTACGAGAATAGATGATCCTGACAGATGCTTGCAGTTGGAGTGCCCACATAGGGAGAAGTCTCCTTGTGTATCTGGTAGGAGGCACAAAGAGAGAAGAAAGTTGATCTGTTTTATCCTGTCAATCTAAGAATTTACTTTGCAGGTCGTACCTTATCTACACTTGATGTTTATTTGGACGATGAAACCATCAGTGTCATTGATAGAATCAGATACACCAGTAGAGATGTTTTCCTTTCTCGGTACTTTTTGTTGTTGCTGGAGTATGTATTTCTGCCACAAAAATCTTTTTATGGAAATAGATAATATTTTGTTGTAAGCACCACCATTTTGTTTGGTAATTCTTATTTTGTTTTACCCTGCCCACACAGAAAACTGTTTGCATTATATTCTATTGAAAGATACATTTTAAGTTAGCTCTGCTAGTCATGAATAATGTAAATTGACAAGAACTGAGGGAGGTAGACAAAGAAACAGAAAGTTAAGTGGTTTCCTTTCTTTTTATGGCAGAGTGACATTTACCTGTAAGTACATTTGATTTTAACACAATGGGATGAGTCTCTGCTGTGCTGGATTAGGATTGAGGCTTGTGGAGGAGTTCAGATAAAGAGTGGGCACTGAGAAATGCCCTCGCCAGACCTCTCCAGGGAGGTTACTTCAGCAGCAGTAGCATGTCAGAATGTCTCTTTTTTAGTCCCTGTATCCAGCTGACAAAATCTTTCCTCGTTTCTGTATCTGTAATTCCAAGAGATCTCACAATGCTTCCCCCAGCTGTCTAACAGTCTAATACTTAGTGCTTGTCACATCACTTTCCAAAAGGGGGTCAATGTCACTTCCCACTCTGACAGCCAGGGAAACCAAGGCAAAAGGAACCGGCAGATGAGTGAGGGTCACTCCAAGAGCCACAACCAGCTTGCCTGGTGTGCACACTCACACTCCCCACATTCAAGCAGCAGCTACAGATTTCCCCAGTTCCTTTATTCCTCAGACTTGCCAGAACGGTGCAGGTGGAGTCTAACTCTCCTGCACTGATACTGGGTTTAAATCAGGAATAACTTCAGTGGGTTTGATTCTCGGTTTTGTAAATGGGAGTGTTCCCCTTGACACCAGTAGGGATCAGTTTTAGGTCTGAAGTTGTATAGCTCTCGTGTCTAAAAACAGCCCATTGACTCCTTTCTTCTTCCTCTGTGGCACCTTTATTAACCTCTTTCATCCAGTTTGTCTCTGTCATGTAACTTTCTATGTCCACAAGGCTACTTAGGAAAAGAGGGACAAAATCTAGTTGGTCCTTGTCTCCAGAAAATAAGACACAAAACAAACCAAACAGAAATGAACACAGAAAACCAAACAGGCATGATCAAGAGATTCCCCTTCCCAAGAGAGCCACAGGTCTGCAGGGACAGAGCAAACATCCTGCTGCTTCTGCAGTGCCCTGGGTACCGCAACTAAGGCTGTCCCATGTTCCTTTGGAGAACATTGTCTGGACTGCTTCCCAGGGCTTTCCTGCCCGTCTGCTCTCTCCTTTCAGCTTCTTCACAGGCGAAGGACAGGATCTGGCTGTTTGTGAATGTGACCTGTCCCCCCTGTTACTGTCGCACACTGCAGGAGGTAAGCTTTTCCAGTGCTCTGTTGGCTGGTGACGTAGTCCAGGGTGCATCCACACACCAGCCTTGTGTCTTGGGGCTTCAAATGCCTTTATCTATGTCATGCATTGGTTTTTACAGTTTGCTATGAATCACTGATGCCTGCTGGGAACACATACCCTCTTCAGGTTATTTTTGTTACAATGTTATAATGGGCACAAGGACACTTAAAAGTGGAACAACTGAGCATCTCCTGGTAGCCAGTGCTGTGCAGCTCTCCAGGGCTGCCTGAGAGCACCAAGATCTGCTGCTGAACTGCCTTACTGCAGTGAAAAGAAATGCACTCAGAGATTACGGCATAGCATGTGTCCTGTGTAGCAGCTCTGCCCATGTGAATGGCAGAAGAGTAGCTAAAGCCTTGGCTTAAATCCAGGCACACATGATCAGAGACCTCAGTGGCATGTTGATGTCACCATACCATGCTGATGCTGTGTGGTAATGCAAAGTTGAATACAAGGAATTTATTACTATAGTCAGAAAGAAAACACACACCCCAACTTAGCTGAAAACCACTCTCCAGGGCAGAGAGGGTTTCAGTTTCAAAGGTCATAGTGTTTGAAGGACATATTTTTCTGTTCCCAGATGGAGAAAGAAGGAACAAACAAACTAAATCTGGGAAATGCTGTGCAGTCAGCACTTTGGTAAGAGTGTTATGTGTTCAGTGAATTCTGAAATATTTCTTATAGGTAGGAAGCATGTTAGGAAAGCATCAGCATATGGATAATGGTGAGAGAATAGTAAATGGAATGGTAGAAACCAGCAATACTAGATACAAAATACTCATCTCATCTGGAGTACTGGTAGGGCTGGAGGTCTCATAGTGGCTGTCTCTGTCACCTCCATTTTACAGAGAGGTTCAGACACAAGAGAGGAACTGCCTTGCTCGAGGCTCACAGCCGAATGGCAGAGCTGGGACTAGAATCCAAATCTTTTTATTCTTATTAGCAGGTGAGAGGATAGGTTTACCTTCGTTCCAAAAGACATGGTTACGAGAGCATTCAAAGTAACTGAAGACCATTTTCTAACTCCATTTTGTGGGCTTTGTCTCGCTCCTTGGATTCAGCTTTGTGTTTTTACTCTCCTGTGCCATCACAGGCAAAGCAACCATCACTTTTACAGAAAAATATTATGTCAAAACTCTGCCTTTGGGTACAGAAAGAAATGGCACAGAAGGGAAGCCACTGAGACCAGCTGATTGGGGTAGTGGCCATGTGCCAGACTTCATCTTTTGTGGTAACAACCCCTTCCCAATGGCAGCCTAAGTTATTTGCCTGTCATGATTTGTCTTTCTGTGCTTGGGGAATGCTGGCTGACCTTTGTCTTTGATGTTGCTGGGCCCTTTCCTTGCAATAGGGCAGTTCAGAAGGCCATGACCACATCTGCTTTGGCTGGTTCTGTTATCAATTAATTTGTCCTGCCACATCAAAGAAGAGAGATAAAGCTGTAGCATTTCCTTACCACAGATTTTTATCTTCACTCCCCAGTTCACCTCACAACACACGCACCTTCCACCTCCACAGCTAGCAGAGAGAAAGACAGACAGAGAAAGAAAGTGAAATGACATCCTAATAGCCTCCCTTGAGCGCGGATGGCACCTGGGTCTCGGTGTGCTGAGCCTTCCACCCACTTCCAATCTGGCCTGGCCACAGCCAGTCGGTTGCTTACTCCCCCAACAAGTTATTTGCTTTTCTCTCTAGACAAATCAGTGATGTTAGAATGACAAATAGCAGTTATAGCTCTGCACTTAGCTGAGTATAATTTCAGCCCATCAGTACCATCTGTCTCCTTCTTGGGCTGCAGCTCCATTAAGCCAGAGCCAGAGATCCTCAAGGACAAAGAGCTGAACTCACATGGACAGATATTTTAGGGGTCAGAATATGTGACTTCTTGCTCTTTCACAGTTAATTCCAATGGTGAGCTAGAAGAAAATAAGCTGAGACATAAATGTACCCCAATTTACAACTTTCCCATTGCTCTGCCATGCTGAACCTTGACTCTGGTTGTTCAGGAGTTCTGCACTTAGAGCGATGCTAACCACCATGCATGCATGTCTGAAGGTTTGCTGGGGTGATGCTGCTTGTCTTGGTTTTCGGACAGAACTCAGGTTTATTTCTAGGAAATTTTGTGCTCATTTACTACTAATCATACAAAAGATGAAAAATTCTTAAGTGTTGTAGGGAACTTAAGTATGAATTAAGTAGCCTGTTTACAACAACCCCATCTGGTTTTCCTGGACCGCCTCGTGGTCCCCGGAGTGATTGTTTTTGTCTCATGGCCCTTAGAAGGGAAAAGGACGCTGAAGGAAACTCCCAGTCTCCACCCAAACTTCAGGACAAGATAGCTTCTGCGCTGATTATCTCTGCCTCCTGTAACACACTCTTCTAACCAACCTGACATTTCAAAGTTCCTTGTTCTCATTCTCACGAAGTTCAAACCCCTCATGTTCATTTTGCCTATCTATAATGTCTATCAGTAATTTATCTATCATCTCTTCCATCTTTGTCACCTGTTGTTTACCACTTGCCCTGCTGAAACCAAGCCATCTGTGTCACCTCCCAGCTGTATGACCTAAATTCCACGCAGGTCCCTCTGCATACAAAATAGATTAGTAAGGCATTTTAAAGAGTTTTCAGAGTTACTGTAAGATGACTCAGAAGGCTGCAATAATGAGCCACAAGCTAAAAGGGAATGCTAGTGACAAGGATTCGTCTGAAGTAATTTGTCTAAAACCTTTGGGCCCTTTCCTTTTATGAGCTCAGCTGCTATTTAGCCATACAGAAAAATGATCAGATTGTGCAAAACAGGTTGGCTGGCTGGGCACAGTCTGAGTGCTATGCAAGCTTGAAAATCTGGTCCTCCTGTCAACGGGTATACTTGCGGATGGGGCTATGGCTGGCACCTAGGAATACTGATTCCCAGCTTTGGCCTCATGTCCTCAAACCTTTCTTATATATTAGTTTATTTGTTCCCCTGCCTCCTCACCCTCTCCCTCCCCCCCCTTTTTTTTTTCCTTTTTCTTGGTTCTTGTGTTTTCTGAGGACTAATTTGAGCACATCACAGAGTATGGGGAGAAAAGAGTTTTCAAATCAGTATGCATGTGCTATGAAAAAGCCCTCTGTTGGCACCGTGGCTGCAAATGTCCTTCTCTCTCATTGACTAAAGGCCTGCACACCTTGCAGGATCAGTTGCATTCAAAAACCTGTCCTTCCGAATTTGTTTAGGCAAAGTGCAGAGTGCAGATGATTCCCGGAATAACTCTTCTGGCTTCATTTGGAATGACAGCAAAAAACAAATCTGCACCTAGCTTTTCATCTAATGGAAGGGCATACGAGTAACAGTGAGAATATGTCATTGTTCGTAAAGGACAGCGTTAGAAGAGAAAGAGCACAGGAGAGAGGCAGGGAGAAAAAAGAGAGATTTTTTTCCTATCAGCTAAATAAGGGCCTTTTGGAGGTGTGTGAGGACAGCAGGGGTCAGCAAGTGTTGGAAGTGACTCTGAACTTCTGGCAGAACAATCTCCTGGAACTAAAACCAAGAATGCCTTTATCCTCAGCAACCTGCCGGGAGATGTTCCACAGCCAGCTTTCTCCACAAGAGCCAGGTTACAGTGTCTGTATATGACAGCAACTGAAGCAAAAGCTTTTGTCTTTTAAAACAGAGTAGTTCACGTACAGCACAGTAGACTCCAACCTGCAACCATTTAATATCAGACTCTGAGCAAAAAGCCATTTGTAACAGAGGAGCCATAAACCATGATATTATTTGCCACATACCAGCGAGATGGTGGGTGCAGATGTTCCTACAGCACATTTAATTAGAACTGGGACAAATATATTAAAGAAACTAGGATTTCTTCAGTAAGAATCTAGCTCTACATGCTGATCTCTTTCAACTACCAGGTATTTAATATATCTGTACTTTTCACCCAGGAAACCTTTCTGTTCGGCAACCTCATTGCATCCCTATCTTACCAGAGGAGTAAAGACCATTGTCCCACTTGGCAGATGGGTGGTTTCACTGAAGTTTCCCATTACTTGCCTACATGTGGAGTTAGAGTCAGTACTAGGAATGAAGTCCAGGAGTCCTGACTCTTAGCCCTCTCCCATCAGCCACGTTCCTCTGAGGCTGCTTTACCTACCTATCAGGAACTTTGCGGGCAACTACACAGACAGAGAACAGATTGCCCCTGAATGGTGTCTTCAATCACTCAACTTTTATCGCTGAGAGACAGTAGCTTCCCTCCCTGCCTCCTTGAAAAGCTTTTAAAATAAACACAGGTACATTAGAACAACAGCCCTTCAAAAGGGTCCCTTCCTCCCCCTCACCTTTCTTGCTCTCCTGTCATTAAGCAGAGCAGAGCCATCCTTACATGTGACATTTGGATAGATTGACTTAAGCTATTTCCTTTAAGCTTTTCTCTCTCTCTTCCTCCCATTCAGGATCACTTTCATTCATTTTTGAAGCGTCTCAAATTTCTTTTGCTAAACCCACAGATAGGACGATTCAGAATGAAGCAGTGGTGCATATGCCATTCTGATAAAATCAGGACCCTGGAGCTTCCCTACTCCTCTCGCTCCTTTCTGCTTACCCTCTACTCACTGATTCCTCTGGCGGGGGGAAAAGTACACTAGGAGTGGTAAGACAAATCTCACTTTTAGAAGCCAATTTTATTTTCTTTATTTTCAAGCTGCTTTGATGGTTAAACTACTCACTAACTGTCTTCTGGGCTTAGAGTCAGTGGGTCAGACTCTGATTTGAGCTATATCAATAAAAGCAACTGCTTCAGGGTAACCTGTTATAAATATGCTTGCTTTTAATCCAGTGTGCTCACCTGGTTGAGGATGCCTTCCTAAACCAAATCCTAACCCAGAATTACCACATTAATGTCAGTGGAACTGACAGGTGGCAGAGTTCAGACTCTCAACTCCATCACAAGGGTTTTCTCTTTCTCCCAGCAGCAGAAAACCACGAAGCAATTTTAGCACAGTCCTCTCGACTGACATTCTTTGCTCAGAAGAAGCCCAGGAGCTTTGCTGGATAGATTGAAGGTGCAGTAGAGTAGATGCACGTCTGAAGTGAGGATGTGCCATGCTGTTCAGAACTAAATCTGTCTTAAAGCCTTGCTGAACAAAGCATGGTATTAAATTCTGACCCAGAATTATCCAAAACTAAGACCAAGGAGAGACAAATGCCTTGATCCTGCTGAATTCTTTTTGTTCACTCACGTATTTCTGGGCTGTTCCCTTTAAAGTACGAGTGTTTGCAAAGGATGTGAGCACTTTGTTGCAAGGGAAGACCAAGATGGGGGGAAAGGTGAAATGCTGAGAGAAGACATCTAGGCTTGTGTGTCTGGATTTGCTCTACTGTCATTTCCTTCTTTGTTTTGTTTTGCAGTAAATATTCACATGCTGTCAGGGCTAAAAGACATTGATGTCTGCAGGAGTTAAACTGGTTTTCTAGGGAAGCTTCAGATTCTAAGGGCTATGTTAGTCTCCTGCAGAAACCATACCAACACTTTAAGCCCATTATTGTGTGGTTATTGCAGGTTCCCCATGATTCTGTCTCTGCTTGTGACACAAAAGAAATAAGTGGATATGAGATGAACTGTCCATGCAGAGTAGATGGATACAGCAAGATCCTCCATATACCAGAATTTACAGAAAACCGTAGGAATTGAAAGGCTTCCTAAGAGTGAGACATTAAATCTGGTGGGGCCCTTTTAGGAGAAACCATGTTTGTCAGAGATGGACTGGGAATATTTATTGTTTCTTCAACTAAATACATTTTTCCCATGCTCATACGGCTTTGATGCTCCCTTTTCGCACAAGTTTCTCTATTACTATGGCTTACATAAGTTATGGCAACAGGTAGTGGTCCCAGTAGATATCAGGGCTCTATTGTCACAAAAGCTGGACGAAAATCTGCATGCTACCCTCTTTCCATGAGCTTTGGCAAGCCATTCTCCCTCCCATTCACTCTTCTTCTCTTATTTTCTATCTTTCATGCTTAGGAGCAACTGGAAGGCGTTGAGTACTTCCTCAAGTTTCTGTATTAATTCTTACTGGGAAAAATGTGGTCTAAATCACCTCTTTTCAGAACATGCAAAGGAGGAGACAGAGGG
This sequence comes from Pavo muticus, assembly GCA_016647715.1. Lineage (NCBI taxonomy): Eukaryota > Metazoa > Chordata > Aves > Galliformes > Phasianidae > Pavo > Pavo muticus. Next base: position 5,547,433 of record JACDJE010000086.1, on the reverse strand, counting down.
AAAGAATGAGAGATGCAGGACCAGCAATGCGAAGTGATGTCCATGTTACAGAACGGTCACGTTGGCATATGGTCGCTGAGTAACTTGATCTGCAGCTTGTGGTATTCCTGGGACAGCAACTCATGTTAAAGTGTTCTGTGTGCAGATAGAGTTTGAATTAGGGGAAATGCTCAAAATACATAAACAGGAACTAGTCTTGCAGAGAAGATAAGCCCTGGAGTAGGGGGCTGTCTCTTCCAATGTGTATTTAGTGTCTACCACAGTAGACACTCATTTAAAAGTGTCTCATTTTGAGCCTCTAGATGCTGAGCCTCTTACTGTGTATACTGCCATAATACACATAACTACTTCCTTCCATTGACTGCCTTTTTGTTGCATTGTTTTGTGTAATTGACTCCTTTTTTCATCCAGAGGCCAAAGAGTGATTATTGGAGATTGCCAGCTCCAGACCTGAATTGTTTCATTCAGGAAGTTAATTAAAATAACCCACCTCTTTAGAAAACCCTTTCGAATATACCGTAGATGCTCCTTTCATCTTAGTGTTGCTTTTTTTTTTTTTTTAATCATTGCTCCTTAAATCATGGAAATAACTTGGCAAAGAAGCTGAATTACAAGAAAAATCAGTTAGAAACCTAGGTAAAGGCATATAATAGGTCTTTAGAGGAGAGGAATGAATTTAATTGAGTGAAAGCTCAGAAAACCCAAAAGTAAACTCAGGGTCATCAGCATGCTTCTTTCACTTATTCCTCAGTTGCACTTCATAGATCCAGGCTTCCTTTTGCTCTGCTGTTATCACACTTTCCTTTTGCTGTGATTTATTAACTGTGGAACTGTCAAATTATGAAACTGAGGTTCTAGAAATACTTATTAATGTTTGAGGAATTCATTTCACACTTGAATACTTTTTCTAACACTTACTAATGTCCCTCATTTTGGTCATGTGGGTCCACAGGCCAAGAAAACAAGGTATCTTATTATATATTTAGCATGTGGAGATGAAGGAAGAAAAAAAGTTGCAGCAACTTTATGCATTTGATTCTTGTGCTGCTGTGTGTGGCGACTGTGCGTGTATATGTGCATGGGCAGGGCAATGTCTGTATGTTCAGTGACACCATTCTAGTTTCCTTTCAGTCACTATTAAGAAAGCACTTCTAATCCCCTCTGAGAAGCCTGAACATAAAATTCCTTTCATGCCAGTTTTGTCTTCTCCAATTTGGCAAACACTGACCTTCCCCCTGTGATTCCAATGGAACTTGTAATTCAAAAGGCATTTCTGTTTATTATTACCCTGTTAGTGTACAAAAATCATCAGGGATGCCAGCACTGCTAAAGCACATAGTTACTTTCTGAGCTTTCTGTTGTGGTTTTGTACTGCAAAACAAATATACAGCAAGCTATAGATAAAGGTTGACTACTTAATTCTCTATTTAATCAGAATGATGAGCATAACAAAATTACTGAGTAGATTACTTAACTCAAGATCCTTGAGAGTAATTTTTCCCAATTTATTTCCCACACAGAATTTTCTGATGGAAATGGATTCAAAAAGTACAAAGAAAGGGCACCAATAACGCCAACATTTATAAATTTACAGGGCTGGAACATCTCTGCTTATCTCAGAATGATACTCAGGTTTGAAGCGTGTTATGTTAAGACAGTATCACATTTAGCAGTTCTAAATTGATACATTCTGACTTATTTAACATGAAATTTTCATTCAAACCATAATTTTGCATAGAGTACTGAGCATTGTGTTTCCATCAGCATTAATCAAGTCAGATTTAGCATTTAACCTAATCTGTTCAAATGTCCTATTACTCTGCATACTTAGAAGGACAGCATCTGATAGGAAATGGCTGCAATACCTCTAGCTTTCCTAAAATGCTGACAGTTTCAACCGTTTCTTGAGAAACACTGAGGACTGCAGCTCTGAACAGATGCTTCTGCTTTAAAATGAGATCGCCTTCTTTGGGTGAAATGGATGGCTCCTTGCAAATAAAGCAGTGATACCACTGGCAGAACACAGAAGGTTACCCAAAAAAACAGGGTGACCACCACACCTTTTTCCTCAAGGTGTGTCTTCATAGTGCTTTTCTCCCCCTGCTGCCTTACTGATGCTGATGCTGATTTCTTAAGGACCGTAACATATTTTCTTCAGGCGAGTATTTCATGCCAGCACTGGGAACATGTTCTTTTCAAAGGAGAATTTCTGCTTTGAAACACCAGCAATCATTTACAGCTTTTTATGTCTGATAAGCCACTCCTGATGAAAACTGATTGGAGCAAAAGAACCCCTCTACAATGCACTGAAAGTTCAAAATATCAGACACAATAGAAAAAAAAAATTAAACTTTTTGCATCCTTCCAGGTCTGGTAATAGCATTTATGGATGAGTGAAAGGAAGAAAGCAGTGGATTGACAACAGTAACATGGAAGACATCATTTATTTTTCTTACCTACTAAAAGAGGTCTGAATTCAGACTTGATTTAGTTGAGCACAAAGCCAATGATGTGACAGGCTGGACTACTTGCTCTGCCTTGTCTTCTTTTTAAGCTGTGGACAAGACTGGAAATTAACACAACGGAGAGAGACCAAGGCACAATTACAGCTGTCGCACTTGTGCACCACTCAGTGCAGATGTTTTCAAATCTGCCAATGTGTCTGTATGTAAGCGCTTAATTTTGGTACACACAAAAATGCTCAGGCAGGAATGTATCCCCTCCACACCCCAAAGTATGCACACACAAGTTCAGCAGATGATGAGATTAGAATGTGCCCATCTGAAAGTCTATCCTTTTGCTTTTTTCTTTGATACTGCCCTTCAGCTTTTGTGCTGCAAGCCTGTAAACTCCTGCTGTATGGAGGTGCTCTAATTACATCAGCTACCTATTGCTTCTTCCTTAAAACCATGCACGTTGGTTGCTGTTCGCTTCGCAAAATGCTCTGGATTTGATAAATGCAACTTTTTGTGTGGAACAAATTTTGAATTATCTTCATGCACATTTTTAAACTTCAAGGGTGAGTTCTCCAGAAAATTATTTATTTGTTTTAATGTTATTTAGCATCTGTGAACTTCACATCATTTCACAGATATCATTCACTAGTCGATTCATTAATAATGATTTAGCTTGTTATTAATGCTTTCGTTTCACAGTAGCAGATCTGAGATGCAGGTATCTGAAAGAAGGGCTATTATTTTTAGAAAGGTTCACCCTGTAGAAGAACTCAGCATGCTGAGAGCTCAGCTCTTCTAAAAAATCTGTCTACAAGGGTCAGAAAAAAACTATTAAAATGCCTGACACCTATTAATCTACTTCTCTTTAATGTATGTAACTGTGAACCGAGCTCTTTTGAAATCAAATCTCTCATACCTGTGAGATCACGTATTCGAAAATCAGCCTCGGTGTGCCCAAAAAGTTGGCCCCACACTACAGACTCTTACACAAATAGTAATATAACACTTATTTTTGCCCCCAAAATATTTTACTTTAGGGAAGTGCATCAGGAAAGAACAAAAGTAAAAGTCCTATTTGAGAAAACACAGCATGTGTAAATTCACTATTATAGGCAGTAGAAGGTTTAGGAACAAAAAAAAAAAAAGGAATTCTGAGATTTGCACACAGAGAGATTCTCATAAATTAACTCAGGAAACCGAAGGTAGAGCCCTGCATGCTATGGGAGGCTGGGATCATAAAATATATTTTTAAAATCCTTTACCAATATTAAAGTCCTGCTTGGAAACATCTACTGTAATACAAATGTTCCTTCTCTTAGCTTGAAAATCAATGGTGGAGCTCTTTTCTTTGTTAGAAATTAGCAAAACTCTGAAAAAATTGAATCAGTTCCCACCCTGGAAAAGTGAACGAAAGTGCTTAATCCATTGGCATTTGTGCACAAAGTGCATTTGTTGTGCTGCTGAATGTAACACAATCTGAACCAAGGCAGGAGAATGAACGCTTTGCAGCCCCTGATGGATTTCAGATTTATTAGACACTGGAATGTTTTTTTTCCCCCCCTTGTCTATAAGAACACGGTGTGTAAGATGATAAAGGGCAGGAATAAAGGGAGCAGACACTGTAGCCCTTAAAATTAAAAGAAGCATTTCTAGATTTTGAAAGTGTCAATGAATTAAAAAACAGCCTAAATATAAGTGTTGCATTATTCACTCTGCTTTCCTCTCGGATAGAAAAACATTTTGCAGCCACTTGACAAAGCTATGGACATGTGACTAATATTACTTTTATTTTCCTATATGAAGAAAAACATCAACACAAAACATAAATGGAATATTTATGCTGTAAGATAATACACACGTACCTGTAAATTACGAGTGCAAGACGTAATAGTTCATCTTTAGTTTCATTACTCATGCACTATGGAGCTTTCAAGATTAGGGATAGATTTGTTATGCCACTACATTCCAGTATATGTTTTCCCTTCCTTAACCCTCTCTCTCTTCTCTGGAACGCGTATTCTAAAGAGCAGGGGCAATTTTCTTTGCACCAACACATACATACTGTATAAGCTATAAAGAACTGGCATCGTTTTCAAAGGACATATTCACGATCCATTTCGTGACGCTAACCAGGCTGAAAAAAAAATTAGCTCAGGGTGTAGGGATGTAATTTCAAATACAGTTTTTGGGAAAGTCTCCTATTCAGAGAAGAGCTTCAAGGTGTAGCGTTAATAAAAAGCTCCTTCATTCCAGTATTACAGGATTGTTCTCTCAAGCTGCCAGGATGGGAACCACAGTGGTCTGCTTATAGTAGTGGTAGTTTTGTTTCAGTATCTGTATATCCCTTTGTGAAATGGAATAGCAAAAATCTGGAATGAATTGCTTCAATAATTAGAATTCCTATGAAAGTGTAAACAACAAAACTATTCACTGAAAGCAAACTAATGTTTAATATATAAGCAGAGGAATAAACAAGCTCTGTTCTTCTATTTTTGACTCTGTATGTATTCTAAGTGTCTGAAAGCGATGTAAGTCTGACAGAAATGATGAAACCAAGGAGACAGTTTGGGCTAGTGTTCCAAGCACAGGGACTCCAGACTTCTGAAATGTCTGCTAGGGTCTGCCACTGAGTTATTGTGTAATTTTGGGTGAGTCATTTAAATTCTTCATGCGCTGATTTCACCAGTTTGTAAAATAGGTGTAAACCTCCCCCATTTACTTCAGCCAGCAAAAATATCTATAAAGCATCTGAGATGACATGTTACATTCAGGCAAATTTTTATTCACCTAGAAATTCTCTGTACAAGCTATATTTGTCCACAGATCTTTTTGTCCTGCAAATCTCTGCCCTCAGACACACACATCCACAGTCATGTCAGTTCTGCCTGAAAGATGAGATGAACTTGCCTTTACTGTGAAATCAAAAACATCATTCTGCCCCTGCAGAAGAGGAATTATTTTAACCATCAAACATCAACTCTTTTCAAGGAGATTATATAGGCCCAAAACTTGCTTGTCTTTATCAAGTGAGAGGTCCCAGTAAAAATCAGTAGGATGCTCCAAGCTATTAAGGAAGGCAGAGTCTGGCCTCTTGTATAGCATTGAGGTAAAACAGACACACTACTGCAGTTTGCATTGGACAGTTCTCAATTAGAATGTCAAGATTTATAGTGTATTTTATCCGGTTTTCATTCTTCTCTGTTCATTTTAACTTTTGACCTATGGTTATTGGCAGAAGGGGGCTTGTCCCAAAGGGCCATTATTCCCCCTCCAAAGAGGCCTTCTAAGAAGTGCTAGAAAAAGAGAGTGGGAAGCAGGTCTCTTTGTTAACAGGACCCCTCCTCCATCTCCAAAATACTCACATACTCAGTGTGACAGTCAGGGTACAAGAAAACAGGGGTGTTTCTGGATTTTCTTGCAACAAGTGGCTAAGGTCTTGCACTTTTCCTGCTCTGTCCTGCCCTGCCAAGAGTTTGAATGAAAATAAATCATGTAGAAAGAGTCAACATTAAATGTGACAAAAAATCTCCACAGAGCTGGGGCAAAAGAAGAAGAAGCTTATAAATGTAGGGAATCTATGCTGAGGCCTGAGTAAAAGCCATGGGAAGGTGCGGCAGCCAAGTTCTCTCCAGAAGGCGGGAGTTCACAGATCTCTCAGCCAACCCAGGATGTATCATCCTTCAAATTACATGATAGAAGAACTGGAGTAGCAGATACAATCTTGAATTTGAACAAACCAGAATGGGAATTGATAGATTTATCCAGGTCACATAACTCTGCCCAATGAATTCCTTACAAAGAAGAAGGTGATAGTTGTCTCAAAAAGAAGCCTAAATGGCGAAAAATTTTGAGATGAAGTGTTAAGATTATAAATGTATCAGATGGGATCAATGATCTTGCTGTAGGACTATGCTTGTGATACAAATTAAGAGCAGTACTGAAAATGTGGAAGGCCAGAGTATTCCATGGGAAGACCTGTATGATCTCAGACATAAGAGCATTAGAAACAAGATGAGATGTAATAGGATGAGATCTCAGGCTGTGCAGTTTCGGATTAATGACAGCAATGCTCTGCAACGAGCAAGGTGCTCCTCAGCTGGAGATGTCCTTACAGCAATGAGGTCCTCCAAGGGCCTTCCCATGGAGGCAGAATGACAAAAATAACCTAGAAGGCTTTAGGATAGAGCTAGCTTCATTTGCAAAAGGGATTATATAACATAGTTGCCTCTAACAACAGACGACTAGTTTGATGAACCAGAAGGCCCCTTCCAGTCCTACTGTTCCTGCTATTCCCAAAGTTAAATTAACACCAACCTTGCCTAGCAACATCATGTTCCTCTGTGTGTGGAGAGGGAGTTTGCCCTGCAGCTTCTGGGATGAGATGTCTCTTCTTAAATGGGAACTGAAAAGCCTCACAATGAAACGAGCAAGCAGGAAAGGTGCCATTTTAATATATTTTTAAAAAATTAATGGATTTAAATTCTCTGCTTTTGCAGACATGCAACATGTAACGCTGCAGCGTGCAGTAGGACACCAACTGTACATCCACCTCAGGAGTGGCTGGCGGCACTGCACGGCATTCAGTCCCCTCACAGGGCACCCGCGATCCTCTGCCAACCTGAAGCAATTGGGGCAGAAACAGTCAGTTTGGAAAGTCACTTTTCTCCATAAAGCCAGGGCTGGTTAAGTGATTCCTACCTCTCCCCTCCAAGCTTGGTTTCCCACAGCCTTCCCCACCTGTCATGATGACAGTGCCTCTGAAACCCACCACATACAAATCCCAGAGCCTGGCAGGAATCTCTCCCACCTATGTCGTACTCATACATAGATACATATTTGAATATAGGGTATGTGAGGTGAGATGCAACCCCTCTCCCCAATGCACACTGATCTAGGGAGGCTGTGAGGTGAGGGCCTGGCCTGAGAGGCAGCCCTCCTGTGGCGTGAAAACAAAATGGCGTCAGTGGCTGTTACCAGCACGGGGAGGCCCAGTGCCTCTGTGGTAGCACCTCGGTGCCTGCCTCTGGACCCCTCAGGGTGGGATTTGAGGCATAAATGACTTGAAGGGAAAGATGAAAGAGTCATCTCGGAGCACACAGAATTGGGTAAGTGAAATAACAGCAACTTAAAATGTGAGGGAATACAAATTCTCCTTCTCTGACATCCCACCCCACTGCAGGCAGGCTCCTGCCGGGCTGAGAGGAACAGGCCTGAGCTGCGGCCTGATGTAGTGGTTGGCACCGCTGCCCCTGGCAGGGGGTTGGAACTAGATGATCTCTGAGGTCCCTTCCAACCCAAGCCATTCTATGATTCATTCTATGATTCTAAACCAAAAAAAGTGTTCCTTGACTGGGATAGGTTTGGACTGTGGGACAGGTGGTAGGAGCAAAATGGAAATGGGTGTGCTCCTCCATCTTCTCTCACCTCCTGAGCAGCAGTAGCAGCCAGGAGGGGAGTTCTGGAAGGACAGAGCTGCCTGCCAGGTGTCATGTCCTCAGAGGGAGCTCCAAAGGAGGAAGCGGAGGACAACTTTGTATGTGGAGTTGCTGCTCCAGTGCTGGAAGGGGCCTGGCCCCACCTTTCTGTTGAGATTCACCATGTGGCTTAGTAATGAAACAACTTGCTCACAGGACACAGAGCAGAGTCCACCTACTCATTCCTCTGAAGAGCCATGAGACGGTAATGACTCTCAGTCAATGGTGTAGCTTTGAACAGATGCCTAGAGGTGAAAGGATTTGTATTCCATTACTAGCCCCTTGAACTAGCCAGGGTCCCCCAGGTTAAATATTTTTAGTAACAGCTTGTTTACATGTCAAACTTGTCAATGAGCTGCTGGGGCACTGCTGCCACAAAACTGTGTCACTGGCAGCCGGTGAGCTTTCTCTGTGCACTGAGCTAAAGCCTTCTAAAGGGCTTGTCAGATACATTCTTCCTCCTGTGTCACAAGAGCAAGACTAATTTCAAAGAAATGCTCTTTATTTCTACTTAAAACTGCTAAGGAAAATATCCAGCACTGTCTTTTTTCTTGTCATCTGTTCGACAAGTGTCTCATAAAACAAATTGAGAGGTTTAGATCTCCAAGACAAAAATCAATAAGAGGATAAGTAAAGAATAGGAGGAAGTCAGCAGGCTGAGATTTATTTCACTGGAAATGTTTTTTCAATGGATTTACTAATAAATCTAAAGTGGCTGGTACAGCTGCCTTTGATATGCAGTATCTCCTTTACTTAGATGAAAGTTGCACATGAAAAGGAGCTCTGAATACTGATTTTTACAAGGGTGTAAATCAGGGAAGCCTCACACGAAAATATACCACCAACATCTGCTTCAGGTACAAGTTGAGAGAAGGGATTTGTTTGTGTGCCAAAGTTTTTCACTGTAATTTTGCCCTTTTTCTGTAATATAGTGCAGTAATTGTGCTCAGGGCCTTGCTGTGCTGCATACTGAATACTGCAGTGCAATAAAATCATCTCTGTCCCAAAGAGTTTACAGAGTTTCAAGGGCAGGAAACTTCATTGAAGTGTTAAATAGGGGATGACCAGCAGTGAAATCACAGGGAATGAAGTGTGTAACGGTAGCACTGAACTGTGTTATCTCTTGAAAATCCACTCCAGTGAGTATTTCCACTTTAGTGATGGGAAATTGGGAAGATTTTAAAATAAATGGTGATTCAAAACAGACTTACAGATAGATAAAATGAAATAAACTCTTGAAATAGTCCAGAGAATGGACGGGCTGTCAGTCATTTTCAGGTTGATTCCACAGCTGGTCTATGCTGTAGGAAGAAGAGATGTCAGTGACAATAATGACAGTTGTTACTGAAAGGCTCAGACTTTGATGTGGATGTGTAGCAGTGGAAAAGACTGCACCTCAGTCCAGAATGCCTGTTCTCCCTGCTGTACATTCCCAAAGATCGTGATCTTCCAGAAAAGCCCAGTATACGAGAAGGAAGTTAGACTGAGCTGCTTGTTGAGTAATATTAGTGGTTTACTCCAATTGGCGCATATGACAGATGGCTTTGGGTAGGGAGCTTGTTGCTGTGTCTGTGTATATGCATATGTGCTAGGAGGGGTTCCAGAATGGCATGGTTCACTATTCTATTTCAAATTAAACAAATAGTCTTGGATGATTTTACAGTGTCAGATGGGAAATCAGCCAGAACCTAGCAGATATCTTATTGCTTCTTGTTCTTCAATTGATTTTGCATTTTGGAAAGATTTCTTTGCACCAGACATGTATTGGTACATGGTTAAGCTCCGTTGTTCCAGTTCACAAATTCGATGTTAGGAAAAAGCATCAAAAGTGAGAGTAAATCAAGAGATATGGTCATTTTCATCCCCTTCTATGGATTTTCTCACATCAACTTCAGAAACATGTCACAGCTAACTGTGAAAACTGGCACCTCATTACCTGCTTTATCATTTCTTATGACTTATTAAGGATTATTATTATTGTTCATTATCCTTTTTAATAGTGCATACCCTGGCTATTATATTATGCTATTATTAGAGAGCAGAAGCAAACGTGCTAAACAGTTTGTATTTAAGAATTTCTATGGCTGTTGTTCTGAAGGATGCAACCAGGACTGTGATTTGCACAAGGCTTTGGAAATGGAAAACGTGGAATGAAAGCTGTGTGTGATCATATGCTAGCTGGATGTGTTATAAAGCCATATGCACAGTGGGGCTGAAATGAAGTTGCATGGCCCGCCTCAACTCTATAATTTCCTTCATTTTTGAGCACTTTGCTTTAGAATCAAAGTAACAACGCATTACCACAGTAGGTTTTAAATGCAGTTATGTGTATATACATCATACAAACACACACACGTGTACAAATATTTTACAGTGGAAAGTCAGAAAACCTTCCTAGTAGGCAATGTTCTACCACTGTTTTCCATAACATATGCATGCATATTTAAATTTTTACAGTGGGAGTTGGGATAAAGACTTTTCCCCATGTCACAGAATGTTAAGAATAGATTAGAATCATGGAATCATAGAATCATTAAGGTTGGAAAAGTCCTAGGTGCAGCCATCCCTCTACCACCAATATTGCCCACTAAACTATGTCCCTAAGTATCACATCCATGTGTTTCTGAAACATCTTCAGGGACTGTGCTATAAGGTTATATTATATATAGGTTTCACCTTGATTTATTAAGTGTTATAAATTGATGTCCATAATTTATACAACCTCCAGCTCTACACCACACGTTCAAAGAGTCCAGTTCCACAAGGCAGGAAAGTACAAGGCTCAGTTTCTTTGAGGAAGATGCAGACAATTATCAAAATTCATGTTCTGAGTCAGAACTAAGGCTAAAATTAGAAGGCAAGCCTGCAGTGCCCAGTTTTGCCCAGCAGACTTCCATGAGGAGGACTGGTCAGACCTTAATTTGATTTCCAAGTCAAGAGTGGGACTCTTCACCTTTCAGCAATAGAACAGTATATGTATATATTTTCAAGTACTTAGTAATATCTGCAGAGGGGGGGTACTGCATGCTGTGCTCCTCACCCCTCCACATCATCTCCACGTCACAAAGCCCTGTCTGGGTTTTCATTCAAAATCTGCTATCCGTGGCCTGACCCTGTTTGATCTCTCCCAAGATCAAAGTCTGAAGAAGCTGAAAGACACAATTACATGATTTATCCTCAGGGGAGCACAGGGACTCCTGAAATTCCTTTCTGCCCTGGATTCCACACACTGTCCTCCTGCCCATAATATGGAAATACTGATTCTGTTCCTGGCCTGGATTGTCGAAATGGATGTGGGAGAACAGCAAATATAATTGCACAGGGCCACGAATCCTGATGTCGCAAAGAACAGGGGGATATTAACTCTTCCGCTCTTGTAGATTTCCAGGCTGCAGCGTAATCCTACAAAATTAAATAATATGATCAGGATTTCCCCCTCTCCTCTTGACCCGACTTTCAAGCTAGGGCTAAGAATTGCAGCACGTTTCTTTTCCCAAAGCAAAACACAATCCTGGATGAAAGTCAGTTTAGTTGAGAGAAAAAAAGTACAACAAAAATAGATCTTTTCCATAAACAAAGCTGCTTTCCATTTTGTTAACGTAAACAGGGAGGTGCATTAAGAGCTCATGCCACCCAGGCCTGGAAAAAGAAGCATGGAAACATATTTCTGAACATTTTTCTGAAGGTGCAAGGATGGCTGAGCCTCAGGCAAGCTCAGCAGAAGGATAAGGCTTTATAGACAAGGCAGCTTTACAGACTGTTTCACCTGAGACTAAGGAGAACTATATTTTCATAGCTCAGGTCAAACGCAACATCCCCCTTCTCAAATGAAATACCTGTTTATAGAGGGCACCTGTGCACTTTGTGTGCTTTCAGTAGCCCTACGTGCTTGCAAAAAAATGTAGGTTTTTACAGCAGTTCCCACAGCTCTGATAACACAAATTCCAGTCTCTGAGCATAGACTTGGATTTGGATGATAATGGCAAAAAAAAGCCTCTCAGAAGTGTAAGTGCTCACCTTTGCAGACTGAGGCTGGTAGGTCCTGGTGTTCAGGCTGTTGCTGTGCCAGCTCTGCAGTGAATGAAAACACCCTTCCCCCAGGGACTGGAAACAAGGAGATGAAACAACAGAAACAAGAAATGAATTGTGTCCTATCTGTGCACTGGATTTTAAGATGGCCAACTGAAATCAAAGCAGCTAGGATGGAGCACGTTCTGTTAGAGCCCAAATTTATTTTCTGTATCACTTGAATTACTGTCACGGTGGGAAATTCAGCCCTTACAATGCAAGACCCACAGAATACTTTAACCATCCAAATAGTCTTTTTGTTATTGTCTAGAGATGTCTGCAGTCTAAATGTCTACAGTCTGTAAGCATCTGTAGTTAAATGATGCTTTGCAAAGACTCACACTGGTGAGATGCTGTAGTTTTCTCATCCAGTCGGTTTGTGATACATTTCAGTCATACATTTAATTCGTGTGCTATAGCACACAGCTCTTCCCAAGGTAAATTCCTTGCAGACAGAAACACCCCCCACCTTTTATTTTCCCCTTTGAAGCGTCTCTGTTTCTGTTACTCAAAGCAATCTGCTAATATTAATCTCCCAACTAGATACTGCAGGGCAAATTCTGCCCTTATACATGTTGCATTTGATTAAAACTGGTGTGTATATATATGCATATAAAGCTGGTAAAAGCAAAGCTCTTCCAGGGCTTGATACCGTATCTGATTCACATCAGAGACAATAAGACAATAAATAATACTCATTGCAAAAATGGCTTCTTCCACTTTGGCTGATATCAGAAAGGAAGAGTTGGCATTTAGTTTCAGTATTTGGATTCAGCCTAAAGACGTACCCAGTGGCCCAAACACTGCTTCTTCAGACTGTTTGGGAAAGGGTCTTCGGGATCTCAGCAGAACAGGACGATTTCTGCTTTTTTTTGTTTCCTCTTGGGCCACAAATGCAGCAAGAAGGGCCTTTTGCAGAAGACCTCGACCCTCTGTGCAGGAAGTTCAAGTCTACGTGCAAGTGAAAAATAGTTTAGCAAATATTCCATATCTATCTTCCCTCCCCCCAAAGATTAGAGAAGAGGATGTGGTTCAGGATGTGCTGGAGGTGTATTTGGGGTAGTATTTTCTCTGGTCTGCTTTTGATAATCTCTAGGTATGCCATCACTCCATCATATGTCTTGAAAAATATGTGCATGGAAAGAAGTAGTTTAGATTGTTTTATCCTTTCTGATACTTTTTTCTCTTTACTCCCCTCTCCCTTTTTCCTTCCTCTGTTCCTTTGCAGCTCCCATTAGGAACAAGTCGGTGACTCACAAAGGCACATTTTCACTCATTCACTACATCACAGCCCTACATGCTCAGCCACGACAGGGTTCCTTGACGCTTGATCTTTGCCACCAGGAGCATCCAATTCTTTGGCCTGTTTTAAGGCCAAAGGGAACTCTACAAACCAGTTGTTCTCTATTTCCCCCAGGAACAAAACTGCGGCTATGTTACTGCCCTCTAAAGATGTGTGGATCAGCATTAAAGCGCTGACCTGTTCAACGCTTCTAGGACCCTTTGAACTGTGGGTCTTTGAAGCAAAGGCTGTAACAAACTGGTGTATAATAAGCTGCTGCCCCATGCCGGAAAAGGCAGAGGTATCAGGGACTGGTGGAAGCTTTTGAAGGCACAGAATGCTATTAAAAGCTGCGAGAGACTGGAGAAAGACAGTGAAAAACAAATCTCTTTTCCAAGCAGTGGTACATCTAAGTTTGGCAAGTTAAAACTAGGGTCACTAAACCAGATTTGACTCTGACAGAACTTTGGGGTGGCTGGCTTATGGTTTTGGCTTAGATGCACTTTTGCTGAAATAGCATCTTTTTACTGGGAGAGACACTTGGTTCAGTTTGGGGCTCTTCTTACCTTCCTGCACCAATAAGACGGTAGGGAGGGGAGAACCAGTCTGCATAGCAATAATTATTATCAATTGTATTGTGTTTTTTATCTTCAAAGTGCTTTACAGAGACAAACTAATTATTTCTCTGCAACACCCCTGTGAAGAAGATGGTAAGTATCATTATCTCTGTTTTACCAATGGGGAGACTGAGCCAGAGCATTTAAGCGATTAGCCTGGGGCCACAGGGGCAGTTAGTGTCAGGGCTGGGAATGCAGGAGTGTCTCTGCTCCCAGTCAGCACCAGGCAACATATCTCTTTAGGAGGAACAAAAGGGAACCTTTCTCCAGACTTGGAACCTAAAAGAAGCTCCTTCTTTTTTTTTTTTTTTTTTTTTTTGGCAGAGGATTATAAACTCTTTCTTTAAAATGTAATCATCATTGGAAAAAAAAGTCTGTGGAGTAATGGCACTGGAGAGGGTTGAAAATCAGCATGTCTGCTTTATAGGCAACCCTGGAATCTGAAAAAATGGGAAAATTCCTGGAAAATGTGTGTATGTGTGTATGGGGGGGGTGGTGATGTGCTCTATTTCAGTGCAAAAAGAGTGGAATATTTGAAATTTCCCATGGAAGGGAAAATAAATTACAATGATTTTTAAATATCAAAATGTTTCGTTGCAGACATTTCAAAATGAAACTGAACCTGAAAGTCTGTGCTCTGAAGTTCCTGGTTCAGACATGGCTTCGGGGCTTTTAAATTCCTGCATGCCTATCGGCTCTCAGTGAGGTTCTCAGGGCTTCCACAGGTATGTTAGTCGTCACCTCCCCTGAGCACGGTGTGGGCTGTGGAGTGCCTCTGCTCTAGGGAAAAAAAATCATTTCAAACCACCAATAGTTTGGCTGTTTGACTTTGCTCTGGAACAGAAAGAGAGCAGTCATACTAGACCAGATGGGAAGCAAAAAGTACACAAAAGCAGGAGGTCACTTTCTGGGCCAAATCTGCAATGGGAACTTTCCCACTGACATAATATTGCCAGCTGCGTAGCTCCCTGACCAGTCTGCTGTCATGGAGAAGCTGTCACAAGACTCCACATCCTGAAACCTGTGCTCCATGATACCTTATGGGGCAAGCTAACTTGGCCAGGATCGGTCAGGATTCCTTCTGTGTCTAAGAAGCCAGTAAGTTCCTTGAACTTCAAGGACACTGTCACTTTTGAGACGCAGATAATTTTCAGCAGTGAATTCTTATCCAGCTCTGTGAGACATCGCCAGCAGTTGGGTTGTTATCCCTGTGCATTAGACCCTGATCTGTTGACTTCGGGGACTGGTGTGGAGTTCTCTTCCTTCCTCTCCTCCACCCCCTTTCCCCATAGTGCTGCTGTGCCAGCCCAGATCAGAGGAGATGTGCTGTTAGGTATGCCTGGTAATTAAATGCCAAGAGTAGTGTTCTGCAAACATGCCAGAGAGCACAGAGCAGTTGCTGACAGCCTGTCAATACTTGCAAGGAGCCTTGATGGCTTTTGGCATGAGACAGAAGGACCTCCTAGGCACCCTCCTCAGCCAGATGTTCCTTGGTGCCCTACTGTGAGGGGTGAAGCAGGGATGGAGCTGAGCAGGTTGTTGGTATGCCTGTTAGAGCTACCTGTCCTGTCTCATTCAAGGAGAAAGCTGGAATCCTAAGTGCCAATCCATCCTGCTTGCCTCCCATTAAGATGAGATACGAAGTTGGGACAGTGGAGAGGAAACTGCCAAGCTAGCTTTTTCTTTCTATGGAATTTTCTTTTGCCTGGATATGACCCTTAGAATACTGAAGTACAATCACCAACCTCAGGTGCTGCCCAAGGACTGGGGCTAGAGAAAAGATGAGATTTCAGGGCAAGAGAACAGGCAAAAAATAACCCCATCTTTCTTCTTTTGGTTTTGTTTGGAATTTTTGTTTGGAATGAAGAGCTGCTGAAGAACACAACTCTTTTTTACACGGTTTATACTGCAGTACTGACAGGAGCTAAAGTGTATGAAAAGAAATTAGAATACTCAACACCAAGTCCAGGAGAGACTTATCGCATAGCTCTGGTTCTGTTTCATCCTGAGGAGCTGAGCCAGATCCTCGAGCGCTCAGCAGCTGCCATGAGGGCTGGATTTGCTGAAGAGTTCTGCAGCCCGCCAGCTTGGCACTTTTGAAAATCTAGATACTGATTTTGGTGCCTAAATGAGAGCTGAGCTCTTTTGCAAGTCTGCTTCTGATCGTGCATGCTGAGCTGGTCTGCAAATTCTGGCTATCATTGCACTGCATTCTTGTACTTCCTGGTTGTGAGTTGTGCTGGGAGCAAAACTATCAAAGCACCGCAAGGAAACCACTCCTGCTCTAATCAGGAAGCACAAAAAATCTCAGGAGCCAAACTTTTCAGCCTTTTATTACCTTTTGGGTGACGGTTGTATGTCTGAGACTGCTTTATCCTTATGTGGATCAGAGCCGTGCCACGGCAGGTGCTATAAAAACCTCTAAAAAGAAACAATCCCAGCACTGATTAGTTTGTAATCAAAATATAAGACAAGGCAGAAAGTTTGTGCAACAGATGGATAGATCTGGCATAAGGAAAACATGGGGTAAGTGTTCTGGTGAATAGTCTGCACAGCAGAAAAGAGCAGTCAAGGATAAGCTGAGCTGCTTACCTTACACGACCCCCTAAACCTTTTGAGATTTGCCCACAACAATTAATTATTCTTTTGGCTGGCCAAGATGACTCACAGCTGCTCATGCCATCCCAAAGCTCGAGATCTAAGTAAATTTATTGAAATCAGTGGTGGCTCCATTCCAGGAAACTTGCATTTCGTTTTGACTCAAAGAAGATCCGCACCCTTCCCACCTTCTAGACTTAGCTGTACAGCTTCGATCTCCCAGTGATTAAGACTCAGGAATGGGAGTCATGAGATCCGAGTCCTATTCCTGTTTCTAATACAGGGTGTTTTTCAGTGAGTCACTTCCTCTCTCTCTTCCTCAATATCCTTGTCTGTAAAATGGGGTTAAGAACACTGACCCACCCCACTGAAAAGTCGTTAATTCATTAATAACTGCATGCAGTCAAGTAGCCTACATTCTGGAGACTTTCTCTGGCTTCAGTTGCTCTGTATCTGGCACTAAACACGTGGTTGCATGGTGCAAAGGAAGTTCGGGGTGTCAATAAATGAGACTGTTATGGTTTGTTAGAGTTTTTATTTCTGAATTGACTTACAGCTCCTTAATAATTAATACTTCCAGGAGGGCAGACAAGAGGGAAAGCATGTAAATGGAATAAACCCAGTTCTCATTTGGGAAAGACAGTTTACCAGCTTCTTAAGGAGTGAACTTACTCACTTTGGTGTTTACTATTACCGTGCTGTCTGCAGTTCCTGAGACACCTTTCTTCTATATGTGCCACTTAGGTTTCAAGTACAAGCAGATTCAGGGTTGTGTCACCACCAGACCTAGCTGTTGTGTCCATTCAGTGGATGCTAATGCAGAGGTGCAAATAGGTGAAGTCACTTGTGGGGGTGTCCACACTCACCGGGTCAGCTGTGTTGGGAATCATCCTTCCCATGATGACAGTCATCCATTTCACAAAGACCAGTCTCTGCTTTCCTTTGATGCCTTGGCAGCAGATGAGAACTGCAAATGATCGATGCCAGACCCTAGTGAATTTTGAAAACGGCCATTTCACATTCAAGCACTCAAATAATATTGTTCTTATAGTCCTGATCTCAGTTCCTCCTTGGTTGGAGATTAACCTACAGCTCTGAGAACAGAGTTCAACCTTTTTCTACCTCCAGCAAGATCTTTCCCAGTAAAAGCTGACACTATATTGATGTCTAATTCTTTTAATTAGGTTGTCCCATCTTGGGTCAGTGGGCTAGACAGCTCTGAAGCTTGCTTTGCCTAATTGTACACAGGTCTTTTGAACAGGAAGCCTACTGTTAGTGTGCTGGGAGGGCTGCACCACGACTGGGACAAGTGTCTGCCCCATCACTCTTGTAGGAAGGTGGAGGAAAATCCCTTTGGGCTCTCGAAAAACTGAAAACTTTTGTTTTTACGAGGAAAGGGTTGTGCCTATTGCAGAGCTGGGCAGGCCTTCTTGTGTACTTCTCCTTTTCCTCTGAGTGATGCCACCCAGTAGCCATGGCTGGCTGGGAGCTTCTGCAGCTGCACCAACTGCCAGCTTCAGTGTCCCCTCTTGATGGAGGGGTTGATAGACTGCGAGGACAGGAAGGAGAAACCTGCAGAGTCATCGCCTTATGCAGCAGCTGAAGCCACAACTGCCTGCAGGAACAGAAGAGTGCAGTGGGGGCTTTGACTTCCTGAAGCAGCCTCCTAGAAACTGTGGGGAGAGAACAATCACAGGGAGGAAAGGCAGGCAGAGGAACTGGAACTAGTGGTTTGGGCCTTCCCCCAACCCGGAGAAACCATGGTGCTTTTCTTCTGACACTGCCTCCCTCTGTTGAACTCCAGTCCCGAAACAGTAGTAGCTGCAGCCTGGGGTTTTGAAGCACACATCAGGAAGAAATAGGAGGTACCCCTGATGTAATGCAACATATGTTTGCTTCTTGTTGGAAAAGTGTATAAGCAAAAAAAAAAAGATATGAAAATGAAACACAACTTTTTCTTTGACCAGAAATTGCTGTTTTTACCATCTTACTTCTAGACTTGCTGCATACTAAAATTTTTCATCTGTGTTTTCTGTGTATATTCAGGGGCAGAGCTACAGTCACTGCTTCATCAAGCAATAGCAGAGAGCTGTTCAAGAGGCTTCACATGCATGGCTGATTTTTTTAGCTGGTGCACTGAGACACGTGGAGCCATGCTGCAGTAATGTGCATTTGGCACTGCTTTCTCTCACCTGATTACACCATCTTTCCCCTCTAGTGTGACTGGCACAGCTTAGCTTCCTTGCCTGAATTCATGGCTCCCATAAACTGGGCAAGTTTCCAACCCATTATTAATTACCTTATGTCTATGTTCTCGAGATCAACTGCCCCACTCTTTCTTTATCTTTTCTTCTTTATCATATGTTATTTGGAAGACAAACTTGTCACGTGAAGGATCATGCCTGCCTTACATTTCTTCATTCCACAGCACATAGGAAACATTAATATAAGAGCAATATTGTAATCAATCACAGTGCCACAGTAACACGGGAGTTAATGTTCCTTAGGATCCTATGTCAGTTTATTGAATTACAAGCAAACATATTTGGTACATGAACTAAAGGACTTGTGATTGCCAAGACTCTAAGCCAGATCACAGGTTCACATTTCTCTAACGCTGCTGCTCTATCTAGACCTCCAACAGAAGTGCGTGGTGGCCACTCTTTGCCAACACCTGCAGCTAGAGACGCTGGTGAATGTAAGAGTTGCAGATGGACAAGAAAGAGAGCTGGGACGTGGTTTAAAGGAATCACTGATTTTACACAAGTTTTGAAGGGTGCATATTTCATGTTTTTAATATTGACTTTTGGATGTCCGCATTTTGGGAGTGTGAAAGGAGGATATTTAATTAATACTTCATCCACCTATAAACAGAAGACTCTGTATTCTCAAAGAATCTCAAAGAATTTCTGCTGGTATAAATTGGTATAGCTCTGCTGACATGAAAGAGGAAGGAGACAAGAAGGATGTCCTGGCTGGGGGTAGGTTAATCCCCCCGGGGTTGCTAGACTGATGTGTTATTCCTTGTTTTGCTACAGATTTCTTGTGTGACCTTGGGCAAATCACTCTCCCTCTCAGTATCACAGTTTCCCATCTGTAAGCTGGTGAGAGCAACAACCGCCCTGCCCCAGAGGGGTGTTTGGAGGATAAATATGTTAGAGGCTTGGAGCCACAGGAGTACAATAGTGACAGGGTTCCAACAAATACTGAAGATAGATGGAAGCTGACAATCAGGAGGCTGCTATTAGCAGCTGATTCATTCTCTCTGTTTAATGCATATTTTTAACAGGCAGTTATTGACTAGACAGGCACACAAGTCTGTCAATTAACAATGTTATAATGAAGTAAATCTCTGTACCAGTAGCCTTTGGAGGGTGAATTCAGAATTCCCAAACCCTGTGGCACAGCACCTGCGCTACTAATAAAGGCTGAAGATTTTCCTATAAGCGGAGGTACCACACACTGTGAAGCAAGTGCCCAAGTGCCATTGGCATTTTCACTGCAGAGTCCTGAGCCGCTTCGCCATGCAGCACACTGACAAATAAGAAGTCTTAGGTGACCACGGATTTATTACAATGTGCTCATAAAACCTTGTCAAGGCACCATCTGAGCACAACTCCTGGCCAGGCATTCCAGTGATTGGTGCTTAGAGCCTCACTTATGACCTGCCCTGCAATACGACCAGGGAACACTACTTAATTGTATTTCTTTTACAGACTGATGAAACGTAAAACTCTGCTCTCTGCTTGCTGGCTGGCACAGGAGTCTCAGCAAATATGTGATTCTCGCACTGCAGCTGGACTCTAATGACATGAAAGGTGCTAATGCAATGCAACTGGAACCTTTAATTATCCTGGTGACTAATAGGAAATCTCTCAAAGTGTCTGGGAGAGCCTTACTGTTTAGTGAGAGTTCCTCAAACTGTGCTTAGAAAAGGGGACATGCAAACAGCAAATGTAGGAGCAGATGTGAGTCCCAAAGCTGCAGTGTCTGGGAGCGGGTTTCTCTTTCCTCTGACAATTAGGTTGACAGACAAAGTAGAGAGAAGGAGAACAACAGTGGGCCCATTATTGACTTCTACTTGTTGGTACCTAAACTTGTTCTGCATCCTGCAGGTAACTGGATGAACCTGCTGATGAAACAAAAAGATTTGGATTCACTTTGAATGCGTTTGTGTTCAAGGAAGAGAAAGAGTGACAGACAACCGTTTCCCACTTGCTAATTGAATGTAGACTGTCAGATCTTGATGCACCTTGGGGATTATTTCTGTTTGATACAGTTTCAGACCCTATTTCTTAATCTTTTTTTTTTTTTAATCAGCATTATTCTTTCCTCAACCCTCCAAGGTACGAAAACCATACAGACCGTATTGCCTGGATGTTTTGGAGAATGTACAGTGCATGTAGGGTTGGGTACTTTATCACATTACTCTGCTGCCTGGTTTTCAGACTGATGCAGATTCAGCCTTGTGTCACCATCGACTGTTTCAATCTTCCTTCACTCATTTTGGCAAACATGGGTAGATAGAGACCAAGGGCTAATACAGCTTGTATGATACTACCTGGCAGCTTAGAGGTGCAGCTAGTTCCCAGACAAGAGAAAAAACTTTGTCTATTTATTTATTCACCCTTTATCTCCAGGCCTCAACAAAACTGGTGCCTGGCAATGCAAGCTAATGCAACATCAGTTACAGAGGCCCCAAGCTAAACCAAACAAAAAGAAGAAATTTGCTGAAAAGTAACAATCACCCATTACCAGCCAGTTCTAATCATGAGTCCCTCAAATGCAGAAGCAGATTTATCAGTGCCTTTGAAGCATGTAAACTTATTTGTTGCTGCCACCCTACAAGCCCAGGCATTCCCAGGTCTGTTACTTCTTTCTGTTCCTGCTTTTCTGGTTAAATGCACCTGGGAATATGTAATTGTCTTAAAACATTCATCATAAACAAACGGGATGGGCAAGCCAGCTGAGCTAATGCTGGGGAAATGACTTAAAAAACCTTGAGATTGGTATAATTGGTAGTGTGCTTCTTGTGAGCAGGATGAAAGATGCAGGTTTTATATGGAAGTACAGGGGACAGGGCTCTGTGTGCCTGGAGAGAGAAAGCATTCCATGTGTAACTGTGGCTTGGCAAAAGCTTGGGCACTGTTGTTACAAATACAGAGAACAGATCACTGGCGGAGCAGAGGAGTGATGTGATAAGAAATGTAAAGGCCTGTGTTAAATCTCTTACAGTGATCTCTGATTTGCATCAGTGCAAACAAGGGCAGAGACACGGCCTAAGTCAGAGCTGTAGGCATTGTTCAACTGTCTTGGTTGTTTTGTTTTTGTTTTGTTTCCTATATAGATAAAAGATAAAGAAAGCATATATTCTTTGTTAAATAATGCTCAGCGCTAAGGGACTTTCCAGGTCTCAAAGTTTGGGCTGAAGAAGTTAGCTTACATGTGGAATTGCAGCTGATCCAAGAGCACAGAAAATAAACAATGCCTCCATCCCTTGAACTCTGTGAGCTAGTTTTGTGGTTACTGTTCCCTTCGGTATTGCCTTATCTCTTGCCATGTTTACAGGATTCACTTTGTCTGCTACCCTGAGCCTCCCTGCCAATCACAGAGCGTCTGAAGGTACTCAGAAAAGTTGGTTAGTGTGGGAGCAGTGGACACTGCATTGATAGTGCTGAACGAAGCGGTGAGGAGACCACAATTTTAAATGTCAGTGTGACTGTGTGGCCGTAAAACAGAAGGCCATTAACAGGAGGAGTTTGTATAGGGGAGCACCAGTGAGGTATCTGATACTCTGTGCTCCAGCTTTTTTTTCAGCCATAGTCAGCTGCAGCATGATTAGATTTAGACCATTTCTTTGTTGTTCCATTAGTAAGCAATAAAGCACAGTGAGTGTGTATAAAGGAAAATAGACCTCACATCTAAAGTGCACAATCATTTTTGCAGAAATAGGCCCTTGCAGAGCAGATAAGGGACTTCAACCCCTCTTTGCTTTTTTTTTCCTTCCTCTCTGGGTCAGATACAACTTTTGTTACGGATGTTCACTCTTTGCACTGCAGAAGAGCTGCCCACTGGCAGCAGCCTGTTGCAACCTGTTGGCCAGTCGTAAGCTGGTAGGATTCTGTCACACCTCGGTCCCAAATGGAGAGAGATGCACATACGATGCTGTAAACACTTTTCTCAGCAATTAAGCATTCTGGCTAGGAAACAACCCAGTGGCAATATTACATGAACTTAAGTTACCCACGTGACAGTCCAAATTTACTCTTTGGCCACCTGACATTTTTGGATTGAATGGCAAGAAGTTGTGTCATTACTGCATGGTACAGTTGTGTAACAATGAAGAGGCCACAAAATGGCTGGAAATCAAGAAGCACACTGAGCCTCACTGTCACAGCTACAAAGCCAATCCATTCAAATGATATGTGGTAGCCCTAAGACAATCCTAAGAAGTTAAAACTAAGAAATGTCTGCTCAGACAGAAGCAGATTCCTGTACTTTTTGCACAAAAGTGAAAAAAGTTGCAACTTGTGGCTGTTTGCTCACATCTCTCTCCATGTTATCTGTGCTTTGTTCTGTGCTTCTAACAAACAACGTTCTAAACTATCCCAGGTCACTGCAGTTGTGCTCTTATACACAACAGTTTGCTTTCTGTTGGATTCCAACCTCTTGTGTTTGGCAGTTTCCTTCAGCACCCAGCCCTTGGACACAAAGCCATTAGCTGAAAATGTCTGCTTTCCCAGGAAAAAGGTCCTTCAAAGGCTGCTTAAGCGCTTAAAACCGTGGCCTATTGCAAAACCCAGAGACAAACAAGCCAGAAAACTTTAATTTAAACTGGAAATGGTGATTTTTCCTCAGCCTCGTGGTGAGCCTGACTCATGATTTTTGAAGGCGTAAGATTTGCAGTGCCACGTGAGGCAGATACAACCACTGCAGGACAGGTCCAAACAGTCCCTTAAAAGTCATTTATTAGGTCTCCCTTCCTTTGTACTCCCTTTTGTTGAGTGCATTTAATTAATTAATTTTACATGCTCTTTTTCCCTGTCATTTGAGAAAGAAAAAATACTTGTGGATTCAGGGTGGCAATAGAAAAACCTTTTATTTTCAAATGGAAAGATGAAAACGAGCATAATGAACTTGCCACTTCCTTAGAGTGCTGGTAACTTGGGTGTGATCTGATGGTACAGAATGATTCATGGGATAAAATTATAGACTTATGCAGGTGTGTACAAGAGCCTGGGTGGGGTGTAGGCAAACAGGGAATTTTATATGGCTATAAACATGAGCATGTGGTATAAAGAAACTGCACAGACTTAAAAAACCCTTATTTTATTTTAATTTGATAAGGGCAAATTGAATGAACTTTCTGGTCAAAGGTAAGGACACCCCTTTGCTCATCTCCTGCCAGATTCCAACAGAGATAACACTGTGTATCTTCGAGCAGGTAGAAATCTTGTCTGATTCTTAAAACCATGCAAAAGCAAAGGGCTTGTGTAGATTCTCCTTATGCTTGAAGTCTGCCTTTGTTGGAATTGGGTAACGTGGCATTATTTAAGCTCACGTAACCTCTGTGCTAACAGGGAGGTTTGGGGCTTTCTCCTTGCAGTCTCTTTTGCTGCACTCTGTCAATGACGGACGGGGTAGGCCCTGTGTGATTGGGCTGCTGGACAAGTGAGAAAGCCCTGCAGCTCCAAGCAGCGAACTCCTATCTCACACCTGATCGTAGTGCCAGATACAGTGAAGGTCAGAAGGCCAAAGGTTGAGAAATCTGGCTTGCAAAGCAAACAGAAATGTTTCTGTTTGCAGACAGAAATGCTGACTGTACATAGAGCCACAGGAACTTCCAAACCACAAGAATTGCCTCTCACTGTTTCCCTCTTCATCTTCTGTTCTTCCACCACCAACCTTTTCTCTTTCTTGCCGCTGTTGGCCTGAGATTCTTCTTGCCTGAAGCCCCTGCTGTCTGAGACAGCCTACACAAGTCTGCCTGAACACCTCTGCTGATCTCAGAGCTCGTCAGAAGAAAGATGAAAAAAAAAGAGCCTGACTTGGAAGCCGGTATAAAGTCATGCAGCTCTTCTGAAATCCGGCAAGTTAGGCAAATGAGAGCTTTCGAAATGTCACGGACAGATATTTTGTTTTGTTTTTTTCCTTCTCATGTAATTTCTCCCTCGCTCTGTGGTTTGTTATCATTCAGCTCTACAAGGCTTTGTTTAACTCTAGTAAAGGCCATAGGAGTTGGAATTAGATCCAATTTTGTTTGCACAGGAGTGTGTGGCTAAGGCTGGGCCTTTGAAAGGGCATATTATACACTCCGAAGGTCTTGGAAGATTGTTGTAACTATTCCTTGAGGGTCAGGCTGTGCCGGGCTCATTCTCCCCTTGTAATGTCTTACTCCACAGACAAGTCTGGTTTGCCTGGAGTAAAGGACACGGTAAGATTCTTCTGAACAAAGATAGCTGTTGCTTCTCCTTTAGCAGCTCTAGCAGAGTGCGCTCTCTGAGACGTATGGGGCTCTGGCCCATAGGTGATTCTTGCACAGGGACCATTATAAATGTAAATGCCAGAATTCCCTAGACCCCGACTAGAGCTGCATGTTGGTTGTTGGGAGTCCAAGGCATCCTTACCAAAGAGAGGACAGCAAACTGCTACTTTTCACACGAGCTGGGCACAATTTGACAAAGCCAGCATGGGTATTTGACAGGGTGGGTATTAGGGTGTGCTCATCTGCAGCAGCTGATGAATGTGATCTATGCGATGAATATGAGCTGCTCCTGATAGCTGGGCACCTTGTGCCAGCAGGAGAGACGGGTGCCAAAGGACACAAGTGGTAACATTCAGAAGTACACATCTCCTGTCATCCCACTGCTACCAGCTCAGCATAAATCCCATCTATTCAAGTGAGCAGTAAAGCCCACCCCAGACTGTCCAGAAAACAAAATCAGAATGCAGTACTTTCTCTGCGTAAATAGCTAGCAATTCCTGAGGAAATGGGTCCCAGATTTCCCTGTGAATTGGGGCCTTAAGTTCTGACATAGGGAGCTATTCACGGAGGAAATTCTAATTGAGTCAGGTTGTGTTTTTTCCACAAATTGTTTACCCTCTGTCTGGGTCTTTACTGGGTTCCTAAAGGGACCTGTGTTGCACCCAGATGCTCTGGTGGTTAGGCACATTTAGGTGAGCACTCTTTGTATGCAGAAGTTGAATACTAAGGAAAAGAAATGTGTCCATGGTCCATAAGAGGGACAGATCATATGGTCACCATCTGTGGCTCGGGGATGGCTCTGTGCGCTGAAATAGCAGTTGCTGTGCCTTGCTGTGTTTCCACAACAGAAACCAAAGATGGTGACATGGAGGAAATTAATGCCAACTGCCCACTCATTTCCTGATTCTTTGTTATACATGCTCCAGTGGTTTTAAAAAGAGAGACTGCAGCATACAGAATCCAGAGTCTCGTCTCTGACAGGTGTGGACTGAAGTCAATGGAATTATGCTGGAGTAATCCAGGTTAAAAGGAAGAAACAGGCTCTGTGCTCTATGCTAAAATTCCCTCATGAAACGTTTCCCAGAAATATCAAAGAATATTAAAGTTCTTTGGGAGCAGGGACTGTCTCATACTGTGTGTGAACGGTGTCCAACACAATGGGGCTTGCTCTTGGCAGAGACCTCTAGGAGCGGGAGCAGTACATGTAATAACATCTAACTACACCTTCAAGACATGGTGTAGGGAAGTACATTGTGTTAAGGCAGTTGAGTGCCTGCCTAACCTGTGATTTAGAGGTGCCCCTCCCTCAGCGTTCAAAGGAGGAAATGAAATCTTCCCCAGGGAAGCATTCTGACCTTTCAGCAGCAGGGTCTGTGCGCACTGGCTCCAAAGGAGGAGCGGGAACTGGGATGCTTAGGATCAGTTCCCCAGTTTGGCTACCTGGCCTTTGGCAAGCCACTTAATTACCCTGTTCTACAATTGCTCAATTGTCATAATTCTTCTTTTCTTTCCCATAGCAGGGTGGGGATGGATGGAAGGGAAGCAAATTCTTCCTATATTTATGATCACAGAGTGCTTTGAGGTGCACTGGTGAAAGGGCAAAGAGACATAATAGATCACATTCAGCTCTGTTAGCTGGTCCCTAAAAGCATTTATTTAGAGACTGAGGCTTGCTCGCTGGCCTTAGGGGTAATTCTTTCAGGAAACAATTGCTTAAGGTAATATTTTCCAAAGCATCCAAGTGAGTCTCCCAAATCCCTTTGAAAGTGGAGGAATCTCAGACATCACAATTCAAAAATACTCCTGTGCCCCCACAGAATTTGAAAACATCTGCACCAGTATTTCCCATGTGAAGAATATGAAACTATAGAGCCATCAACTGACCCAAGGAACTTAACATACATTTTAGTAAAACGTAGAAAATACGTATCCCATGACCGACATATCACTGAGCAAAACAGATTTCTCTTTATTGCAAAGATCATATCGAGACCCTCGACAGACTCTCCTCATTCACTAGCCGTGAAATCTTGGTCTTTGATCTTTCTTCAGATACTACTTCATGTAAAATAAGGCAGACTCCCCTGGCTTGCCTCCAACAGGGAGAGACTGAGGGTTTCTGTGCTTTTTCAGGCTAATTAGCCACTTGTAGTACCCTGGAGAGGTGCAATGCACTATTTTTCTTCTCTTCATCCGTTCCCGTAGCAGCCTGGATCCTGGTCTTTACTTTGACACTGAATAGTAGGGTTGACGGAGATTTCTAATCTCCAAATTAAAATAAACTTTCGGCAAGGCCCAGATCTAGTAAAGGAGCTGCACCATTGAGCCAGATAAGTGGTGGCTGAGGTTTGTAGCTACTGAGGTATCAGCTGGTCAGGAGGTACAAAGGGTTAACTTTTTTCTTCCTCTCCTACTTGCAGTCACTCCATAGTCTGCGCATGGATGTCTTGGGGATGGAAGAGGAAAAAGCACAGAAACGGTCTGTGGGAAAAGCTGCATTCTATGTCCTGAGCCTCCACAATGCAAAGTTTTTTCTGCCTCCCTCGAAGTTATTTTGCTTTCTTGCTGTATATCTAACTCCTGAGGAAAAGACCTTGTCGACTCAGCCTGAATCTTTTTATGTTGAGTCACCCCTCCAGCTTCCAAATTAAACGGCCAGTAATTGCGCGTATATGAAGATTTAGACAACTGCTGTCTTATACCACATGTCAGTGTGAACTACACGTGGAATTTCTCCTCTTGTACATGAAAAGACAAGCTTAAGTGAGATTGTATTTACAGACTGAGCCATTGGATGAGCTGTTCTGCCTTCCCCACTTGTTAGCTCGAGACATCCAGGTCCCTCACTGCAAGGTGAACCGTACTGGAATGCTGCATCCTGAACCAAAGACTGCTCGAGAAAGCTAAGATCTGATACAAGTTAAGAGCAGGAATGTTTCTAATGGCAGGCAAAGGACAACCTGACTCTCTCTGCTGTGTGCTGTCTGTGCCTCACATTCTCTCCAATGGGTGCTTAGCCCATTTCCCCCAGTTATGGATCACTGAATAGTGCCTCTTCCCCTTCCCAGGGTCTCAAGCCTTCTGCAGTGATAACTTCCTCCTGCTAAAACCTTATTCCCACTGCTTGTACTTCTGCCAGGCAAGATTTATTATTCTCAAGGGACATTAATGCAGAACACGAATGTCTCCATTCATTTAACCCCTTGACATTGTTTTGCTGCTGCGTTGCATTGGGGCAGGTGATGCTGCCATCAACAATATGAAGTGGGAGGAAGGACATGCTTAAGACAGTGAGGAAAGAAGAGTTCCAGTCTGTGTTTGTACTTTAACTTCTTTCTGCTTCTGCTTCCCAACTGTAGAAAAACGTATATGACGTTTCTCTTCTGCCCTCGGTGCTGTGGAAATAAATAAGGAAGGCATGGTGGTGTCCTGGGATAACATCAGGGTGCAGCAAGCACCTGCTGTTCCCAAAGAGACTGGGAGTTCAAGAGATAATGGGTCTCCTACAGGGACTGGAGACTCAGGGTTGAGCTAAAATGGGGCTCGTGGGCCCTCAGGCAGAGGATGGAAGTTCCAGGTTAGGCTAGTTGGGGCCATTACGCCTGGTTAGTGCTCTCAGACCTCACAGATGGGTACTGCTCTGTATCTGTCACTGACTTCCTGATGATCTTGAACAAATCCTTTCCTTTGTGTTTCTACATCTTACCTGAGTTTCAATTGGAAGAAGTACCAGAACTGTGTTCTCTGAATCTTTAAGTCAGTAGAAAGGAGCAGTGAACATAACATTAATTTTTAGTACACTTGTGATTGCAAGTTGTGCACCTATTGTGGGGATGGAAGCCACAGCAGCTCTTCCACACAATAATCTTTTACTGTTCATGTGTGTAAATACTCTTATTTTCATCTAACAAGCTTCTGAGTATTTCTGACTGAATTCCTGTGAGATTAAACATCATATAAAACGTATTTATCTCATGCAAGATATGACTTGCTCTTGAACCCCCAGCAGTTGCTGGGGTGTACAGCTATATTTTTTATTGTTATGACTATTTTTCTGCTTTTTGTCCTGGATCTTGTAAGATACCTATCCTATCTCTAATTATGCTAACGAGGTCCTGAGGTTGATTTAGACTCTGTTATAATGCCAGCCTCCCAGTTTATATCTCAAGTATCAGCATGTTTGTTGCAGATGTCAGTTAAGAGAAGCTTCTTTTTCTGTGCTTGTGTGGAGGGTAAGAACAGGAGCTGGAGCTGGAGGGGAGTAGCATAAAATAACAGAAATGAGACAAAATAGTGATCTCTGCTGTGTCTGCATGAGGACTGACTTTTCTGTGGGGCACAGGCAGCTTGCCTGTATCTTCTTATGGACATGCAACATTTGGTTTCGTACGTTCTTTCCCCAGACACACAACAAATTGACTCATGAAACAGAATAGTTCGTTTCTGAGTGCCAGCCCCGTGTTAGGTATGTTGATAATTTTCCAGAGCTGAGGTGTGTGTTAGTCACCCTTGCTGGTTCACTGCTGATCTGAAAGAAGTTAAATCACTGCAAAAGCAAAGTTGATGTCATCACAGCGCCTGCTCGACCTGTAGCTTGGGAGCTGGTGAAGGAGATGCTTCTCCCATCCTTCTGCCTGGGGAAGGGGTCAGGCTGAGCAGTGGGTGTGCAGTCAAGGGGCCAATGTCTGTGTCTCCTTCCCAAACCCCACACTCATGGGCTTGTCAAGAGCGCAGACTACTATCCAGTATTGCAGTTTCACATGGGTCTGAATGACACTGAAAGCTGGAACGTGGTCAGAATCAAGGAAGATTCAGAGCTCAGAGGGTTGTGATCAGTAGTGCAGAGTCTGGCTGGAGGCCTGTACCTATCAGTGCTCCCCAGGGATCGGTGCTGGGTCCGGCTTTGTTCAACATCTTCATCAATGACCTGGATGATAGGATAGAATTCAATCTCAGCAAGTTTGCTGATGATAGGAAGCTGGGAGGAGTGGCTGACACACCAGAAGCCTGCAGCCATTCAGCAGCACAGGACAGGCTGAGGGCTGGGCAGAGAGGAACGTTATGAGGTTCAGCAAGAGTGAGTGTAGAATCCTACATCTGGGGAGGAATAATTGCATGCATCAGTATACGTTAGAGGCTGACCTGTGGGAAAGGAGATCTGCTAGGACCTGGGTGTTCTGGTGGCCATCAGGGTGACCATGAGCCAGCAGTGTGCCCTGGTGGCCAGGAAGGCCAATGGTCCCTGGGGTGCATTAAAGGAGTGTGGCCAGTAGGGAGAAGACTGAGGGGGGATCTTGTCAATGCTTCTAAACAGCCAAAGGGCAAGAGTCAAGTGGATGAGGCCAGGCTCTTTTCAGTGGGGCCCAGTGACAGAAAAAGGGGCAACGAGCACAAATTGGAACAGATGAAGTTCCATCTGAACATGATGAAAAACTTCTTTACTTTGAGGATGACAGCACAGGCTGCGCAGAGGGGTGGTGGAGTGTCCTTCTCTGGAGATACTCAAACCCCACCTGGATGCTTTTCTGTGTATCCTGCTCAAGGTAACCACCTGCTTTAGCTGGGTTGGACTGGAGGATCTCCAGAGGTCCCTTAAAACCATGATCATTCTGTGAGCATCACGCTGAGGACTCCTGCTGCAGACCTTTTTTGCTCTGCTCTTTGCTATTTCTCCCAATCTGATTGGATCCTGATGGTGCTTTTATAAATGAGAGGCATGCATGCACATTTTCACGGGCCTCCTTTATATATATATATATATTTATATTTATATATATACATATATATTGCACCATGTGTGTATGCCCAAGCACGTAAGTCAGAATCTGTTTTACTGTGTATAAATAGAGGGATATGTTGCACAGGCCTGTTTTACTGACAATATTGTACGTATCAGACATAAGCTATCATACATCCTTTAAACCTGTATAGGAGTGTGGGCATTTCCTACTTACTTTTTAACACTGAGACTCTGACTTGGCACCGCGTGAGACACTGAAAAATAAAGAGACCCTGCACTGAAGAGTTTGTACTCTAAATGTCAGACAGAGAAAAGACAGGATGCGCTGTGGTGAGGAAGATTTCTGATGTGTTTGTAACTTAAATAGGAAAAAAACTAAACTTGTTTCACAGGAAAAGAGCATGTACGTGTTTGTTTTGAAGAACTTAGAAAAGAAAAAGCAACAGCTTTGTGGCAGTTTGCTGGGGAGAGGTTTCTCTTACCACCTGCACAGAGGTCCGGAGAAGGAAATGGGTGCACACGTCTGTGTGGTCTCGAGTGCCTGTGCCTGTTGTTCCTCTGCTCAGTGAGCGAGGTTCAGCTGTGGCTCTGGAGGTGCAGCTGGCAGCAGGACAGGCTCTGTCTGCACGTGTGCCAGCCCTTGGGCTCCCTGAACTCTTCCCCATGGCTCCGCTGTGATCGCCTGCCTCTGTGTCTAATTCCTATCCTGCGTTGTGCTTTATGCTTTTAATGAGAAGGGAAAGACAGCAAAGCAAAGCTTTCATGCTGTGATCATAGGAGAGGAGCTGTTTATTTCTGTGCTTCATGTGATGCCATGAAAACAGTCAGCGGCTTTACAGTGGAGCTGCGCAGTGCTCTCAGCACCTCTGCTGATGCCAGCTGACAGTCTGTGGCAATGGGCCTTTCAGGACTGTTCTGCATCATTGCAGTAATGGGCAGCAGGTCAGAGAAATTAGAAATAGGTACGTTTTTCCAGGTTTAAATCATTTTAAACTCTTATGACTTGTCAGCATTTTTATTACACGTGTACATATTTGTATTTTAAGGAAATGAAGTGCTGGGTGTGGAGATGTGCAAATACTATAAAGAAGACACAACGATGTGAAGCTTCCTAAAGCCTTGGATACCAGAAGTGTTTGACTCCAAAGTGTGGGGCTGCAGAGGTGTGTGGAGAAGCCTTGGTCCACTTTGCTGCTAAAGACAGAAACATCTCACAGGTTCATTTCAAGGTGATCAAGACTTACAGAGGAAAGCTGTGTGGTCACACCACCTTGACGCCACAGTTGGGAGCCTCTTGTGATGTGGTGGGCATATAATGCCGTGCCAGGGAGCTGCTTCGTGGTGCTGGAGCCCATCAGGTGGCTGTTTTCCCTCTGCAGTGTCAAGACAGAGAAGCCCCATATTCCAGTTTATCTGGACAGCCTTCATGTTGGCATTTTCTCTGGTTTTACTGCAGAGAGGGACTCAGTTTCCCTGGCTTAAACTCGCACTGCATCCCCAGAGGAAGTGTGAACACAGTCTATGTGACCCTGTGACCTCAGAATTCAGCACAGCTTCCCAAAGTGAAGTGTGTATGCAGGGACTCCAGACCAACCATCCTACAAATGTAATAGCAATGACAGCAACAACATTCTTAGCACTCGCAAAAGAAAGCAACGGTGACAGCAACTGAAGCAGGTTATTGTCACTTATTCTAGCAAAGCAGCAAAAACACAGTGCTGTTCTGACCACAGCTTTCTTGTCCCTGCAGTGATGGACGGCCACCCGCCTGGGAAATGGCTGTGCACTTTAGGCCAGGATGCCACTTTGAAGGGGCAATATAAAGAAATGTTCTTTCTGTTAGTAAATCCTGTATTTTTTTTCTCCTTGTGTTCACGTCTGCTACCCTTGAATATACAATTCAGTCCTGCAAAGGTAAATGCGTTACTGAAAATAGTACCTAAGGCCACTTCTGATACTTTTCATACATTTTAAAGCAATTCATAAGACTCTTTACACGAATAACTGAAATTAACCTTCATTTGTGCCTTAATTTGAAGTTCAAACTTAACATAATCGATCTTTTGTGGTCTTCTGCAATCTGCTCGAGTCTGTTTATCCAAGGAAATTATTTGTTCCACTTCTGCATTTGAGGTAGAAATGGGCATAATTAATTCCATGAACTACAAGGAACTGAAAGAACCGGAACTCTGAGGATAGATAAACATCCCATGTCCAAATTCCAGGCTTCTGAAGTACATCCACACACGCTCTCCACTTAACCTTACAGTGTGTAATATAGACAGTATTTCTCATCAAACAGTCCCAACTCAGCTTCTTGTACAATCACAGCTCTTCAGCAGTTGTTGTAAAGTCTTTTTTTTTGTTCCCCGGAGAAAATGATTGTCTAAGGTGAAAATAATCTTATTTGCTGTAATCAGAATGTGAAATCAGAACTGAGAGCAGACGGGCACTACCGAATAGAATCCTTCACATTGTTCTTGTAATGATGTGTTTTTGGATGAGCTACGTTTATAACCGAGTAATTTGCTATCAATGCTTCATTGTAATTTACTCTCTAAAGAATTCATCATGTCATAAACTTCAGTAGGTACAAGATCAGTTTGTTCTAATTTTAAGATCGTATCATAAGAAGCATTTAGCACGTTGTGAAATAAATTCAAGTAGCATTTAATCACGGCAGGTCTCTCTGTCATGCCCATCTTTGTCATCCTTAACAGACTTAAAAACTGCAACTGGGCAATTCTCAGCTAATGTAAAAAGTAACATCTAATAGCTTTCAACTGCAAGTCAGACAGATAATCATCTTGTGGGGACATGCCTCAACGTTTCCGTGCATTGAAGGTTGACAAAACGATACAGCTTCCGTAATTCTGAAACCCGTGGCAGCCAAGGAGAAGTGATTGAAAACTTTGGTTACACAGACCTCAAGATCAAATGATTGCTTGATCAAACGCTTCTTTATAAAACACTGCACTGTGTTTTACAGGAGATGGGGATGCTTATTTTGCTTCCAGCTAATTGCCCAGCTCATTTTCCATTAATTTATAGACAGCGATGCCTGCGAACGCTAACGTTAGTCTTATTAGCTGCATGTGAATAACAAAGTTCAGACCATCTGACTTTTTAAATACTTCTTCCCATTTCAGATATTGTCCAACAGTTCCACTGGTACCTTGCAGTAACAAGAAAACAAATTTTCTTCATTACAGCGCAGCAGAGAGGCAAATGACTACCAAGAACACTTTGTTATTTCTGTGGTTTAAAGTCGGTGTGTGTGCAGTAATACTAATGCAAATCATCTAGAGCTGTTCAGAGTTTTTTTTTCACTTTCAGTTGTTATTTTCTGTTTACAATTCAGCGACATTTTTGAGAGAACAAATTTCTTGTTTGAGTGAATGGACGGAATTTGATCTCAAGCAAAGTGGGAACAAGACAGAAGGATTCCTCAGCTCGCTTTTCACTTCCAAGGGCTGGAGATAAAGTTGAGGTTGTGTACACAAGGCTTTTACCCCAGCAGGGAGCTGGGCCAACAGCATTCCCTCTGGTTATAGGTGGAGAAGCAAGAAATGGGGTGCAGGGGAGCTTCACCGTGCTTTGCTGTGCTGGATTCGGGATGTTGGGCTGACTTGAGTTTGCTCCCATTCCTGATCTTTCAGGAAAATGACACCTGAGTTGTACCCAGCTTCAGAGCTATGCTTTATGCACACCTAAGCAGATTCGTGGTTTTGTGTTTTCTCTTGACTTTTCTCTTGCAGCTGGTAAAAAAAATATATCAAAGGATAGTAAAAGGAAACTGCAAGCAGGCAATTCTGTCAGCCCAAAGTGTTCAAAACAGGGCAAACTGGATTTAGGGAAGGATGCAAAATGGGAGCAAATGTGATAATTGTAAGAACTGTACGAGAGAGGCAGGGAAACCCCTTGGGTGCGAGAGTAAAGTCATCATCACATTGCGTGAGTATTCTGTTGTGATTGCTCTCTGATGTGAGATAGAGGGAAAAGTGTAGGATTTTTTTTCCTTTAATTTACTGGAAATTAGAATGGCTGAGTTTTGCTTTAACATATTTTTATCTGCTTTGTTTAGCGTGTGCCCTGAACAGGGCTTTCTGTTCTGGTACTTCTGTAGAGTTTGCTTCTTGCTCCTCTTTTTTTTTAGTTTGTTCCTAGAGGTTTGAGTGAAAAGTAGCCATAACGTTTCTGATACTAGAAATGCACAAAATCCATTCCTTTAAAGCCAGGGATGGTGGAACTCGAAAACGTGTCAGGGGCACCCAAGAGGATGTGCTCATGAGAACCAGCCCAGGCTTTTCTTCCAGCCCTCCTGGCTGTTACCAGATGGGCAGCCCGGAACCCTAGAGCTCTTTCAGCAGCAAACCCATTCCCTCTGCTGGCTTTCTGTCCTGTTGCCCATCGGAGGATCCCACTGCTTGAAAACTAGCATCTGAAATGGCTTCATCGGTGAATAAGCAGCACCCTGGGGTCAGTTGAGAGCCAGGCTGCCGTGCTTGTGGAAGATGAGGAAGGTGGGTGACTCACATTCAGATGGAAGGTGACCTCAGGGCCAGCCCTTGCTGCACACTGAAATGTCATCTTGGTGCCGGATGGGCTGAGCAGCTCGGAGTGAGTTTGTGTCCAGCTCCGAGTGCTTGGGTAGAAATCAGATGACATGCAGCTTAAGGCTGAGTTTGTGTTTAATTAGGAGATTATCTCACATCTGAAATGGAGCCGCTTTGAAGCGTGTGAACTGAAGCTAGATAAAGACTCCCACCAACCCCTGCAAACTGGAAATTTATCAATTTCACTCTGCATTTATTTGTGTGGCTCAGTTTGGGGTGAGAGGTTCAGCTTGGCTGCCACAGCTGGACTTCTCTTTTCGGGTCCATATTTTCTCTCTGTCGGCTGCTCCAGTTTGTAAGCAGATCAGCTGCGCTGGAACCGCGCTGCTCCGCTCCCCCAGCAGCACGCCAGGTCTGAGAGGTGTCTGGCTGTAATGAAATGAGCTGACTGGCACTTTAGCGTTCCCCCGTGTAGGAGTGTCTTAGGAGTAAGACACTTAATTATTATTAACGTTCTAATTGGCCTGTGCAAGTGCAGATGTGCGTGGCAGTGCTGCCTGGCTCTCTACACTGCATGCATCCCGCTCCCACTCCAAACCACACCGAGCCCCGTGCTGCTGCAGTCCCTATCTTTTAACCTTCAGCTGTTTCCAGAAGCCAAACCACAAACAGACTAAATGTGAAGGGAGGAGAGAAGAAAGTAACTGTAATAAAGAAACATTAACAGGAAAAGTACATCTTGCTAAGGTCTCCAGATAAGAATGGTAAGAATCGTTCTCTCCGAGCATTGTCTGCAGTACAGCATGTCCTCCCTATATGCTGGCACAGCTAAAGCATACAGGACATTAGCTCTTAATGGGAAACATTAGGTGTTTAAATCAAGAACATTTTTCCACCGCACAAAATTCTGTCAGGTGACTGCTGCAAGCCTTGGTGGAGGCTCTGCTCCCAGAAGTTCCTTCTTTGTTAGAGGCTTGCCACCTAGTGCTGCGCTTCGGTACTGCTCTCCTCGTCCTACTGCCGGCCTCGCTGCTGGAAAAGCTGATTTCTAAAACTGCTTATTTGACATAAGTGGCAGTTAGTGCATGCATGGACTGTTTTGCTTTTAGAACAAGATTTGCTCTGAGACAAGCAGCAATGCTTGCTGTTCCAGCTGCTTGTGCTGACAAACTGCATCCAAACGGGGTCATTGTAGCGATGTCCCTTTACCCCTCTTTGCCAGAGAAGCAGCCTAAAAATGGATGGCCATCATTCATAGCAGGGCGCTGCCTTAGTGTGAAACTGCAAATGACAGTCAGTTCTGCAGGGCACAGATTTTTTTGATGCATCCCTGATTGTCTGGCAGAGAACAAACGTTACTCTCACAAACTCACACTTTAGAAAAACATAAAAGAAATGAGCAATTTAAAATAGCTTCCTTTGTGCTCAGACCATCTTTCTGAAAGACATAATCTGACCATTCAACTGTATTTACAGCTGTCCCCTTCTGGTGAGTTATTATAAAAACAGAAGATCCTTAGCTTCCTGTATCTGCACTTAATTTAGCATTAACATCAAAACCATCCCACTCTTCTATACTGTAGGAATGATTTCTTCCACCTTTCTCCTGCTTAAGAGCAGCATCTCACACCATGAGTTGTTTTGCCAGAAATCAGTAGGACAGCTGTCCTTACAGTGAAGTTCCTGGTGCCACAACCTGACCCGAAGTTATTTTGCTAATGGAGATCTCTGCTTTGGCAGTGCCACATCCCTGTGTGTTGAGCTTGGGCTGTGTGGTGCTGAGTGGCCGCAGCTCCCAGTAGAGCTGGTTGCTGTTCAATACGCTTTGCATCAGTCCAGGCTCTGCTCATCATGTTTATTTGACAGGCAATAACCTTTTTATTGAACCCAGCACATTACACTGATGATCCACCCTTCAGCAAATATGATTGTAATAATCACTTGGTATTTATTTAACAACCAATTGCTGTCTTTTGGGAAAGAGTCAATTTACATAGTTCCAAATTACAATTAATACGTTTTCTAATGGTTATTTAATAAAGGCTGACATGGAGGAGTTGCGTATTGGTGAGAGGTGAGGACAGGAGATGGGACTTCATTCTGCCACTGCTTGCTTGGTGACCTTGGGCAAATCACTTTGCCGCTACATGCTTTTATTTATTCCTTTGTAAAACTGGTATAATAATAGCCCGGTGCCATGAAGCCTAATTACTGTTTGTGAGGGATTTTGACCTCTCAAGCAAGGAGCTGTGTGAGTTATACTACAGCCAGCCCATTGACCCTGAGTGAAGGAAACGTATACAGCTGTTTATCTAGAGGAATGTCGAGACAGAAATGCATTTTGGGCTGGTGAAGTATCTTTCATTAAAGAACACTTTCCTCCTACGCGCTCCACCAAATGGCAGAGCTTCCTATTGCTCTGAAGTACAAAGTCTAATTTTCTCTGTATGTATGCATTCAGGAGCCCGGCCAACTCCTGGATATTGGTTTCATTGGCTAATTGATGAGGCGTGGAGGGAATTTCTCTAATGCTGAACTTGGGCCTTCCCCATGTTGTAGCATCAGACTCTGACTCCTTGTCCTGTTTCTTCCCTCCCCCTCTCCTGCTCCTCCTTAGGAAATTTAAAGCACTTCAGAGAGAGGACTGGGTTTGTAATAAGTTACTTTAATTGGATTTTTTTTTTCTTGTATTGGTATGCACAGGTTATCTTTAAATAATTTACTGACGTACTGCCAAGCACTGCTCATTTAACCTCCTTCCTGCTCTCTTTGTATATGGATTCCTCTAACGATACTGGCAAACAATCTCATAGGGAACGTGCAACACATTTCTGCAATGAACATCCCAAACGAAAGCGGGGAGACACTGCCATTTCAGAGACTGTGCCGCCATCCCACACGTTGGGGCACTGAGGCTCAAACCTTGGTGGGCGCCCCTCATTGTGGGCCACTTACCCACCCCCTTCCTGGGAGGGTAAAGGGGAATCCAGGGGTTTCTTTTCTGCCTTTTTCTTTCTTTCTTTCTTTCTTTTTTTTTTTTCCCTGTGATCGTTGAGCCACTCCGACATGAATTTATGTGTGTAATCATCTGTGTTGTAATTGGCAGCCTGGCATATGAGTCACTAACCAAATTAACTGAAGTTTCCTTTGGGGAAAAATGTAATCAGTTACTACACTGAGATACATTGCAAGAAATTAACTCTTGCTGTTGGTGGGGGGTTGGAGCTGGCTGGCTGAGGGTTTCCTTCCCCAAACCAAATGGGAGCCAATGGGGGAAGGGGACGAGAACAGAGAAGGGGAAAAAGCCCAAAGAGTGGAGGCATCTGGGAGGTCATTTGCACTATTGTCTACCTGAAGAGTTAAACAATCACAAGTAAGACCCATCTCAGATCATGAGATTATTATTATTTTTTTTTTAATTAGTAAGATGGGAAAATAATTTTTTGGCTTGTTCAGGGGCTTTAAGCCTCTGGAGCTCCAGTCTGTGAGCGTTTGTTTGCAACCCAGATTATCAGACATTCACTTTCTGTGCTAACGAAGGCTGAGATCTTCATGTGATTGCATGATTCAAGAAGCTGGAGCTTTAAGAAAAAATCCACTATTGCAGAACTAAGACTTAATTGGTCATAGTTAGTGTTACAGCACTTGATTGTTTTTCTTCTGTACTGAAATCTAGCAGCACTGTGTAAATAACTGATCTTTTTTTGTTGCGCTGGACAAATCAAAACATTAAGAAAAGTTTTGTTTCAAATCAAGTGAAATATTTTATTGGAGCTGAAGTGAAACCTTCGTGTTCAAAGCTCGTTTGGCTTAAAAAATATCAGATACTTTATTTTTGAGTAAAATGCCCTCATCTCTCTAAGTGTGTTTTTTACAGGCCTGGTACAGAGTTCCAGTTGACCCCGATCTACAGCTGCCTGAAAACAGGTGTCTAAAAAGGTCATACTGGCCCACCTGAGAGGCTCCAGTCTAGTGGGTGACTGAGATGGTGAAGACTCATGGCTTTTAAGTGATAATCCCTATGTAATGGTCACGGGGCCCAAATATACTACCATGGAGATGCCACTATCTTAATTTTGATCTCTAAGTGTTGATATTTGTTGTTTGTTTGTCTTCCTACTGCCTGAGGACTTTTCCTAGATGAAATATTGGTGGAAGGTATGTAAACCAGATGTTCAGTAATGCATCGAGGAAGGAGGAAAATGGTACCTGAGGGACCAAGGCAGCTTTCAGGAGGACTTTCTGGGAAGTCTAAGTGCTCCTGCCTGAACAGGTAAGATTTGTAGTGTCTGCTGTGTAGGACTGAGCTTGGTCAGTTAGAGAAAAATGGTGCATGGTGCCTAGTGGAAGAGAGCAGAGGAAGGCTGCTTGAAGAGAATAACTGTGATGGGCGAAATCTGCAATTTAGGCATGAAAAACCCGTACTGATCAGTGAATGCACTGACACTCCTGCAGGGAAAACCAGAAGGTTAAAAACTCTTGGCCCATTCTTTCTCCCTCTGAAGTCAATCACTTAGTGCAGTGCAGATTGTCAGGATAAATTATGACATCTGCTACATGGCAGCCTCTCATTTTAACCTTAAGCTGCCTCCACAAAGACTCTCTGAAGAGGGCTGTAGGTGTATATGGTTTTTGTTTCTTTGTTTATTTCTTGCTTGGTGCTCCTGCATAATATAGCACAAATGTCTTAGTACCATTGCAATTCTTTGGCACGACTCTGTGGCTTCTGACTGCATTAGCATTTCCTTTTTCTTTTATCTTCTTTATTTTTATTTTTCATATATTTATTTTAATAACTAGAACAATCTATTTCTGCAGTTGGAGGAGTGCAAAATTCAATTTATCTCACAGAACACCTAAAATTAATTCACGCAGAAAGGGGGTGGTGGAAGATTTAGGTCCTGACTGCAAGCTTTTGACTGGAGTCATTTGTCACTTTGCTTCACGGATTGGAGCAATGAAGGTTTTATAGTGTAAGCCTTTAGAGTGACAGAGCTGCATGTGATTTCACACTGCTGCGTCAGGATTTCCTTTTGCAGGCCTTCATAAGCAGCCTATACAAATTCACATCTGCTTGAGCCTGGTGTGGAGGGGAGCTGGCTTGGACACAACCCTTCTGTCTTTGATACTTGGCATCTGCACTGCTTGTGCTCTGCCAGTGGCTGGAAGTCGGTACAGACATTGTGCACGTGGGATGTTCATGTGAACTTCTCAGTGGTCTGCCTCAGTTCTATAAGATGGTCACTGCACTGGTATTGCTGCAGAAATCAGAGCAAATCGTCGCCTGGAGTTGTGCTTGATGTTGTATGCATTCAGATCTATGATCAGAGGTCGGATAATCCTTTGTAGGAGCTGGATGCTCGCTACCTCCTGCTGGTTGATTGCGCTTTCAGATGCTACAAAGCTTGAGAGGGCAAAGCGGTGCTGGGGGCAAGCAGCAGTGTCAGTGGAGTCAGAACTTACTGATGGTAGCAGTGGGCTGGGCGTGTCTTCAAGGTACATGCTGTCAGAAATCCTCATAGGCAGAAGCCTTGGAAGGACCAGTTAGTAGGGGCTGGCTGCCTGCAGAACCTCACCAAAATGCCCTTTCAGTGGAAAGGGAAATGCAGAGAGTATGAAGGCCGTGATGTGGGGGTGCTTCAAGGCTGCTGAGGCAGTGGGGAGAGCTGCGTGTGCAGGTTCCTGGTGCATCCAGTTATTTCCATAAGTCCCTGCTTGTCAACACCCCTTTTCCAAGGTTATTTATCTTCCTGTCTTTTGCTGAGTTCTTTTGGATCCAAACTGCATTCATTCACACCTGCCATATGACCCAGCAATACTGTACTAAGTGAGTGGGCTTCACTACTGAGAGCTGTGTTTCAGGTGCGATGAGAATCTATGCTCGTCTCTGCTTCTCTCT
Source organism: Pavo muticus (assembly GCA_016647715.1). Classification (NCBI taxonomy): domain Eukaryota; kingdom Metazoa; phylum Chordata; class Aves; order Galliformes; family Phasianidae; genus Pavo; species Pavo muticus. Next base: position 5,506,258 of record JACDJE010000086.1, on the reverse strand, counting down.
CAGAGAAAGAGAAAGCAGGGCAGCAAGGCTTTGCAGAGGCAATGGGAGATGCAGAGTGGCTTCAGAGACCCCCTTTTTTCCTGCCCTCTCACAAACCTACAGCTTCTTTCCCTCACCATGGAGCAGCGATGGCAGGGGATGCAGAACAGCAGTTGTTTGCTTCATAACATCACAGAACAGCTGAGGTTGGCAGGATCTCTGGGTCCACCCGGAAGAGCTGGGCAGCAGCCAGGAGATGCTCAGGAATAGTCCCTTACTAATGCAGCCTCTGTTGTGTTGCAGCTTTCGGCCTCTCCAGCTCTTTACAGTGTTTGCTCGTCAGGATGTGCCGAAGGGAGAGGGACACAGCACTTGACCCTGCGTGGAGTGGCTGCCTGTAGCCCTGCTGCTTCTATCTCCCAGTGCTGTGCTATGTTAGTGGTATGCTAGAGCTTTGGAGGATCTTTGAAATGTATTACAATCGATGTAAGGCAAAAGTGGCAGTTGGTGTGGTATAAATAGTGCATAAATATCCTTCTTGCTGTCTGCACTGAGGTGAGTCTCGTCTCCAGAGCTTCCAGTGTTTTTATCGCTTTTGTTTTTCTTCCCAGTACTGAATTGTGAAGAATTACCTTGGCACTTTCTGTGTCTTGCCAGAGAAACTCAAAATGGCTTTCAGGGGTTCATTTCAGATGGATTTTCAGTGCCAGTGAAAGAAGAGATGGCTTTTTTAAAGAATGCAATTTATTTTACCCACTTTCATCCTGAGTTTGTACATGGGCCATTAGCTGCCAGCTGAGTGGTAAACACATAACTGGTGATGGTACTGCCTACATCTTGGATCCACTTTCTCCCCTCCAAAAGCTTTTCCCTTCTCTCTAGCTATGGCTATGAACTAGTAAACCTCTCTTAACCCTTTTTCAGTAGCAGAATTAACTTCCTTCCATTAATGTTACAAGTGCTTCAGGCAAAAGAGCTTTATTCTGTTGCACCTCCTTTGGGATGCCTCCTTTACAGCCTTGAATAGGTTGAATGACAAAGCAGTCATTAAAACAACTGTTTGAAGATCATTTACCAAGAAAGAGCAGTCTTGTAGCAAAGTCATTGGGGAAGAGGAAGGCCTAAATTCGTATCTCCACTCTTTAGCAGTCTCTTGGCATGGCCCGGGAATGTGCAATCTCTGGTTTTCCCGACCTTCATCTTTTTTGTAGCAACTTATTCCTCTCGAAAAGGCTATCAGTGAGCTGTGCTGGGTGAATAGCAGTGGAAAATGTAGTCCTTTATCTCCCTGAGCTCTAACTCTCCGTTTGTGAAGTAGGACAGAACACTGCTTCCTTGTGCATTGTCAGCCCCTTGTTTAGAGTGGCAGACCTGATCTCATTTGGGAGCGTAAAATACAATACAAATATAAAATGTAAACGAACGTCAGGGCTTTCTAATCTATTGTCCATGGGCCCATGTAATTTCATAGCTAACTAGTATTGGTAAAGAGACTGCAATCTCATACTCACCTTTGCAGGTCATGTTTATATGGAGGTCTCATTGAATTTCTGCACAGTTATGAGGTCTTGAGGAATAACCTGAGCCCATTTTACTTAGCAGTGGAGTAGGTTGCGAATAGTTATGCTGTTGAAGCATTTATTGTTTTTCAACTTAAGTCATGGTTTTATATAAATAATATATGTAGCTAGTCAATGCTTGGGAAATGCATTCTTTTCCTTGTGAAATATTTATGGACATCAGTGCCTACTTAGTATCCAGTCAACTTGGAGAATACAGCTCTAGTAAGAAGGCTTGGTTGCCTTTAATGTCTTGGGTGGGACAGACTTTCTAGCTGGAAGGTACTGCAAATCTGCCATTTTATCTATCAGTTCCCCCTTCCCTCTCCTGGGACTTCAAATGGACAGCACAGAGAATGAAATCCTCTGCTATGCTGGGGGACAGGCACTGTATGAACAGGAGTAAGGCTGCTTTCTTTTGTGCCTACAGACAGCCCCTTGGAGAAGAAGCAAAGAGCCTGTTCAGGTCTGACTCACTCCTGAGCTGGCCAAGGGCAACCTGGTAATGAGAATAATTCATTCTACAAGTGAGATCTCTTGGGATTGTCATTTGCAGTCAATCAAAATGATCTGAATAGTTTCTATAACAGATTACAACCTCTGAAGTACTGTCACTTTTCATACACAGTGCATTTTGCCCATTGTGGAATTCCCATCTGTGACTTGTGCATTTTTCAAGTCTTCAGAATGGAAATGATGTGGGACAACTGTAGTAATCCCACGGGGCATGCATAGTAGGGCTCACCTGAGGTCTTTCTAGCTTGGTAAGAGGTGGTCTCAGTCTTTATCTTAGATGATATTTCACTCTTTAGATTCACTGTTGGAAATCTCATCCCTTTTGTCACATTCTTTGACCAGAAGACAAAAGTCTTTGTATGGGAATGGGATGTCCACTTCTTTAAAGCTTGGACTTTTTTTCAGTAAGTCAGCATGCCCTGAACGTGATCCAGGCAGTGAGGTGGGCAAGCACACCTGAGAATTGGGGCTTTTTGTTGGTAGCCATAGAGGAGAGGTGGCCGAAAATCTTCTGTGATGAAGTTCTAGTCCTGAAAAACCCACCCAGATTTGCAGATCTGTTTGAACTGACTCAAGCCATCTTAATCACTTACCAAGTAATCCCATTTTTGTCCAGTTCTGACTCCCACAGGCTGCAGGGAGGCGTGCTTTGTGCTGGCTGATGGAAAGGAGCCTTTGTGATGCTCGCTGCAGCTCCCTGCTCTGCTGGCCTATGATGGATGATTTTCTTTTCTTTGCTTAATAACCAACCCTCGTGTATCTGTCTGAAACTCACACCATTAAAGTCTTAACTCAGCAATCTAAAATGGTTTATTTTTTTGTTTCCTTACCTACATGTCAAAACATAAGCATGAGCTTTACTAATAAATATTTCTATTTTATATGCATATTTTTATGCCATTGTCCCAGTTGTATTTTCAAGGCTAAGGGCTTCAGTATGAGATTCTTCCTGCATGTTTAACAAACAAATACTGAAAAATAAGATATGCTGATGTGGAGATTATTATACATAAATCATTGAAAAATGCTCTTTTTAGAGAAGGGAATCGCAAAAGGAGTCATTGACCTGAATAAAAGAAGCTCAGCCATACTCCAGAGGATTTGCCATTTTGATACACGTTAGTGCTTGCTAACAATTGTAATTTATTAATCCTGTTCTCTCTTCTTTTCCTCTCTCCTTGCACATTTGCTTTTTACTGTAAACAAGAATTGTATTTATTTTCTAAGAGCGTAAATTGATCTTGTGGTCACTGATTACCACTAAAAGCTACTTGGTAGTCAAAACAATCCCTCAAAAGACCCATACCCAAAATAGGTAGAAAAGCTCTCCTCACCGGATCATTCAATTTTAATATTTTGAAGAGAAAAAGCAGCATTTGCATCCTGAAACAGAGCCAAGGATATTCTGGACTGATTTGTGGGTCATAACTCTCTCATGGTCTGTTTGGAAACAGAAGCTCGCTGCCTAGCGCAAATTGATGGAGCTCTGCTCCTGCAGATGAAATACTGTTAGCTATGCTGATGGATTCCAGGATATAGATTGGTGATAGCCAGGATTTTTCCTCCTCTCTGGAAAACCAAGATGCCTTGTTTGATTTTAAATGGCAGTTGAACACTTGGAAACTTCTCCTCATGCAGAGAAACTGGAACCGGGGTCCAGACAGCGCAGCGAGATTGCAGTATGTCATTGCTTGTTCCATCTCTGTTATATCTGCAGTACAGAAGTTTTACTTGCAGAGTTGTCAGGTCGCTGCTTCTACCCTCAGCATCCCAAAGCTTCCATCCATGTTCAGTATTAGCCAGATGTATTCATATGCATGCACTTACAGATGTTCATGCCTACCTGCACAACAGATGTGATTATTTTTCCTATTACCTCTGCTTTCCAATAGTTGAGTGTTTTATATCCCAGCAACCAGAACTACATTCTGCAAGAAATTTATAAATAATCCAGGGCTAGGTAATCTTATCAGTAAATATCCAGTTCTAATTTGTAATCACCAGGTGTCTGTCAGAAGCACAAGTTTTCTCTCTCCCAGTACCTCCCAGTTACTGCTAACACTGCCTGGCTTCGCTTCAATCAGAGCTGGAGCCTCGGCACCGTGTTTTCTTTTATTTAACAAATGTTGACTTTTTAATAAGATCTGTTTCTTCCTTTGTCAATATGCTTGGAATTTGTCTAAGGAGCCCTTTTGTGCATCTTCCCTGTGGTATGTTGTAAACACACTGACATAAGCAATAGAGTACTTAAACCATCGTTACTCCTCAAGTTTCCCCTTCAGCTGCAGCTGTTCTGTTTCTGAAGGTGGACTGCAGTGTGCCTCTATCTGCGTTCCAGTTTTAAATCTTACTCAGGTGCAGAAGGTGCTGTGCAGAGCTGAGCTCTTGCAAAGTCTGGAAATGATTTCTTTCCTTTTTTTCCCCCAGTTATATTGGTAAGATGAGGTGCCTGTTTGCTAGAATGCTTTTTCCCTTCTCCTCTGCAGTTTATCTTTTCTGTGGAAAAAAAACTGTTGGGGAAAAAAAGATCTGAAATAAGTCGTTGTGCAGAGAGAAATAACAAAAAAATACGCAATATATTTGAGTGATCCATTTTGGGAAATTCTTAACATGGACTCACAGATATCTGGCTTTCTAAATAAATTCCTGTATTCTTAGCATTTATTGAATCAGCAGTGTACCCATCTGTTATGTAATGCTAGCAGCTGGTCACCCTTCTCTGTGATGTAGTTTCCCTTTCTTCTTATAGCGACAGAATAATGCTATTATTCTTCAGCACCTTTCAGTTAATGTTCCCTTAGGTTGTCATCCAGCTCCCAGTTACTTAAATGTAAATACAGATGGGTTCAGTTCCTAATTTAGAAGAAGAATTAGCTTTGAGCAAAGCATTAATTTATACTGATGGATTAGAAAAGAGCTTCTTTTCCAAATGAAAACTGTTGGAGTGGTTAAAGAAACAATTGTCAGCATCACTCCTCCTGTGTGCCCAAGCAATTTCAGGAAGTGAACCCACTTCCTAATAATTGGTCTCAGGAAAAGAGAGGAATAGACAAGCCTGGGTTTCACCGTCCTCCTCTGCATCACAGATACGTCTGTGCTCATCTGATAGCTGCAGAGCCGTGGCGAAAGGATCTGTGCAAAGATCTATACGAGTCCTGCCAGGTTATCTCAGAGAGTAGGAACGGAAAAACAAGGTGTTAAAGAACAGCCATGATGTGCAGAAGGCAAAATGTGAGATACTGGCACTCCCAGCGTGGTCTCCTGCCATGACTCTTTAAATGATTATTTATTGTAAGGAATATATATATATATATTTTTCTGTCGACAAAACACAAATGTTTTGGGGAGATATCAAAGAATTTGAGGTCTGATTTGCAGTCTGTTGAGGCCAATAGAAAGTACTTCTCATCGTGTATATGTTGGCCATGCTTTTTGAAATGGCTGTGGTGGAAAACCCGAAGTCGGGCAGATGTTAAACATCTGGTATCAGACCAAGGGCTCCCTTCTACAAAGTGCTGAGTAAAGCTGGCCAGAAAGTGAAACATCTGTTCTGGGAAAAATGTGGAATTTTTAGAATTTTTGTCTCATCGAAATAAAAGTAAGAGCTCTTGCTATACAGAGAGCAAGTGAACAGAAAGAGGTTCAGCTTGGAGTACACCAAAGCCCAGCTTTGAGGCCATTCCTGTAAGATATGGGAAACCAGGGTTCAATCTATGGCCTACAACCATAGATCTCCTTGGTTAGGATCAATCTGTTATGCAAAATTGCTCCCAGTGGATTGGTTTTGACTCAGTGAAATCCCATTCCTTGGGGCAGAGGAGAGACTATGCTCCACAACCCAGACATGAGGGCATTCGTAAGGTCTGTGGGAAGACTACGTTAAATCCCTGCCCTGCTTTATTTGGAGCCGTCTCAATCTTTCCTGTATCGTATGGTATAAATCCACATCACCAGGGAATGTGCTAACCGCCGGGCTTCTGGCTGTGCTACGATCCTTTCCCAATCAGATTTTGACCATCAGTCTTTAATCGGACTGGAAGATTCTTCCCAGAAAGCATTTTGGTGAAACTGATGTTTCCCACAAAGATTTTCAGTTCAGAGAGATCAGCATTTTCTGTCCAAAAAACAAATAGAAATTGTTGGAAAATTCCTGACTGGCACCAGGGCTGAGCACTGTTGAGGTCAATTGACTGCTTGCATCCCTTCTAATGTTTGTATCTCTTTATTTCAAAAGAGTTAGAGAGCTGCTCTTCTGGGCAGGAAATTGCAAAAAGGCCACGGGCTGCATTTAAATAGTGCATTCAACTGTAACTTGCACTGAGTGCAATTCTGAAATCATCTTTCCATAGAAGTTGTTGTCTCTACCTCCTGAACATGCTGAACCTCCCAGATGCCCAATCTGCCTGCTTTTCACAAAACAGAACATTTCTTTCTTAAGTACCAGAGCCAATACTGTAAAAAAAAAAGGGCTGGAAAAAGAAACTTTAGTAATATAGCCCATAAGTTCAGCCCAAAGGGACTTCCACTGTCAGATGAAGCCAAACTCGGAATGTATAAGTTGAAAAGGGAGGGGAAGGAGAGATAAGGGGATCAGAGAGTTCTAAACAACTCTTGCATGAGCAGAAGGACAAAGAATGCTAAACAAAGATTTTATTGGCATCAGAAATGTGATGATTACAGGCAGCATGTAGCTGGGGCAGCTTTCCTACTTGGCACATTGCTGCTCGTATTCCTACCTCTGCTGTTGGTCTCTTGAGGGATTCTCAGCCAAATAACTTTCCCCTTTCTGCTCCTGTTTCCCTTGCTGTAAAGTGGTGTCAGTGACGTTTTTGTTGCCTTTGTAAAAGACTTTGAGATCTCGGGACAAAAGGGATATTTTAGTGTTGTTATTCATTCAGAAAGGGATACAACTGTAATACTAAGTTTGAAATCATCCCTATCTTCCTATGCTTCTTTCCTCCTAAAGAGGGATTTTAAAAATTATTATTTCTTTTTCTGTTGGGAAAAACCTGGTGATTGCAAACTGATGAACTTAGAAGACTCCTCCCACAGTCTTGACTTCTGAGCCATGCCTCAAACCTTCCCCTGGCTTTGCTGTCGGGTGCAGGTTATGTGCTCTGAAGAGCTGTATTTGGAAAGCAATATACAAGTGGCAGATGGTGGTAATCCTCCAGGTGTCCCACTGCAAAATGTGTTGGGCCAAATGCAAAGCTGGGTCAGAGGCAAGCCATTGGTGCTGACCTCAGAGCAAACATCTTTACCCAGCTGGAGCTCCAGTGCACCAGCACTGGCCTGCTGCTGGCCGCAGTTTATCCTGGTGTGAAGGCTGTCTCTGGCTACCCGTTAACTCCATGTAGCAGGAAGCCCCAAACTGGTCAGCCATGGGGTAACTCTTACTCACACTGCTCTGTCCTTCAGGTTATCGTTGCTTGTGCTTCCTTATGTGGTCTCAGCACTTAACTATCTCAACACACAGTGACTGTCCTCAGAAGCTTCTAGGCAAAAAAAGCATTATGTTTTGCTCATCAGTACAACAGGACTGAAGTAAAGATTCTGTGCAGTAAATAGAAATCATATCATACAAAGTTGCAGTGTTGTGCTGTGATTTCCTGTACATGAGCCGTCTGCATTTAGGTCACAAGAAAAAATCATTTTAATGTCTCTTAGCCCTTATCACCTATCGCATGGGCCTTACAGGCAATCAATAATGCAGTCAAAGCAGCTGTATGTAGTGACTTTGTTCTGCCATTTGATTCCTGAAAAGATTTTTCATGACCAAGATAAAGATTGGAACAACTGACTATTCAGGAAATCTTGTTATAGAATGAGATCCATACTCCGGTCCCACAGCTTATTGTCCACATGGAAATCCAGCTGAGAAATTCAGCATTGCTTTATCAGCAAAGTTACAAATATTTATGAAGGAACAGAAGTCAAATGGGAAGGATTGTCTAATCCAAGCTATGTATGCTTATAACTACCCTGAGCATGAAAACAACTGCTTTTTCTCAATTTTTCTTGCTTTATGGGTGGTCTGCAGTGTTATCCATAAATAATCTTTTTTTTCCTTTTTCTTACTTTGTACAGGATAAAGAGGATAATAACCGTACCAGCTTCGCCAACCCATGGAGAGAACAGCTGAAGAGAGCCTGTGAAATTGCTGTGATGAATAGCAGAAGAAGGGAAGGTTTCTTGCAGCGAGAGAGATCTGAGCAGCACTTCAGGCTGGAAGGCAAAGTGAGAAAAACCTTTTTTGGATGTAGGTAGGTAGTTTCCTTGGATCGTATTAGAAGTGTGCTTTTAGAGAATAAGAAACCAAGAGGATTTCCCTGTTCCATGCTAAAGAAAAACAAAGAAAAATGAAATATGTGTTGGGAAACTAACTTGGGAAAGGCAAACTGAAATGCTATCCCAAAGAAAGAGCTTGAAGTCAATCAAAGATTCTAAAAAAAGTAGTCTGTAGTTTCATATGGACACAGCAATGAGAATTTTACCTTGCCAAATCAATTGCAATTTCTGAAATAGTTCCTCTCTAGGTATATCCTAATATCTAATATTCCAACCAGTGTTCTAGCCTGATATGCTAGGCACTGTCCACCATGCCAGCACTGCAGGCTGTTATCAATTCCAGGTTCAGTCTCCTCAAAGACTCACCAAAATAAAAAAAGCAAAAGAACAGTTCAAAAGAGTTCAGTCTTCTGACCAATTATGCAGCAGACCAGGGCTACAGATTCAATACACAGCAGCCTTTCCTAAATTCAGAGCCACGAGGAACTTCTTTCTCTTCTAGAGATGTTAGGATCATAGCTTCATTAGGTTCAAAGTTGCTACGTGAAACTGTTGCGTATAAAACTGTCTCAAGTTCTTCCTTGGAACACTGACACAAAACATAGTACGTATCTGTTCAAAATATGTCTTGCCAAGGAGAAGCAAGGCTTGAAACCAGTACTGCTATTTCAAATATGTCAGTGTCACTGTTGTTGTTTGGGCTTCATCTCTATGTACAGTAATGGTTACAAAAGGTGGCTGGGTTCTCCTTGGGAGCTTAGGAAGCAGTGACCTAGAAATCTCTGTTCCAGAGGCAAGATTGAGCTGTTCTGTCAAGGCACTGATCACATCTATAGCATCCAGGCCTCCATGCTGCCTTTAATATCTACTAAACACAGGATATGTAAGTTGATTGACCCTTTTAGCTCTAGATGCCATTGGTAGGAAGACTTCCTAGGCTTTAATCTATGACTCTGGTCAGACAGAACACATATCTTGTGAAGTCCTCAGGCTGGTTTGACTGTATTTGCTACCAGCAGCAGACTAAAGCTCAGCAAATTATTAACAGAAGTTCAGTCCAACAGTTCAGCAGTCAAGGCCTGCCATGTGTTGAGATGTTCTTTCCTGATCTATAGCTGTCACTGGTGTGAGTTTACAGTACTGGCCCCCTTCTCCATTTCCCTAATGACAGCTGTAAACCTCCTATATCAACAAGGTGGCTTAAACCATGACATGGTTGGCTTTGCCCATCTCTCTGTACACTTAGCAAACTCCTCCTTCTCAAAGTGTTTTGGCAGCTCACATACAATATGGCATGATATTGAATCTGTTGCTGGCTTAGTGATGAACAGATGTCAGGGAAAAACGGTAACAGGAGAAAGGCTGCAAAAACTGTTTTCCTATGAGGGCTTTCCACCTAGCAGAGGCATTAGTAAAATGCAAGAGTCTTTCTTCAGGTTTTTCAGTGGAGATAAAGTTTGGTGTTTAGGTCATTCTTGAGCTGAATTTCGCTAAGGCAATGAATATAAGAAGTTGTTCTTTCACCACAGCGTTGGTGGAGCTTGAGTAGATGAGAGCTTGATCAAACTTGGACAAGCATTTAGGTACACTGAATGCACAGTACTGCACCTCTCTCTGAGGAGGGCCTAGAACTCTGGGTAAATATATTATGAAAAGTGGTATTTGTACATCATTTACCAAAATAGTTACATATTTCAGAAGATATTTGATTTTTTCAAAGTAGGTCTCAGATTTCCAAGCGCTTTCCCTCACCATGGAGTGGAGTGCTTTTCATTTTCATTACTGGAAATACTGGCTCTTCAATCAGATGCATTTTACATAGCATTCTCTGGGTTTTTGCATGTTCCTCTTTGGGCACTGAAGTGATTTTGTAAAGGCACTGATCAGCCATAGATTGCTTTGAGGTTGCTGACAGTTTGAGTAGTTGGCACCTCAGGAGAAGCAGAGAAGTTTGGTGCATCAGCTCATGTCCCTGTGCTTTAAAACCACGGCCTTTGCACTGACTGACTTTGAGACAGGTGAAGTTGATAAAAGTGAAGGAGTATAAAAAAGCTAAGTGCAGCAGAGGATTAAAAAGGAAGGAAGATAACGAGAAGAGAGATTGTGGCCTAGATTAAAAGGCAGAATTTCATTGGGATGTTTTCCTTATGTCAAGACCTCCTTTTTATTGCCCTTTTTTCTTTATACAAAGTTGCTCTGAAAAGGCTGCATCCTGACTCTCCCACATCCCTGTATTTTATCTTGGTCAATGATGTACATCCCTGTAAAAAGTAGGTTAAATATTTCTGTGGTTAAATGTCACCTGGCTTGGTGGACGCAGAAGGCTCACGTATAGGATGGTAGGAGTGAGTCACCTCATAAGTTGCAGTCCCTGCTGCTCCCCCTCGTCTAGACTTGTTCTCATCCTAAACCTAGCAAGGTCCTGTCACTGAATTCACTTAAAACCTGGAATGGAGAGTTCCTGCTATAGCATCCTGTACTTGTATTCTGCAAACAGCAGCTCTGTACACGGACTGTGTTCCCTGGCCGCAGTTGCTTATTCTCAGACTCCTCTGAGACTTAATAGCTTGTTTCACATTTAATTTTGGAGGTCTGAACAATCCTACTGCTCGGATCTTGTAAGATAAACAGGGTCAGACCTGGTTAGTTATTGGATGGGGTCACCTCCAAGGAAAACACAGGTGCTAGCCTGCAGGAAGTGTGATGGTGATTCAGAGGCGGCTCCGATCCCTCTGTGCCTCTCGTGCCAGAGTGCAGCACTGGCAGGGATGACTTCTTCCAAAGGTCAGGGCAGGATGGAAAACCACTGCCTCTTTATTTTGTTTACAGGGGCATGAGTCTGATGTGATTAAAAAGTCAGCAGATCTCTACTTCTTTAGAACTGGGAACAGGCCCTCTGAAACGATCACACCTGTGATATTCCAGGAGGCCCTTTGTCCTTACTGCACAAAATCCCAATGCTTTTATAGCCCTGATGCAGAGAGTCAGTTCTGCTCTACAAGCGAGGAATGTTCCTTTTGTCACACTTTCACAAAGTAGATTGGCTTAGAATGGAATTCTCTCTCTTTTCACTAAGTTAGAATGTTTGCACTTTAGTTATTTTGGGTCAAAATTCCTTTGAGCTTAGAACTTAAGTTTCCTAATAGCACTGAATGAGAGTTCTTATAACAGGTACATTTCTACCCCTTTGGACTCAGCCACCTATCTTACACCTGGCTCAAAATTTCAGTTCTCTGAATGATGCTGTGGCTCATCCTGCTCTAAAACTAGACAATGATCTCATGGACATCAAAGTTACTCCTTTGAAACAACATCTTTCTCCATGCCTTTTGTTATAAAATGCCTTAAGGTGAAATCTATCTTTAGGATAGATTTTTTTCAGAAGAATTGTTGTTGTCCTCAATTGTATTACTATGGTCTATTGACCAGGAATTTATCGTGCCTTTATTTGGGACTGAACTGAATGCACGCTTCATTATAATGTTGAGGCACTTTTCATCACAGATTTACTGATGTCTGTAGTCTCAACAGAGTGAAACAGTGCTAAGTATTTTCTAAAATGAAGTCAAGTGAATGCAAAGCATATGCTTAATGGAGTGCCTGCTTAAATGTTGTCCCACAAGAAGGATAGATTTCTCATCCTTAAGCATTTTGCATTAAATCATGTGGGATAAAATTCAAGATTCATTTCAACGAATCAGTCAACTCAGTATGAATTAGCTCTTTGCTGATCAACCACTGATGGTGCTTTCCATTCAGACCTGCTCTGCAATGCTCCATTTCATTGGCAGCTTGTTTTGGCTAGTCCTGGAGTACTTTACATATTCTTTTGCCAATTGCAGTTGGAATTGTCACTTGCTTTTTGAGGGGAGCAAATAGTTTCTAGATTTTTTGGGTTTTGGCATCTCCATGACAGTTTTACTGAGCTTGCACATATTATGCTCTTGCTGACATTTCCTCCTTTTGAAGTCATTAAAACCAATTTCATATTTATAAATAAAATGTCCTAATGCATCTAGTATTTGATGAGGTCTGGCTGCTGCCTGCTTTTCTTTTTAATGTTTACACCAGGTGCCTCTTGCTATCAAGGAACCAAGCAATGAATAAATTTAACAGATATTGTAATTAGCCCCCAAAGAGCTAGCAATGAAAAACACTATCAGAAACATTTACTGCTATAGAAAATACGAGACTTCTTCTCAAAGCCACTACACAGAACTACAGAGCAGCAATAAAATCATCACTTGGAAGCAGACATAGATTGTTTACATAGGGATCTTGCATGAACTGTGCATTTATTAGTATTAACTTCTAAGCAAGCAAACACTTCCACACACGCATCTGAGTAGAGCTATTGAAGCCAGTGGGATAGCTCTGCTGCCTAGCATTAGGCACATGCATTAAAGTTTGTGGGATTAAGGCTCCATTTATGTATATCCCTAAGAGCTTTACCTTCTCTCAGGAGTGGGGAGGAAAACTTCTGTTCCAGATTGGTGTAATTACTGTAACATACAATATTGGCAAACCAGATCCTCTGAATGTCTGCAACATTTCAAAGTACATTAAGATACAGGCTAAAGGCTGACAGCTCCTTATTCTGACTCACATTCTGCCCCCTCAGCTTTTGATTCTGCATTCAGAACTGCCACACGAGCTTCACAGCTGCAATCAATATGCATTTATGTAGCACCTTTCTTTTTTTTAAGTTTTCTAAACACTTTACAGGCAGCTCTTTTATTTCCACAGATCTCAAAGTTTTCAAAATCTAAGTATTGTTATCCTTCTTTTATTGAGAGAGAGATGGGTGTGTTTCAAGGGAAGTGACTGGTCCAGGAACGATTGCTTTCAAGTGAGATAAATCAGATTTTTCCTGTGGAAATTCTCTCAAAAAGATCTCAAATGACTCCATGGGAAAAGAGAATTTTTATTTCCATGTTGCAGTTAGTCTTGCACGATCCTGTCTGTATCAGCTAATAACCCTTGTGTGTGACAAGTCAGCCTAGAAAACCCTATGGACCAGACACACAGTAATTATCTCCACTCCACGGCTGGGCTATCATGAAGAAAATACAAGGATCCTGACTTCAGAGTTGTTTGTTGTAGACAGCAGATTATGGGGGTTAAATTCTGCACTGAATCCATCTCACAGGTCAGTTTTATACGAGGCCTTAAGGGAGACTGAAATTACATCCAGGGTTCTGTTACTTGTGCCTGGTTTGTCTGGCTTGCAGTTAAATTGTCCCCGAGATGTACAGATAATGCAGCTGACTGTGTGTCCATGCAGCTCTGCATTTGAAATAAGCCCCAAGCCTAGAGCAATGGGCAGTGGGTAGTAAACACATCCACATACATGCTCCTGTACTCACCTGCTCTGATACACCTGGCATTAGTGAACCCTCTGGGATGGCAGCTGACACACTGCTACCAGGTCTGACTGTGCCACAGTCTCTGGCACATCCAGTGGGATCCATAATGTAGGATCACAATCCCTAGATAATGGAGTGTTCTGTCAGGATCATCCCATTGCATTGATCCAATCCGTTAAATGGCTGGCTGGGGAAAAGAGTGCTCTCTTCTCTCCCCCAACTCTATAGAAGTTCCTTAATTAAAGAGCTACAGAAATGTTCTCTGCCAGCAAAATATTTCTCATAACGTTGTTATGGGAAATGTCTTAAAAGTGGCAGTCAATTCTTCTTTGAAGTCATTAACAACTAAAAACGAATGCAGGAACTGGTGTGAGAGGGCTGGAAATGCGAGAAGATTTAAAGTGTATCTCTTACATGGACTCCAGCAGAGAGAAGGGAAGAGATCCAATTGCTTCCTTACCCTTGGAATTTCTCTGTTGGTTTTAATCGTGTGATGCCCTAATGACAAACTCCACACACACTCTGGGGTATGTTCTCAACTTAATCCATGGGGATACATGTCTGTAATACTCATTAATGTCAAGGAGCGTTAGGAGGAACATAAATCTTTGCTCACTAAGATGTGAATCTAGACTCTGATGCACACCATACTACATCAGCTGCTGACTGAAGAAAAAGAGGAATTCCAGCACCTAAAAAGTCTACTTTAGAGTTCCTAGACTAAACAATCGATCCAGCCAAAAAAATCAGGGGTGAAATTTCTACTCCACACTTTGGTTCAAAAACAGCAGCTGCGATACAGAAAGATGCATACCCGATGGGCAGCCCCTGGCTCGTACAGGAAGTCCATAAAATCCCCATGAATCCCCACTCAGCTAGACAAATTCTTCAGGTCCACGAGAAACCTTAAAAAGCAGATAAACAATGCGTATCTGAGTAAATCTTCAGTGCCATACAGCTGGGGAAAATATCACACTATGCACATACATAAAGAGAAATTCTGATGCCAAGAAATTGGAACTACTCTATAACAGACTTCTGATTTGTGATTTCTTTGGCACTGAGCCTAACAAAAAATCACTGTGATTTCCAACTACAAATATTTTTGGAACCACCAGACTTGCTCCCATGTGTACGTTAAATGAAATGAATGTTCAAAACCCATAATAAAACCCCAGAGGGAAGTCTCCGATCAGAATATTAACATTAATCTTAGGAAGTCACTAGGAACCATTCAAGCTATAATAATAAATTGCAATAAAGAAGGAATATAAGGGCTTTTTTCTTTCTGTCCTTAAGCAGGTGTTACTGTGAATGCTCTAATCTACACAGCGCAGAAATGAAGTGGTTGCCCTTAAATCTTCCAGTTGTGTAAAATAAATAAATGACATTACCATAATATGTACAACCATCCCTCTTATACCAGCTTAAGTGCAGTTCGGGGAATACTGCTGATACTGAGATAACGTAATGCAGCTATGCATGACAAGGCTGGAAAGTTTTCAAAAGCAATCCTTCTATCAACAGCAGGACTGTGAGCTCACTCCAGATTGATGGTGAGAGCCACTGCCAGTCACCTTGCTTGTGACCCGGTCCCTGGTCATTCAGCCTGGGCAGTCGGAGGTGTCAGGACTCGGTGCTATCACATTGCTCCTGTATGAGAGCAAGTGGCTGACCTGCACCGTGCTGACCTGCCACCTATACTTCGCCTTGGAATGCATCTGGATCCAGACCGCAGTGCCTGAGTTCTGGTATCTAAAATGGCGGCACAGTACATTATCAGCAGTGGCTCCATTTTGAAAACTAATGATATTTTTCAAAAGCAGCTTCCTTTGACTTGCAGCAGTCAATCAGGATGGCTCAGCACTATCATTTAGATAATGTGGGTATATGTGCTCAGTCTTTGACTGTTGAGTTTAAAAATGCTTTGGCCACAGTCTCCAGCACTTCCTTAAAACTGTGGTTCTCTGTGCACAATATTTGTAATGTTTAGCAAGAAAAATGATCAAGAAGTGAATCAAATCAAACCAAACTTGCCCTTTATTTTGACTGCTTTTATGTTTTTGAGTTTGGAGTCTTTAAGTAGTCACATGAAAACTTTCTCATTGTCATTAGATAGACTCAGCCAGCTCTAGCACACTGTATCACTGAAAAGGCAGAGTATTTTCACAGATAGGTGGGAAACAAGGTGTAGAGGAAGTCTTAATTCAGTAAGAGGTCTCTTTCTGGTTCAGGTACCGACTCCTAACGGCAAACCCTTTTCTCTTATCACACAGAAGTTGTTTTCACACCTGGTCATTCCGTGGTGATCACTTTCTTTCTGACACAACTCAGATTCCAGGAGGTGTGGGAACTCCCACAGCACAGCCTCTGCAAATATTTGCAGCTCAGCAGCTACAGCAAGCCATTGGAAGCTGATCCATGTTGAACCACACCACTGAATCCACTGGGATTCACCCAGTGTTCACTAAGACAGACAGGCTATATCTCAAGTCCTGAAATAAAGCACCAAGACAGCTCAAGGAAAATTTTTGATCACATGTATGATGCAATTCACCAAGAACTGTCCAAACTGTGATCTTACCGTGTTTAGTAGGTTCCTATTATGAATTTCTTGTGTGCAGCCTGATAGAATAACAAAATCATCATTCCAGGTATGAATAGTGCTCTATTAATAATCTATTAAGTCGTCTGCAATAGCAGTGAATGACAGACACTTCAGCTGACTCTTGGAAAATGAATTGATATCAAGTGTGAAATTGGACCCCAAGTATGGAGACATACAATAGGACATGGCTGTGAGAGATTAGTTGGGGGCCATGTGGTTTCTCACTCTGTTCCACCCCCCTCTTGGTGAAGCAAACACGCCCCAGCACCCTGCGTTTGTTTGAGATTCATATGGGCACGTCTGGGGAGAGCGCCGTGTTGGGCCGATAGGAATTTGTTCTCTCCTAACAAACAACTGATCTGTTCCTGTCTCCTGACCTGTCTTCGTGGAAAACACTCATGCAGGGAGCAGCTCTTATGAACAGATTCTCGTCTTCATCCTACAAATAAGTCGCTGCTTTTTCTCTTCACCACTCTGCTTTTATCTCTCATCTCTCCTGTTTGACACATCTCTCCTGCTGACTGCTGGTGGGGCGAGCCTGTGATTTGTTCCAAGCAAACATATGTGCACAGTTTCCACCATTGCGTGGTCTCATGCTATGAACTTACCTGTGGGTGTTTACTTTGGTGGCATGACCTGGTATTTTGTAGCGCTGTATCTTTTTTCTCCTTCCTTGATATTTTCTCCCTTCAGCCATGGTAACTCTTCGTCAGAAGCTGCTTGCATTTCTGCTTTGATCATATAGAACGTAGCATATAGCCTCGGGTAACACAGTGCTGCTTAACACAGATGAAATAGCTACAAACCCTCTCAGAAGTAGGGTTTAAAAAGGGATACCAGTGAAATCAGATCCCTCTAGCTGGACAGCAGTCTGATAGGAGAACAAGGGCTGTTGTGGTATTTGGCAGCCAGACAGTCTTTATTGTTATTAGATGAAACAAAGCTTGTGATCTTTAGTCCTTGACCTTAACTGCAGCAGCACACTCTTAATCAGACCTTAATTTAACACCTAACATGGTCACAGAAAGGATCAGACATGGGCTGCTGGTTTAATTACATGTAGCTGATATCATCCAAACCAATTTAACCACATTGCTGTGAGTTGGGCACAGCACGGGAATCGCCCTTTAGATGCAGAACAGAACAGTTTCCTATATATATATATATATATATATGTATATATATAAAAAAAAGCAAACATACTCTTCCAGGTTTTGTGCATTTGCTTAAAAAAAAAGAAATAAGTACTCTTTTGGATCCTTCACAGGTAATGTTACAGCCTTTTCAGGAGGAACTGGAACCAACATGATTTGCTAAATCTCTTTGCCCTTTATGCTTTCCCTTTGGCATTTTAAGCATTTCTAATCATAGACTCATAGAATGGTTCGGGACCTCATAGAAAGGACCGTAAAGATCTCACAGCCCCACCCCTGCCGTGGGCTGGCTGCCCCCACCAGCTCAGGCTGCCCAGTGCCCATCCGTGGCCTTGGGCACAGCTTTGGGGCACCCACAGCTCTGGGCAGCAGTGCCAGGGCCTCACCGCCCTCTGAGTAAAGAATTTCCTCCTAATACCCAATCTGAATCTCCTGACATATGCTGACCTGTTGCTATATTAAAGTGACCGATGACTGAACTGTGTAACTCTTCCCTGATTTCTTGTCAGAGATCAAGCTGAGTAAAAGGTAATATTTTTGTGTTTCATGACAAGATTTTCCCATTCTGCTGCTGCTTGCTTTATGCTTAGTTCTTCACAAACTGACACAATATCTATTATTGGCATTGAAATATGAACAATCATTTTTACATGCTTTGACACAAAATTCAATCTATCTCTGAATTAGCATGGAAACAGCTCAAATCTTCTTTCAGAAACAAGAGCATTCTGAGTAACCAGATCCTACTTGAAAAAAATCTTACTTTTTCAGCAACATGCCATCTGCAAGCCAACCATTGTAAGTACAATATTCTACATTTTTTTTAGTGAAATCACAACTTTTCCGTGAAATCCTGACTAAATACACTAGGATTGCTGTGAATGTTGTAGGTTTGCTTGAGTGAGATTGCCTCAAATTTGCTAGATGTCAAACTTCATTGCTCACCTGATGAGCAATCGTGAGGGTCAAATTGTGACTCAAATTGAGTGCTGCGGAAAGCACTCAAACAAAAGTACTGATGAAAAAATGTAGCATAAAATATTAACAAGCAGCAAGAGCTTGGGCTCTGGAACAGAGATTCCATTGTCACCATTTATTACTGGCTTGCTGAAACCTTGGGCATTTCACATTTGTTGGACAGATGGGCTCCAGCAAAAAAAGGCCAGGCCACTGAAAATCTCTGTTGCTTTCACTTTGAATGCGAACTTAAACTGAACTGCCTAGTAGTACAAGTGCAAGACTTGAACGTGGAATAGGCCCTTGTATGTTTAGTTCTTGAGTTTCTACACAGTGACCAGGGAAAATGGTTTCCAACTAACAGAGGGAAGATTTAGATCGGATATAAGGAAGAAGTTGTTTCCTATAAGGACGGTGAGGCTGCCCAGGGAGGAGTGGTGCCCGTCCCTGCAGACCCCCAGGGTGAGGCTGGATGGCTCTGCACACTGATGGGGCTGTGGGTGTCCCTGTGCACTGCAGGCAGTGGGACCAGATGGACTTTAAGTCCCTTCCAACTCAAACTATTCTATGATTCTATTTATGTTGTAATTCCATTATGGACTTCTTGCATTGATTGAGCTTTGAATGAGATGAAAGAAAGGCTCCGTAGTGCTACAACCATCGTGGTGCCAGGTTAAATCTCTAGCTGACGCCGCAGAATCAATGTGAACAGCAGGTTGTCATTGGAACTGGAGAGAGAATCTCTATGACACACTTATGCCTTTTTTAATATTCCAATTTCACATTTGCAGTTCTCTTGTACACACAAGTCTTTCTGCTGGAGGGTCTGTTGAAGCTGTCCCAGGCCTGGCCAGAGGGTCAATGTTGCTTTTAAAACTGAACAAACAGTTACGCACCTTGCTAGCTTCAGTAGCCTGAACAAACGACATTTTTCATGAATCCTTCCAAACGAATTGCTCTGTGACCAACAGAGACTTTTAAGCATTTAAATCACAACAGTAAAGGTAAGACTTTTCTCAAAGAGCTCTGAACTGCCCTTCTTTCACTGCCCCTGACTGTTTCCAAAGTTCATGCGGTTAGCTCGATGCCCTGCATGATTTCCCATCCTCCTGTGAGTTATGTTTCAGCTTGGGGTTTGGGCTTTTTTGCTAGGGCAATCACTGTGTTGATTTGAAGGAATGTAGATGGGTCTGCAGAAATGACAGGGTGTCCCATTAAGATGTTTCTTTCACCTCAGCTGGAGTACTCAGCATTTCAGTGCTGCTGTTACTGAGATGCCCTGTAGTAAGTAATACAGCACAGAGCAAAACTGCTCTGATGTATTCCAGTAACATGGTGTTAATGTGCCATTGCTTCTCTGTATTTCAGCGCCAAGGCATCACTTTTTTGGATTACAATAACATAGGCAAGTAGACTTCTGCTTTAAGAAAACAGTGCAAATCTGTCTTTGCAGCATTTAAAGGGACATTTAATCAGCACTTTTCACTGTGCCTGAATGCAAGACATGATCTCAAAAGGCTTCTGAGTCATGCAAAGCCTTCTTCTGTGCTTACCTTTACGCTTGATGCAAGGCTCTGTGGCACACTGCTCCATTGCTTCTGGATGGCTTTGGATCAGGCTGGGTCAATACGTCTGTTTGAAAGGGGCCCCTCTTTCACAATGTCCCAATGTATGCACTTACAGTACCAGAGTACACGGTAACTCATGTAATCTGTTTTGACTAAACTTTTCCATTTGTTACGCTGGCATTTGTACCATCTAATGTGTATTTGCTCTGCCAAGGCTCTCAGCACCTAGAAGTGCAATTACATATTTCAGAAAGCTCTCATCTCAGAAGTTCTCTTTATGTCTAGGTGTTCATTATCCTAAGGATTGAACTCTTGCAAAGAAAGCAAAGTCTGAGCTTTCTTCATAAAGAAAAACAACACACCTTATTCATAGTTCTTAATTTTTTTTGTGATTCATATCATGCTTAGTGTTCTTCTTAAGTCTGCAGTCCCTGGAGCTAGATTCTGGCTGTGGAATCTCAGAATGTGTGGTACTCAGAACAGGAAGTTTTGAGATCATTCTTGCAGAGAAAAGCTTGGAAATAAAGGCACAAAGAAAGCAAATCTCAAATGCTAACAAAGGAACCCAAATTCCTAAGCTAAATTGGTGCAGTATCGTGGCATAGAGGACAGTTTAGTTCCAGGTTCTCGCAGTGAACTGCTGCTATTAAGATAAATAAAATATTTTTAAATTTACTGCCTTAAGGATATTTAATCCAATGTCAAAATGTTTTTGCTTAGAGGATGTATTCTCAGTGTCACAAATGTTACATTTTGTATGAGAAATATAATAGACTAACTTACTTAAGTAGAGAGTTTGGTACGGAACCAAGCAGTAGCCTTATTCAGAGGTACCTGGATATACAAGTGAATATACCCGTAGGTGTGAGCTTCTGTCTATATCTTCTCATCATTTTAAAGTTAATATTGGCATTTTCATGCCTGATTCATGATTTTTAAATGCCCGACCCTGGCAGCGCTGAACACCTGCCTTAGTTGTGGGTGCTAATCTCTTCTGAAATTCTAACCTAAATTGAACATTTCTGCCATTAAAAAAATCCTAGACCAGACAAGCCGCTTGCCAAGTGCTAGGCTATAAATTACAGCCATTTCTTTTTATTACACTGTTATACACTAAAAAAAAAATAATAACCCCCAAACACCTAAACCCACAAATCTAATTACACCAAATGTGCTCTTCATCCAAAGGTGCAGCTTTGCAGCTCCAAGCAAACCGTACGGCTCAGCTGCAGCCTCAGCTTTGGGAAGAACAGAAGCAGAAACAGGAACGCAACTGCAACTCTGCATTAGCCCTGTAGGGAAATATCTAAATAAGTAATAAAATTAATGAAATACTATTTATAACCACTGTGCAACAGATGTATTATTTATAAATAAAAGCAAACCAGGTTAGCCACGGTAAACTGACATGGCCCAAATGATTGCGAAAGTGATTTACACAGCAGGGAACCTGGCACAGCTTTTTCCACTGTGGCCATCACAGCTGTGTTGGGGATACATCTGGGGAAGACAAGGCCACGAAGCACCACTCAGGTCCTCATCCACTTGCAGCATGGAAAATCCTTCCACCTCCAAGGCCTCAGGCTTGTTCTGCAGTACCCGGACTTGAACATCATTACAGCCAAAGCACAACCAGACTCAAAACCACTAGCTAATGTTTCTCAAAACCCTCTGAATGCCACATCTTCTCAGGAGGAATTTTTTTTTGCTATTCTGTTCTTCCAGATGGAGATTTTTCCTGATAACTCTTTCCTCGTTTGTGGCACTGAGGGACGTGGTTAGTGTGCACGGTGGTGATGGGTTGGCATTGGTCTTGGTGATCTTAGTGGTCTTTCCCAACCTTAATGATTCCATAATTCTATGATTCTACCTAACTTCAAATGCTTCAGTTTAAGCCTATGACTTCCATCTGTCATCAATAGTTCCCACGGGTAAGAGCTGACCCTGTTTTCTGTGTTGTAGCATAGTGACCAGTTTTTCTCCAGATCTTGATCCATTCAGGGTCCATGCCTATTCCCAGCAGAACTGCAGATTGCCTCCATAGCTAAGAAGGACAGCATTGCCATTTATATCCATTGTGTGGGTATCATTAGGTGCAAAAATGTATAACTGGCCAGGATCCATGCCTTGAACATCTGATCACAAACAGAGAAGAGGCACCTCTATTCACATAAGGAGCTTCCCCAGACCTCAGAGTGAGATTTTTCTACCACATCCATGTCAGATTTTCAATGAAGCTGAATGAGACCTACTGATTATTTCTATAGAACAGCTCCTGGTGTGAAAATGGTCAGTAGTCCCCAGAATCTGTAGAGATAATCTCATACGTGCTTAGCCTGGCTAAAGAGGAAAAACATTGTGAGAGCAGTGATCTGATGCAGATTTTTTTAAATGCTGAGAGTTTGTGTAAATATTGGAGGTCCTGTAGGCAATGCTGAACACCTCTATTTCAAAACTGCACCTGGCAAAACGGTCTCATGGAACAGTTGATGCCGGGGGACACACATAAGCTGCGAGAAGCAGCAGGCCGGCCATGAGATATGTGCATCACTTAACCCTGGAGGTGTTCAGGGCTAGGTTGGATGGAGCCCTGGGCAACCTGATCTGGTGGGTGGCAACCTTGCCCATGGCAGGGGGGGTTGAAACTTGATGATCTTTAAAGTTCCTTCCAACCTAACCCATTCTATGACTCTGTGATTTAAGATGATGAGTGCTTTGCCTTTATTACTGCTTCGGGACAGAGGGAAGGGAGTTTGACTTTTCTAGCACAGGAAAATGAAGCTGTGCACATTTGCAGGCATTTTTGCATTTCTCTGTTAAATGACCCTACATTTTGAAAAGTTTAGCCAAAGAAGTGACAGAAAAAAGTCAATCGTTATTGAATTTATACTTAACATGTGAATCCTGTTACAGGAGATTTCAGAGATGGTCAGCTCAATGCTTTTGCTTGTACTGGATCATGGTATGAGGCGGGAGTTGTGTCTTGTCTGCTATTGACCTGTG
This sequence comes from Pavo muticus, assembly GCA_016647715.1. NCBI lineage: Eukaryota > Metazoa > Chordata > Aves > Galliformes > Phasianidae > Pavo > Pavo muticus. The sequence goes on along the minus strand of JACDJE010000086.1, from coordinate 5,483,260 downwards.
AGGGCCACAGGGTTAGTTTGCAAGAAGAAAAAAGAGGAGGCATTAATTGCTTATTACAAAGAATGAAACATTGGAACTAATCGTGGCACAGTGCTGCTGCTAATGCATGTGACACCTCCCCCTACTTCACCAACCCATATGGGGGTTTAAAATGTAAATACAATTTGTAATTGAGAGCAGCATTTTATTACTTGCTTTTAAGAGGCACAGGACGCCTGTAACCTTCAATATGAAATTTCCGTTGGCTAGAAATAAATTCAGCTCCATGTTTTGCTTTTATTCCCGCTGCGACACCCGCATGAGAAAGGTAACGGCTGGTCTGCAAGCTTTCACTCTCTCACTCAGCACCAGGGGAGAAGTGGCTGGGAGCTGCGGTTTTCAGAGTCACACTACTGCCTTCCTCACATTGCACACTGGAGGCAAAAGCAAACACGCTGCAGAGTAAATCCTCAGAGATGCTGAGAGCTGCTGAGCTACTACAGCCTGGCTGGAGTCAGTGAGAGCTGCAGGCACTCAGCCCTTCCCTGGATTCTGCTCTCAGTTGCAGAGGTATGCTGCCTAAAAGCAGCTTGTTCTGCTGATGGTAGTTATTTATTTATCAGTCTTGCAGTAGCACCTAGAAAGCGTGGTTGTGGGCTCAGATTCCATTGTATTAGGTGCTGTACAACTACATAACAAATAACAGTTCCTGCCACAGTAAGCTGGAAATGTATGTGTAAGACAAGGGACAAGAAATATGAGCAGAAAAAGTAGACTTCTTATTTGTGATTTCTTTGGCACTGAGCCTAACAAAAAATCACTGTGATTTCCAACTACAAATATTCTTGGAACCATAGAAAAAGTAGCGTGGGATATTTTTGCTTCTTCTGTGATATGGGACACATTACTAGGATTTATGATTTATGGTCAGATGAGCTAGGAGATCAAATATTGAGGCTGTATTTGGCCGAATGACCTCGAGTTGTGCCAGAGGAGGTTCATGTTGGATACTAGGAAAAACTTCTCTGAAGGAGTGGTTGGGCACTGGCACAGGATGCCCAGGGAGGCAGTGGAGTCACTGTCAGGTGTTCAAAGGAATGTGGAGATGTGGCACTGAGGGATGTGGTTAGCGGGCAATACTGGTAGTATGTGGACGGTTGGATTGGATGATCTTAGAGGTCTTTTCCAAACTTAATGACTCTATGATTCTGTAATTCTAAAGAGTGATTCCTAAGTAGTATCATAGCAGGATTCACCTTTACACTTTGAAGATTTTGTCTGGCCTGGGAATGCAAAGTTATTGTACAGAAATGAAGGCCCTGGAGTGCCACCACCAAATACGTTACTCATGGAAATAAACTCCTTCATCCTTCCTGCTTCCTTCTTATATTCAATTTCATTTTGTTTCATTAGGGAGTTTTCTGTCAGCTGTACACCTGGGAAGCAGCATGAGAAGAGCTGCCCGTAAACAGCACAGTAACTTGGACCTTTAGGCCTTGCAGGACATCGGTAGGGAAAGGAATAAGGAAATTATTCACGCTTTGGCTGGAAGGACTGTGCAGAAGTCAGGAGGGTCTCAAAAACTTAAGAACAGTGAAGTGGTAGAGATTTAAAGAAGAATGGAGAAAAAGCTCAAGACTTTAAGGTAAACAAAGACTCCAGCTCATGTGCGTGCTGCTCGCTGGACAGTTCTGGGCAAAGTGGGCAAATTGGGGAGAACTGTAAGGGAAGGTATAAGAAATAAACCAACAGTAGGTGTCCCTGGGTTGAAGAATTCACAACTCTGCTGGAATGATTAGGGTTTATTTCTCAGGAAGATATATTCTTGTATATCTCTAGTATAGATAGAGAAACCAATAATCAAAACTGAAAACAGAATAAGTAAGGCTTTGAATGGTCTAGGCTGGAATATTTGCCTTCAAGTGCACATTGTGAGAGCCTGACAGTTACCTTACAGAGTTTAATTCATCATATGCTTATTCATTCACTGAAGAATCAGGAAAGTAACAACGGTAAAACTTAAAATGAAGGCAGCCATTCCAGTGCATGCCACTTTGGTGAACAGAAATTCATTCTGCTGCTTTGAGACTTCTTGGCTGAATTAATGTGTAGGACATAATAATAGCCATGCTGAGAGTGAAATCTTCCCTCTCTCATTAGAAACCACTTCTGTTCTTGTTGAGCTGTATCCTCCTACCTTCATTTGCTCTGGGTTCTATCCCACATTATTTACAATAATTGTATCCACCTTCGCTGCTGGATTTCTTGAAGGAATTGTGGCTAAGAGGGATAAAAGATGTCTGCACACTCAGTGGCTTTTTCCTCAAACAAATCAGGAAGTCAAGCATGGTTTACAATGAGAAAGAGCTACCTGAAGAGCTCTGAGGTGTTTTTTTTGCCTCTTAACGTTGCAGGACACCTAGACATCCCATCTTATGCACGAGAAACTTTAGTTGTACATTTTGTCAATTAGATAAGTGAGTTAATTAAAAAAATCCTTCAAATTCATGAGCTCCCATTGAGGTCTCAGGAGACATTCTTGGACCTGAAGGTGGGAGTAGGGTAGCACAAGGATAATCTCCCCATAGAGTCTTTGCCTTTGCAGAGTCCTTATCTTCCAAGGTCCATCAGCTTGCTGGTAAGAACTGAGTCTCAATTGTGGGGCAAATCCACTGCTGACTGGGTTTGCTAAAGTTACCTCCTTCTGCACTTCTGTTAACCTTGAATATTTGAGTGCATATTTCCTTACAAGAAATACTAAAAGGGAAATACAAGATGACAGACAGCTGATGCCTCCTTGCATATTAACAGATTTCATGTCACACTGACAAATACCCTAATGCAAATGACATCTTTCCTAACCCACGTTTATCTACACGAGTTTCTGCACAGCACAAAACTACGATGGCTGAATGAGTGAGGAGAACTTCATATATAAACACATTAAACAATAGGAAAGTAGGGTCTGTACATTTGCCCGCCTTACTGAATATACACTCAGTAGGCAAAAGACAGGGTCTGGCTTAATAAGGTTAATGAAAACTGGATTCCTCTCTGCCTGGCATATTGGAAAAAAAAACCTTAGGCTCGGAGTTCACAGCAGAGTCTTTCCCAAGGAACTTGGTTTTCTTCTGCGCTCTCGGTGACTGAGACATACATGTGATCTATACTTTCTGAATGGCATTCTTATGTCTGAAAGTGAGTGCAGAATTTCCTGGGTTATAAGGTGTTTTTGTGTTTTTCCTTCTAATACAGCAATGTCTGTCATTGGTGAGGGAGCATTACTCAGACCCAAGAAGAAAACTAAAAGAAGGAAAAAAGTGGATTTTCCTTGCTTCCACCTTCTGAGAAGCTTGTTAGGTTTTGGTTTGCTATAGAAGGTGATGGTAGACCTTCCTCTGCAGTTGCTGTTGTTACCTATGTGTCATTTGTTCCTGGAAGTTAGGCTGAGGATTGGCTGGGAGCCACCGTTACTTATGATAAGGGTCCTCCAGTTCAGATTCCTGACATTTTTTCCTTCCCAATGCACTTCTTCCTCACTGCATTGCTCTGTACTTTTTCAACAAGATGGTGTGTGATGTCCACAGTTAAGCTGAGCAGGAGTGTCTGACCTAAGTTCATTTTAGGGATAGATTGTATGCTTACTTTCAGCCCTCTGTAGGAACCTGGCCTGAGCTGTCAGAGTAGTTGCCTGAGTTTCATCGTGGATGAAATGAGCTGACAGCAGTCCTCTCCTGCACTTCATTTACCTTAGCAGGGGCAGCTTTCATGTCTGCAGGGGTACAGCAGATAGCCTGTAGAGCACTGTCTCTATATGACCTGCAAAAACCAAGCAAATGAGGTATAAAGAGCACTTTGCTGTTCTTCCTTTCAAGAGAGATTTTGGCTTCTAGAAGCCTTAGTCTTGACTTCTGTTGAAAGGTACAACGTGGGTTGAAGTTGTTTCTTCCACGTGTTCAGCCCTCTGTTAATTCAGAGCATTTAGGTTTTGGTGGTTCTCATGGTTTGATACCAGACCTTGTGCTGCAGGGAGTCTCTCTTTATGGCCAAGGCGGTGGGTTTGTGGCCCAGATTTCTTTCATGTATTTTTAAACCTCAGAAATGCTTGTTAGAGGTATTTCCTTCACAGACTGGTACCTCAAGGAGTGTTTCAGCCCATCTGAGATGCAGTTCCTACAATTTAGTATTATTTTCAAAGCTTTTGTCCCCTACAGCATGGCTGTTGGGGTGTTGACTCATGATTTGAGGGTACATGGGTGGAGTTTGGGATACAATGATATCACTGAATGTGGCATTTGAATTTCCTCCCGTTTGAGTGCCTGTATTGTGTATTTTCAAGCCACCATGGGATTTTGCGTTGCACTTCTGCGTACATTGGCTCCATGCATACGTAACTAATGTCTAAGTACTGAAGTTCTGGGAACATAAAATGGGTTAGCTAGCTAAGTGAGCCAAACAGCAGGTCAGGACATGTCACAACAGAATTCAGCGGACAGAATGATAGCGTGGGGGGTCCTCGGTTAAAAGCACATGCTTAGTCTCAGCTAGGAGTAAAAATCACTGCTGACTGGCAAGGCCAGCAGGAGAGACCTTCAGCCATGACTTAGGTCCCTGATCTGTAATGTTCCATCTACTGTCACCAAACTATTTAGGACCTAAGTCCCAAGCGACTCGATCTGAGTTTTCAGGTTGCTTAACCGTCACTGTGAATTTGTGTCTTTGCTCATTTTCACAGATTGGTTTGTGAGGTTCTCAGCTTGTCTTACAAGTGTTCGCTGTCGGGCCAGGCTGGATCTGACCCTGATTTCCTATGCGGGCAGGATGGCACCTTTCATCTGTGCTGCACTCCTGTTGCTTTTCTTAGTTGTAAGCCTAGGTGATGAGTGTGGGCTGTTTCTTTAGTGCAAGCAGGAGGGTTTGTTACAATGCCATGAGATGATACTTCTCTAATCATGTTTTAGAAAAGTGCTGAAGTACTGAATTAGGGATCCCTGATATTTACAAAGAGTTGTTAAATGCCTTCATGGACCCTAGCTTTTATAGCTGTTATGTTGGTGGAGTACAGCTCTATTACCATGTTCCACATTCAACATCTGCAAGGCAATGCCAACCTACTGTACTCATAATTTTCTGTGAAAGTGACTGGTTCAGCTGGCATTTGTCACTGCACTTAAATTCCTGAATTGTTTCTCATTTGGCAGTGCTTTTTCTAGTGCTCTTATGGATGGCATAGCCTAAAATCTGTGCTGTACTCCTAGGTAGTATAGCTGCCTATCTTCCATCCAGATGTGTGTGTTTAAGCTGTAACCCAAAGTGGAACGTAAGTGGCTCCAAACCTCAGTATGTGATCCAGCATAACCCTGGGAGTCAGCTACAAATACCTGGCATGAATTTGGCCCCTGGGTCAATATTCAGTTCTTATTATCTGTAAACAAAAGTCTCTTATGACCTCAGCTTCTGCTAGGCTGGATTTTTGACAGAAGAGGCAAAACCTAATGTTTTAGCACATCCCAATGTAGTTAGTTTTTATTTGAAGAGATCATGTTGTTTCTCCTGAAATTTTAACAAGCTCTGTGCCAGACATATTAAAAACATTTTTAGAAATGACACGTTGGTATTTGCAAACAGAAGTTGCAGATACATTAGATTAGATTGATTTAGAAGAGCAAATTTTAGCCTAACAGGAAAAGGCACTGTAGATGCCAGCATTCAGGCAAAAGTTGTGACAGGTGGAACCACTTGCCAAGTGATGGGATGGCTCCTTCAGTCCTTGAAAGTTTTAAATTAAGGTAGCCTGTCTTTCTGTGAATATAGTTGGCCAAAATGTGAACATACGTCAAATCCTCACCTGCCTTCCCAGAGCTCTTTGACTTTTTTCCAGACTACCTCACTTCCTGACTTCTGCTTTGTTAAAACTAACTTCTTAGAGGTATCTTCCTGTCAGATAGAACAGGTATTGTCAGCAGAAACGAATTACTATCTCAAATCCTATTTTGCAGCAAAAATGTTGTGATCTGTCCCAGTGCTTCCAGTACCTCCCAAATCTTTCCAGTACAAGTCACACTTCTCTTGTGACCTGTGGTCTAAGGTGGATGCAAAGAACAAACTGAACTGCAGACATTACCATGTCAGAACAGTGAGGATAAGGCCATTAACCAGTCTGGCTCAAAGTCAATGGTGTTGAGTTCTGTCACTGAGGATGTTAGGGGTTCATTGGCTTGGCCAATTACTAGCAGCATAAAATAATAGTAACTTTTAAAAATATGTTCTAGCTCAACCAGAAAACATGCTTGATATATAAAATGTTGTGACCTGTGTTAGGTAGAAGAGGTCAGAGATGGTTCTTTGTTTCATGTACAAAACTCTAGTGGAATTTAAGGTAGATTTCATTGGCACAGGCTGCCCAGGGAGGTGGTGGATGGCTACCAAGAAAAGGGTAGATATCACACTGAGTGAAATGGTTTAGTGATGTGGTGGTGATCAGTTGATGGTTGACTAGATGATCTTGGTGGTCTTTCCAACCTTAATGATTCTTTGATTCCATGATTACAGTCCATCAGCTCAGTTATTTTGGTTACCGTTGGTCATAGTCTCTTCTGTTATGGCTCTGTTCAATAGAGAACAAAGCAGAGCTGTTGCACAAAAACAGTGTAGTGCCAGACCATCACAGCTTCGTCTTTTATTATAGACTGAGATCTTCACAAATAAAGCTTATGTCTGCTTTTTCCACTGGGGAACCAGGCAGCATAAAGTAGCCAGGGAATGAAAAGTAGGTTTAATGCAAAAGGTTAGGAGTCTGCAGCCTTGCCTATGACAGATTTTTCTGTTGGGCCTAAAGTAAGACACCTTTTTGTGCTTCTGCCCTCTGTCTTTGAAGCAAGGAGTAACTGCTTCTAAGTCTCTTGGGTGTGTTGAGAAGACAGATTTAGCCTCAGTTTTGAAATACACATATACTGTGGTAATTAGAACAGTACAAAAGCAAATAAAAACAGGAAGAAGAAAAGTACCTAACCCACAAAAGGATTTAGTTGATGTGTAACAAATGAGATATGGGACCACAGACTCTGTAATGAAGTTAAAAGAAATATTGAACAGCTGCTTTGCTGCACACTTTTGCAAAATGAAATGACATCCTGCAGGAAAAATGGTACAGGCTCATTTGCTACCCAAGAGGGCAGAGCTAAGGTTACAGGGACTATAACAATGTTGTCATTTTCTTACTCCCAGGAGCTGCTCTTTCCATCTTGATGGCTTTCCTAACGTAATTGCATTTATGTGCGTGATGATTTTTAGAGCCTGATCCTTACTACTGCAAATGAGGAGGAACCCCAACAAAGCCAATGAAGTGATCCCCCTGCAAAAATGATGAGAGGCACAGCAGAACCAGGCATGCTCAGTCCACAGCCTTCCTCCCCAAATTCTGCAACAAACGCTCCATTCTGGAATAGCAAGTAGGTGTCAGATGAAAACACAAAACAATGACAACAGTGCATTTTTCAGTAGCCACATCATATTATGTCATTGATGTCATGTTGAGTTATATTAGTCTGCTTTTCATTATGTTGTGTTATGCCTTTTGACATAATGCAACACGCTGTAAGTAACATAAAGTGACCTCCAAGTATAAAAGAGAACACAGTTTTTGTCAGATTAGATAGTGGCTATGAATTCTCTGAGAGGGAGGGGGAAGTAAGAAGAGGAGAGAAGGAGGGTTGGATTCAGTATCCTGAACAACAAATCCACAGTACTTGATTAACACTTACAGCAGCCCTGGTTGTTTCAGATAGGTCTGTGTGTCTCTGCTCAACACAGAGAAAAGATTCTCCGCAGGACTTGCACTGCTTAATTTATTTAAAATTCTGCAGAGGTATCTGTAATAGCTCTTTCCTTTCTGTGCCTGAAATGTAGAAGCTCCACTCAGAATGAACATAAGACTTTCCTGATATTTCTTGTTTTGCCAGCCTCCAAAATGCAGTAATCAGACCAAGCTTAGGAGATGGACTTTCTGAGCTGCACCCTGTAACCTGTACTCTTTATCAAGAATTTAATCAGCTGCTTAGAAAACCACTGTATGGACAAAGGAAATCATCTTGGCTCTGAAAGGAAGGGGAGCTCCTCGTTAGTTTAAGGTAATAAAGGAAAAGTGTGTGGCTTACAAGAAGTTGCTAATATTCTCTAGAAGGCTTGAAATCCACCTCATCTTGGTAGGTCCTGGTGGCTTTGCTTGACTAAGCTGGTGTTCTTGCCCTAGTGCCTACTGATCAGCATGAGAGGTACCGACCAATGGTTGGCACACTTGCCAAAGCTGGCAAGACAATTCTTCAATTTGCTGCTTTGCTGTTAATTCCTATTTACATTTCGATTAACCACTGTGTATATCTGTTCTCCGCCTGCAGAATAAATGCACATCTGTGGCTTAGAGGATGTTAGTAGCATGCAACAATGAGCAAACAGACATTGTGGCCAGAGAACAGTAAAAGTTGGCAGTCCAGCAAGGTACATTTCACCAGAGTGCAAAGTGCCAGAAAGGGGCTCATGTGAGTCCTGTCTCTGCTCTTACCTTTAGCCTCAGCACCAAGTTCCACACAGTAGTACACACACATATATATATAGACACAGAGATGGTCAGTGCACAGAAAGTGGAGTCCTTTGGCACGAAGGCTGAGATGTTTTTCTTCCAAATGTTTGGGAGTTGTCCTTACCTACTGGCAGCATATGGTAGGTTTCAGTTCCCAAATATGATTAGCTGTCACGTCTTCTTTGGGAGATGTGCCATTGAAACACTTGAAAGAAAACAATCTCTGTGCAGAATGAGAGGAGGAACGTTGTGGTATGAAGGTGTTTCAAAATTCAGTCTACAATAGCTGGAATATTGACAAAGGTACTTGTTATACATTGCCTTTGTCACATATTCAGCATTAGAGGCTTTTCCTGTCCTTGCTGATCTGGGAGAAGAGGCTCTATTCCACTTGGCTTTGCTTCTTACTACAGGAATTGTCACTATCTTTTTAGGAAGCGAATGATATGAGGGTCAGAAACATTTTCATCATCAGTCTCAAAGACACAAACGGCAGAAACTCTTGAATACATTTGATGTGGTCTTCCTGAGCAGTAATAAATGGGAAATCTCATTTTATAAAGGTTTTTTAAGGATAAAAATCTGTGTTGCTGACAGAGTGAGAGTGTTTTGTGTGAAGAAGGCTCACAGGTGAGCATTCAGAACAGCACATGATATCAGAATCTAACGCCACATGTATTTTCTCTGTAATTTCTCCATCTATAAATGTACTATAAGTTAATATCTACTTAATTTCCAGGTATGCTGCATTCCTTTAGGATGTATATAAGATGCTGTCCTTGTTCATTAGGCCATTAAATATTACAGACTTAGCAGTTATTCCTTTGGAGCAGCGTGCAGTAAACCAGCTCTGCTTCCATCCTGAGATGTGTGCATTCAGACCCCTGTGACACTGCCATCCACAGCGCTCTGTGAGCACACAGATCCACCTTTAAGTGGCATTTTGCAGCATCAGAGACTCCAGAATGAAACATTCTGGCAAGTATTGTTCAGTTCATAAAGAAAGCTGTTACTCTTTATTCATTAAATTCACACAGAAAGCTGTTACCCTCGGTAGGACACCAAACCTTACTGCCACAGACTCCGCACTGGAAAACCTCACTGAGTTTTGCAGCCAGGCTGGATCTCAGGAGACTTCCTGTTATTATTTTCTCTACTAATAAACCATTATGTTGTCTCCTTCACAGCACACAGAGTTTAAATAAGCCCATCCCTGTGACAATCTGATTTTCTAAAGGAGTGTCCTGTTCTGTTGAGTCATGTGAGCAGAAAACACAAAGAAGTAGAAAGACAGATCAAAAAGGGGTAGCAGAAAGGGCCCTGGAGGCAGACTTAAGTTTGGTATTTAATATTTCAGGTAAAATATTCACTTAGCATCAATTATCTTGTTGGGTTCTTTTTTTTTTTTTTTCTTCCAAATGAAATTGCCTTCTGAATCAGCCAGCTCTCTAATTACCAGATTGAATGATTGAAATTTTTAGGGCAATTAAATTCAAGCCTTTCTTTTTCAGTCCTTACGTTATTCCCCTCTTCTCTCCCTCCCCTCTGCAGTCTGGAGCCTTTCTATAATTTGGAGGCAGTAGCAGAAGCAGGCAGACCTTTAAAGCCAAGATGTACGTCTCCCTTAATTCCTCTGTGGATTTGTTTTATAGACGAAGCAGAGAGGGCTCTGCTCTCTCACTGCACTGCATTACAAATACACGGTATTGTGTGGGTTTTCTCCTAACATGTCATGTCATTTAAAAAACAGCTTGCAAGAATTCATTTAATGTAGAAATTCCGTGAAAATACAAAGATCAGTGTAGAAAATACACGCACTATTGGAAAATGCCTGCGGATCAAGCTGGAAAACTAAGGAACAAATTGATGACAATAACGATGATTGATGATATAGCAGATAAGAGAAAACAAAACTCCCAAAGAAACAGCACAGAGCATCTGTTAACAGAGTGGTTCGGACAAACTCCTGAAATGGCTGCATGAAAAGACAAGTGTTCTTCCAAAAAAGGGCACAACATTCACAGGATGGAATCCTGGGCCCAGTGAACTCAATGACAAAGCTGCTGCTCATTTGGCTGTCTTGTTAGGCTTAGAGCAAAAACACAAACCCTTATTATTAGATGTCAGTATGTGAGCTTTTAGACTGATTCCAGTGGTTCTGTTTCTTCATTAATGTTAAGCATGTCCTAAACAGCCTTGCAGGATCTGAACCTAAATCAGTGAGCATAATAGTCCGTATCTGCTGCTTACACCAAAGCTTTGAAATTCCCTAAGATTTCCTTCCAAAACCTTGCTCTGAATTTTTCAGATTGCCAAACCCGATCTATAATGTACAAACCTGGCACTGCTAACAGTGGGTATTTGCAGGCAAGTGATGCAAGGGGTTTATTTTTGTGCCGTGTTACACCAGGTAATGGTATTCCGTCACCAAAATCAGAATGAGCACTATGCTGACTTCCAGTTTGTATCCCAGACAATTTCTCTAAAGCCAGAGGTATTGTATTGTGCTTATTTATTGCTTAATTATCCCTGTAGGTGTTCAAGGTACTTCACAACAGCTAAAACAGTCCTTGCCCTGAAGAGCATGCAGTCAAATCTAAGATTAGAGGTGACAGCACTGCAAGGGGCTGGACCTGGAGGAAGAACAAGGTCTTTGTTCTGCTAGATACTTCAGCATATGTCTGTCCCAAAGTTCAGCTAATTGGCTAACAACCTTTCTGAGTCAAGGTCAGTGATTGATGTACACATGTACTCTGATGTGAGTGCACGTTCCTGTTGTTGCTACTGTTTTTAAGGCACCAGCTGTGCTGTGTAGATGTTCTCACAGGCACTTGTTAGACCGTTAGGAAATATGATTTCACTTGTGTGGAATGACACCAGTTTGTACTGGTTAACGTTCTGGACCATCGTTATCTATAAATCAAATATAAATGATTTATGAATTGGATGGAATGTGTATGTATTAATGTCCACGTGCATTCCCTGGGAGACAGCCCTTGTGGCTCCAGTGCTGCCTTCTGATTCCTCCTGCTCTCAACACCACAGTCACTGCTGCACATCCTTCTTTCATACTTCATCACTCTCCATCTGGTTGCAGTAGCTTGAGGTCTAGCCCCTGAATTTCATACATGCATGATAGGTTCAGGGAAAACAGGCCTGATCTGCCCCTCTCTATTTGCATCTGCAGAGCAGTGTCTGCCCAGCACGCCTCCCAGTTCTGGCTGCCCCTGTACAGTACCTCTGTCATTTATCTGAGTGCTGCACCATGCTCTGCAGCAACCAGACCTCTCAGTGCTCAGGATTTACTGCTAGTTTCCTCTGCATGTTTCTCAAGAAGTGTGGTTTTCTTTCTACATTTTCAGGGTGCCATGTTCACTTAAGATCTTTTCAGTGCATGCCCTGTGCTCATTACTTAGCAGTAGGTGGGAAAGTCCCTTCAGCTGTAGCGCACTGTGAGCGCTGTACAATTGTATCCCAACTGCCTACTCTTATCTCCTGCATTATTTCTGTGAAAGCTAAAGCTGTGCATGGAACAGATGCTTGGAATGGTATTGGGATCCAATTACTGCACTTTTCCAATCTTACATCTATTGTCTAAACTTGGAGCAGACATATTTATATTCCTTGGTGACGCTATATAAAGAGGCGGTTGGCATTGTGTTTGCTGGCTGACTAGTTGGCAGAGCAGGGACAGGAGGAGAAGCAACAGCATGGTAGGTTTTATTCTTTCCATGTCTGTCATTTTATTTCTCTGTATTTCTTTCTGACCGTAACAGTTCTGACAGAGCAGTAATGATCACACTGGACCCCATGACATCTCTTACTTAATATCGCATCCGAAATGAAGATATATCCCATCGAGTGGGCTGTGAACTTCCAAGGACTTTCTGTGTGTTTAACAATGGGTAAGGTAGGGAACACAGATGCACTTGCTGAAGAGAAGAGCTTGTGCATCTCTTTCCAAGGCTAATTTACTGATGATTGGCATGGCTGGTGTTAATTAGCGCTAAGGTCTGCTATGGTGTGATGGGAAGAGTAAGGGATATCTCTCTAATTTTAATTGTGTTGCTCTTGAGATGGGGGAGAAATAGGAAGCACCTCAGAGATTTCTTTGTCTTATCTTTGCTTTGCTCACTGTTGGCTTTTAGCTCGCACTCAAACAGCCCCTTTGCACCAAAGGTGCATTTGATTTGATTCCGAGGAGCAGAGAATTCCAGCCTGAGGGGCAGCAGGCAGGCTGGGCTCTATCTTCATCTGCTGCAAATTCAGAGGAATGACTCCAAAATTTAAAAAAAGAAAGAAAGAAAAGGAAAAGCTGGTGATTTTCTCTTATTTTCTCCTTTTTGCAGGTCCTTTTCAGACTGCCTTAGAGTAATGCTGCCCAGTGGCTCCCTCAGGCTAAGGAATAGTTGATTCTGGAGAACACTGGAGAGGAGTTGTATATGAAAACGTTGCTCAAAACTTAGTTCAAACCTGACCCCATTTAACCAGGTGAAGAATGTGATCTAAGAGCAGGATAAAACCCCATTCAAAGCCATTTCTAAAATACACACACAGGATCTAGATTCAGCCTGTAAGCCCAGTGTAAATGGTTGTGCACTGAGCACGCCAGTCACCAGTCATGTCCTTGACCACTGTTTCAGAAATAGGCAGTGTCCTCCTCTCCAGATGTGTATTTCCAGGCTTCCCTTTAATCAGATTCAGTGAGGTCTCAGCCAGCCCTTTTCTTGGAGGTGGGGGGAAAGAAGTGCTGGGTCTCCTTCCTCCTTTCTTCCTCTCTTTCTTTATAAAAATATATATATATTTACCAGTTCCCTTCTGTTTGGAGGGATGACACACTGCCTGCTTGATGTTCGAGGATATTTCAGGACCTTCTGTGGTGAAATCAGGAGATGTGACAACATAGCAATAGACTGTTCTTTTTCCTCACTCCCAGTTCAGCTGACGATTCTCTGTGATGGTTCTTTTCATCACGCCTTTTGTTTTGGGAAAATATCTTCTGAGGTACCTTACTGTACAGGGACACATGAAACAGATTTAACATGGAAAGAAAAAAATAGCCTTAAATGAAAGAAAGCTGAAGAATATCTTTACATAAGGAAGTGATCATTTTTTATTAATCAGAGGGAAATGTATATGTAATTATGCTAGATGAACTCTGTGGGGAGGTTTTTTTTTTTCTCTCTTTATGATGTCTTATGGGATTTATAAATATTACAGAGGTTTTATAGCATCATAATATTTCAGATGTGCACTAAAGCTACTTTCAAAGGATTAGTGCAGACAAAGCAGCATAGTAAAAAATAATTACAAGTCAGGCGGTGCTACCAGGCTCTGACATACAGGGCTGATGAGAACAGGAGAGGCAGGGTTCAGGGAGAGCAGTTTTCCAACACCAGCAGACCACACAAGCACTATAGAGCAGAGTTCTGAGTGCTGTCTGTGGCTCTCCCCTAATTCCAGGGAATTTTGGGTCAGCAATGTCTGCATGGACAGAAAGGAGGGAAGGGGGAACAAGGGAGGAGAGAGGGAAGGGTGTGCAAGATGTTCCTGTGTTCACTCAGCTCGGTGACACCTCGTAGCAAACTGTATGCTGGATGCAACCAGTACCCCAAACCAGACGGCCTTCTGATCGAACAGCCTGCTTTGCTGCTGGAATGTACCACCTGTCCTGAAACAGCAGAGCAGTGCTGATGTCACCCACTGGAAACACAGAGTGCGTTTGGCTGTGAGTGTGTGTGTGCTTCCGCAGATGCAGCTCCAGTATCTGCGTGTGTGTCTGTGGGTGGGGAGGGGCTGCAGGGCGGTGTGGGGGTGCTGGGAAAGGTTTGCTGGGTGGGGAAGCGGTTGGTGAGCTCTGGGTCACAGGGGTGGAGCAGTCTGTGGTTGGAGAGGTGCTCTCCTGCTCCTGGGACACGCGACGTTCTCTGTGCATCTGCAAGAGGGAAGAATGGAGACTGGAAAGGGATTTTATGTGGGGCAAAGGAGAATGCTGCAGCACACGGGAGCGGGAAGCAGGGAGGATGCAGGCCAACAGATTTTTGTATCTAGCAGGGATCAAAGGTGTGTGTGTCTGTGCATGTGTGGGAGGCTGGGACTGCATCTGAAACTGAGCGAGGATGGGAAGGGAGGGATCGGTGCGAGTGCAGAGCAGGTAATGAAAAGATCTTGTGTTTCTCAGCTCTGATAACGTGGGTTTTTATTTGAATGATCTGAGGCTGTTGCCTGTTTGAAATGCAAATTGTGCCCTTAGAGCAGGTTATGCTGCTCGCTCCTCTAGACTGCTCCCTGAGGGGCGTGCGCTGGGCTGCCCGAATGCTGCTCACCTGCCACAAAAGGAACCTAATCTGTACTGAAATATGATGGCTTTTCCATAGCTGGGCTTTTTGGTGCAGACACGATGTAAATTATTGCAACAACAGCAACAACAATCCAAAAACCCTTTGGATGGGCCTACGATGTAACTTTTGGTTCAGAAGCAGGATTTGATGATGAAAACAACTCAAAGATGGGAAATGTCAGTACTGAGGTCCCAGAGTAGATGAAAACTACAGAGAGAGCATGATGGATGGAGAAGTAATGGTAGCACAGAGTTAGCATCGTACTGCGGATCGCAGTAGGGGACGGAGTCAGAGCAAGATGATGGATGTTGCTGTCTGTTCTGTAGTCACAGATGTAGTTGCAAAGGAAGGAAGTGTAAAATGAGAAACAATGCAGTTTAAAGCTGTTAGTATGACTAGTTTGCCCTGGGCAGAATGAGCACATAATGGTTGTATCGAGGTACAAGACAACAGAATCAGGCTCCTAATAGCATATCTGCTGTGCTTCTCTAAGGAGCTCCTTCCCAGGAGACCTGCTCAGCCATCAGCAGAAATGGTTGGTGCCCTCCTTGGTAAGAAAAAATGGAACAAGACACAATAAGTTGCCAAGAGGGGAAGTGTTTCTGCTTATGTTTTAACAGCAATATCAAACTGTGTCACCTGCACCTTTCTAGAGTATTTTCTGAGTGGTTGAGGGTGTGGTGGACCAAAGAGGGAGCTGACCTCCCCAAGCCAAATCAAACCAAAGATGTGGATTCTGGCACAGTGCTGCCCTTCTTACCTGACTGCTCCAGGAGATGCTCCTGCTTGGCACAAACACAGGGCAGGAGTGGCCACTGCCCAGTGGTAGAAGAGCAGCTGCGTGCGCCTGAGCACCGTGTGAGGAGCAGCTGTACCTTCTTTATTTTGCATGCTCTTCTGGGATATCTGAAACATAACCTGATTTCCTGACTGCTTCTCTTTGCAGGTTACTCTGAAATCAGAGATTTTGTCACTCTGCTGCACTTAAACTTCACCCTTGCTCCCAACATTGTGTACAGAATGAATCCCTCCTATTCCACCCACAGAGGCAAAGGCAGCATGCACTCATGGCTTCTGCTGCCCATGTCACTGCCCTGTCCCTGTCCTTTCTGTCCCCTGATGCTGCCAAATAGGAGAAACGGAGAGAAGGAAACGCTGCTCAAAGCAAGTGCCTGGTGCAATGGAGTTTTCTTTGGGCCACATTTTGGTATGGCTCAGTTTTTCATTCAAAGCTTCTAAAACAAACTGAACCTTACAAGAAAAAAAAAAAAAAAAAGAAAAGAAAAAAGACCCTTTAAAATCCAGGCTAATTGAGTGAGTGCTAACATTAGGAAGACAAATGAGTGATATGCAGCAAGCCTGCGGTTTCTCTTCTAAAGTGAAGTGTTGTTTTCTTCACAATGGGATGATTAATACACTCAGGCAGGAATATTAATAGGCTTGTTCAGTTGTTGCAACATTCTTCCCACTGCTGTGCCTTGGAATCTGAGCCCAGGGGACCCCCAGCTCTTCAGTTTCTCATCTGGCATGTTTTGTACGTCAGTCTCAAAGCACACATTGCAGAGATAGAGCAGCTATCATTGCGGAGTGCTGCTCGGTGCACTCTGCATTGTACAAATGGGGAAACCAAGGCAGACAGCAATCATGTATCAGTCACCCACTTGCTCCTCTGTAGGTCACCTACTAAATCTATGAAACTGTGACATTCAGAAACCACGTTCGCTCAGTTCCGTGTTGCTTTTTGCTGCATAATTCTTTAAGAGTCCTGATTCGATCCGTCAAAAAATTGTGGAGTGTTTGGGGTTGTCAGGCAGCAGCAGAGACCTGTTTCTGTTCTTCTAGAGCTGCCTTTTATTTGATTCACCAGAACAGCAGTGACAGTGTGCTGTTCTCAGTTCCTGTCCACATCTGTTTCTCTCAGCCTTCCCCTTCGTGCCACCTTCCCACCCATCAGCCTCAAAAAACCAAGTTGCACTTTCTTTCTGTGATCATGAATTTGCAAGGTTTTTAGAGCAGATAAATTACATTTCCAGTACTGCATACCCAAAAAGAGAGAAGACTGATCATCCAAGATACCAGAATACTTAGCTTGAAGCCATTCCATCTGACAGCTGTATCTTAGCCCTGTGAATTGCATTGGTGGTCTCAGCCCCACTCCACAAGCGAGCAGATCATAAATAGATCTACAGCCAGAGCTTCATAAGATAGATCGAGCCACATGGACACTGATCTCCTTTATCAGCCCTGGAAATGATGAACCAGAGAGAAGCACTGAACAAGTATTGTGCTGAGATTAATTTCTCTGGATAAATAGTCTTCAGTCTTTTTGCCTTGAATAGGACTTCACTAGCTTAAGAAATTTTGAGGGTGTTTGGGTGTTTTTGTTTCTGTTGATCTGTTTTTGACGGATAATGAGCTACAGCTTTTGGGTTTGTCTAACTCTTTCCTACAGCTACAATCTTTGCTTAAAGCCTTAAATGACAGAAGACCTGTTAAACTGAGGAATGGTGGAGGCATTGCCAATGTTTGGCATTTAAAGTGAACAAAACCTGGAGCTGGAGCCTCCTGTCCCTCATTGTGGTGCCTGTTTAAAGAGATGCAGGTTGTTTGCTAGTATGGGGTATATTTATCACGCTGAAAATGGATGCTGTGTTTGGTCACAGCAGAGCAGAGCATGAGAGTGGTAAAGCATGTTTTGCCTTTGTAACAGCCAGCTATGTGAGTGCAGGAGCAGCGGTTTCACTGCCCCATCCCAAGGGCTGAGGCTGTGTGGTCAGCTCCCCCAGACAGTTTGCAATGCATTCTGCAGGGTAGCATCTGCTTTCTTTTTACCTCAGGGAACAAATGCCTTATAAAAACTTAGGGTTGTCTTTAGTATTTCCAGTCAATCTGGAAGTGCTGAAAACCTCCACCAGGCACCTCATGTTATGTGGATGATTGCCCATTACTGCTCAAAATAACACTTATTTCATATGTAGGAGGAGGAGGGAATCTATTTATTCCAAAATCAATATTTCTACATTTATTAAATAATCCACTTATTCGCTTTTTCTTTTTTCCATGCCTGTGGTGGCATTCTGTCCTTATTTTTCTCCTCACTACAAACACTTTTTTTTTTCATTTCCATTCCTGTTTCCAGATCTGACTGCTTTGCACTAGCTGGTTAGAGACTGGCAGGTCTGGAGTGTGGACATGTGGCTGAATGTCTACCACAGCCCTAATTGTCATCCTGGGATCCGAAGCAGAATGGCTGAGTGTAGAAATCTGCCTGGCAAATTAAATTGATCAGACAGTGTATACTTCAAACAGAGTCAGGTGGGAATATTTCCTTGAGCTGCTCCGCTCCTCTGGATATTTGAAATCAGTATTGAATTGGAACTTTCACAGGCTTTTTTATTCTGCTGAAAGGAGACAGTAGAAGTTCCCTTCTGTTTCATGCAGAATAGCCCAAACTAACTAAGACTAATTTTCCATGGCACAAGAACCAGGTGGGACTGTGATGATGAAATGTAAAAGTAGAAATGATAAAGAAAAGAATAATCCATCTGGAAGTGAAGTCAAAAGGCGGTGGTGTGGTTCATTTTCCTGCCCCAAGTAAAGATAATGCTGTGGTTAGAACGTGTCTGTAATCCATGGGAATCACAGGTTTTGTTCTTCACTGGAAAACAAAAACTGTATTGTCTTAGGCAGGCTGGGCCCTTGTTCAGTCACATGTGAGGATGTCTGGTTCCGACTGATTTCCAGTGAGTGTTGGATTCTTAGATAACATCACAGCTCTCTCCCGAGTCTTTCTGTGTCTCAGTCTTCTGACTACAGAACAGTGATAAAAGCAGGCCCTACCTTTTATTGATGATAACTATCTTGAGTATTATAAATGTATGGGCTGGTAAGGCAACATAGTGTGGTATCACAGCTCAGTGCGAGAATATAAACTCTTCTCCAAGTATAAAAGGCATTCCTACATAGGAAGAATTTGTTCGGTGCTGGTCCAGACAGAGCAGACTTTTAAACTTTTCTAAGTCAATAGGAAATGATATAATTTCCCTTTGTATTTCACGAGCTCAGTCTTCTTGTAGGGCCTAATGTTTGAGTCTGGCTGCTTGTCCCTGCCTGCGACCTGGGAAGAAGGATTTTGTATGGGAACTTACCTGCACTGCTTGTATTTCTTGAGAACAACAGGCTGGGGATTTAACTTCATACTCTGAGTGAGACTGTAAGCTTACATTGCTCCTCCCTTAGTTCAGGGCTCTGCAAAGCCAGTGCAGGAGGGGGATTAGTCTCTGGTGCGTGGTCTGGCAGAGGAGGTTCTGCCCAATGAACAAGCAGTTGTGATACCCAGAGTCACACTTTGGGTCCCTCACCTCTTTAACGCAGCACAGAGACAAGATGTCCCTCTTTATACAAGCTGCCAGGCTCCGGGCTAGAGCAGGGGAATGGCAGGAACCCTCAGTGAGAGGTTCAGCTGTAACTAAAGCAGCATATTTTATCCCACTTTTGTCTGTTTATGTGAATATCTGTTGTGGGTTGAATTAAAAAACACAAAACACAATCATCTTGTATTACGTGCCTGTATATATTTTACCTTCTGTAAAAGATGGAATTTGTTTTCATGATAAACAGACCAGGTAATACATATTTGATCTTCTTATTTGTATTACAGGCTCCAAAAAAGGCAAAGAAGAAGGTAGAAGGTGGTTCCAATGTATTCTCTATGTTTGAACAAACCCAGATCCAGGAGTTCAAAGAAGTTGGTCACTATTCTTCTGTTTTCTATAGTCTCCTGTCATTGCTAATGAATAACATAGGTTTTGTTTGTAATCCTTATTCAATTCTCCATCTGCTTTAATAGAACACACAGTTGTTTTCTGAATCACCTCTGTGGTTTTGGCTGGTATATCGTTTTCCTTGTGTGTTTGTTTGTTCTTTCCTTCCTTCTTTCTTTCATTCATTCTGTCTCTCCCTGCATCTCCTGTTTCAAGTTCCAGGCTTATTTAAAAAAACCCTGAGCACTGAAGAAATTAATAAAGGAAAATTATCTCATCCACTTTAGCCCTGATTCAGGAAAATACCTGGGCATACATTTAAGGTTAAGTTTAAGTGCTATTTTAAATAAGAATAATCTTGCATGCTCAAGTATTATCCTGAATGGAGATGTATTGAATCAGATCATTAATTCCTGGACTGTTCCACAATGGTCACAGAAATATTCTTCTGTGCCCATCTAATACTGCCCACAAACTAGAAACCAAAATACCAGAGAGTCCTCAGCCAACGTTCTCCATAAATGCCCATAAAATAAAGCAACATGTTGAGGTTAACAAATTGAGCATCTTTTAGCTCCCAGAGAATTGGTATTGCGTGCTTTATGGATTCTTTGATCAGTTACTTGTGATGAGGCAAACCTAATTAGCTGGCTTAAGAGCTGGTGCATAAATAAAAACAAATAATTTGATGAGTTCAGACTTTTTTTCAAATGGGCATTTTAAATATCTGTGACACCATCACATTTTCCACAGATTTCTCATTTTAAATTATTTTTTTCCTCATTTTTTGCTAACTCACATCTCCAAAGCAGTTTGCAACGTGATCAATAGCTGCTGTTTCAGTTGGTGTATGTGGATTTCAGCTTTACTTTTCGTGAGGATTCTCATCAGTAAAGCTCAGTGGTGAATGTGAACAAAAGGGCTGTCAGAGGATTACAAAGGATTGTAAATGTGGGCCAGGTAAAATTTCCCCAGATTTAATGGGAATGTTTTTAGGGTTCTTCTCCCACCTCTGTCAGCATCCCATGAACTTCCAGTTTCTTCTCTCTGGGTGCTACTGCTTGAAGACCTGCCACCAGAAAGAGCAATTGGTCAGGATGTTATTTCCGAACTACCCTAAATAAGATAATACTTAGGGCATTTCTGGGAGAATGGTGGTGGAATAATGGCAAATCACAAGGCAGTGGAGAGGTGCAGTTAAAAATCAAGGCCATGTTGTGTTAACAGACTGCCTCCTTGGAACAAATAATGCATTTTGGCTGATAAGTCATTTTTTATCAGAACAGTATTACAAAGAGATTTCAACCAGCTCACTAGAAAATGTATCAGCATTACCTCTTTACATTAATTTCACTCATTGAGATACATGCCTGACACTTCCTCTCTTCTGTGATTTTGCTGGGCTCTGCTTTGGTCTTTGCATGTCATTCTTTCTTCCAAACTGTGGGGATGCTTTATCAACAATAAAGAGTTGAGCTTGATTTTTTATTAGGTGGTGGCTTGGCAGGGAAGTGAAGGGTTGGGAACGTGCATGCTGCAAGTTACCGCATGGCAAACTGGAATGTGAGCAGTGGGGCTCTGTAAGAAACTGGAGATCAAACTGGTTGAAGATACATTGATTATAATACAATAGTGGAAAGAAATGCATCCTGTAGAGCAGTGAACTCTGAAATTACTCGAGTGGACTGGTTGTATTCCAAGGAGAGGGTTGTTTTCCGTAATAATCCTGAAACAAAAATAATTCCATTGTAAAGATACACGCTCATATTGATGTGCACATCTGACAGATAACCAGCTTCAGAGATGTGCCTGGTTCTGCTGATACTCCCCATAGTATATCCAGGGGAATTTCAGGTCATTAAAATCTTTCAGAATCAATGAAACATTAAAAGCGTGATAGCAGCAAATGACAGACATACAGATAGGTAAATAGGCGGACAGATAAGCAGTTAGCTGGCTGGATAAGGAATGTTTGATTTTTATCAGAAGCTAAATTTTGCCTGACAAGAAGTATTTAAGGTCAAGCATCAAGGTCAGCCAGAGCACAGAATATAGGCTGACGGATGCAATTTATTGAAAAGGGAAATAAACTGTGAATAAACAGTGCTGTGAATCCTACATTTCCCAGTGCTTTGGAAATTCAGCTGTCTGTGTATGAAGGATCATCCCGAAGCCCAGAGGAAAAAGACTTTTTCTCAACAGCAGAGAACTATTTACAGTAATTAGCTGTTTTACAGAATATGATAGCTGAGCAAAGGAAGGAGATACAGGAAGCATACAAAACACACAGGAGTAGCTCCTAACTCAAAACTTTATGGGTTAAAGCCCGAATGGCAGGAGCTGTCAGCATTGGCTTTGCCCAGCTGCGTGCTGCACTGAGCATTAATTCTGTAAGAAGTTTGGGTGGGTTTAATTAAGCCCCTTGCCAAGGTCCAGCAATGTGTTGAAAGTGAGGAAAGTGCAATGATGTGGCATGGTGTGGATGAATCAAAGGATGTTAAATATTCTTTACAGCATAACACTCCTCTGCATTAGTATGTGACTGTAGCACTGTTCATGCAATATGACAGTAAGTTGCCTATTTTCTTCCAACAGGCATTTACCATCATGGATCAGAACAGGGATGGCTTTATTGATAAAGCAGACTTGAGAGACACATTTGCTGCGCTAGGTAAGCTGGTAGCAATAATTAAATACCTTAAAGAAACAGTTGTTTGTATTCGAATTAGTTGGGGAAATAATGAGATACAGAAGGCAAAAGGAAACCTGTTCAGTTTGATCTTCCTCCTTTATGGTAGTTGCTGTCTTGACTACGTAGCTCCAGCTGCAAAATCTCCTGAGCAGCCTCTTTCAGACACTAAATGAAGGTCTCTCTGGGTCTCACTGGCGGGTGCTACAGAGCTGTGCAGCTGGCAGCTCTCCAAAGGCACTGATCCCTCCCCTGCAACTATTTCATAAAAAGCCCACCCAAGTCGGGGCCCATGCCAGGCATTTCTGATTTGCTTCTGAAGCCAGGCTTCACAAGCTGCACTTTTTTTTTTTATCTAGGAGTCATGCAATATCTACCAATTAACGTTCTTGTCATGGACTAGCTGCCCCTCTGCCCACACCAAAGCAGGAAGACTTCATGTGAGGTTCTGTGCTGTTGTGCGTTGATGTGGGGTGGAATGTGCATCTCATGAGATTAGGTACTGTCCATTTCATGTGCATTACAATCCTGATAACATCAAGCGTATTAAAGAAAAACTTCCCAAGAAAAGGAAAAATCAGAATGCTCATGAGCCCTAACATGAAGCTGTATCCATGTTGCAACATTTGAGGCTTGAACAGTGATGTAGGCATTTGGGCTTCTGCCATCTGGATCTTATTAAAAAGAGTTTGATAAGAATCTCTGGTGCTCCCTGGGGTGGAATCAGACTGCTGTAGAGTCAGTGCAAAGAGCAGAAGCTCCTGAATTCTTTATTGTGACAAAGAAGTTTGCAAACTTTGGCCTCTAGCTACTGTTGCCCTGAAATATTTATTTCTTAAGGCCACATTCTGCTATCCTTCACGTTCAGTGAAGCCCTCAATGCTTATAAAGTACAGTCACAGCAAATTACCATTCAATTTGAGTAGGGATGCTGGATTCTAAATTCTCAACAGTCCCGTGCAATGATGGGGAAGGAAAAGGACTGCTCAACTCATGCATCTGCTCTCTACTCATCTCAACATCTCAATATACAGGAGGGCAAAGCCTGAGACTTTGGATCCACTTCAGTCACATTTAAGCTCTGCTATATTAATATCAACACAGTCTGTTTTTCACCTGAGGTTAAAAGAAAAAAACAGACAACAACAACAACAAATAAAATGAAAAAGAATTTAATTGAAAGTAGCCCCTTCTTTGGTCTGCTGCTGGCCTGGTCAGTATCATTATCCTTCTTACTCCTTCACTTATCTTCTGATCTGTATTCCACCTCATTGGAGTATTCTGGATTTGTGTTCCACCATGTTATTAGTGAAGTTACACAGAGCCCTGAGCTCCCCAGTGGGAGGAGATGAATTGGAATTGTTTTTTAAAACACAATTTGGGATTTATTATGAAAAATGATCTCTGCTGCAGGTCGTCTGAATGTCAAGAACGAAGAGCTAGAAGACATGGTGAAGGAGGCGCCAGGTCCCATTAACTTCACTGTCTTTCTTACGATGTTTGGGGAAAAACTGAAAGGTAAGTACCTTTGGGGGGTTGGACAGGTATCTGTCAAAGATGCTCAGCACTGAAATATCTCAGTACCTTGCAAATTATAATAATGTATCCACGGAACAATGCTTAAAGGCAAGGAGTGATCTCCATTTTTGCAGACAGAGATGAAGTATGAAAAGGCAGAGGGATGGTCCAGAGGACAAATCAAAGGTGTGATTTCAGCTTACATAAGCTAACATGGAAGTACCAAGCTGAGGTCTAGAAAGTAATGAGATCGTGGCTGCCTGGAGCACGCTGCAGAAGAGTTATTCACCATCTGCAAGTTCTAGGCTGAGGTCTGTTGCTCACACTATGCTGGTATTCCTCCCAGTGTTAGATGGTTTAAAACTATCATCAGCATTTCTCTGAAAAACCTTTCTGCACTCCTTTGGCTCATTATGCATACATGACCTCTGCACCATCTTTGTAGTTACAGGGCATGAAGAAGCATCATGGTATCTCCCATTTTCTCTTACATCAGTAACTTAGTAGCCCAGGCTTGCTTTCACTTGAGGTCAGTGGTAATTAAGACACTGGCTTATGTTGAATGAAGATTTTGCAGAATAACTCCTACTGAATGAAATTATTGGACTAATTTAATCTCAGTGGATTTAGAATGATAGCAGAGAGGAATTTGGCCCACTGCCACAGAATACATAAGAATGACTGTAGTGAGTTTAGAAAACATGGGTACTAAATTCTGTGTGGAAGCTAGTAATTTACTCATATCTTCGATACTGAAACTATAAAATAGAGTGTGAAACCAAGAGAAGCCTCTGGTCATCTTCCTGTGAGCATCAGATATAGGTGAAAGCCTTGGCCTTCAGAGCGAGGTAGTTGGCCTTGCCCAAGCACATTCCAGAAGTCTGTTAAAACAACTAGTGCTATTCAGTTCCCTCTTCCTCTTTTTCTCTTTCTTAGGGTAAAAATTATGCAGATAAGAGAAATAAAAAATACTTAAAAAACTGAAAAATCTGATCACATCTTCTTAAGAATGTTATTGTATTGCTGCCTTTGGCTTTGTACTACTGAGTACAGTTCCAAAGAAGGGCTTTCTACCCTTGGAATAGAAAATAAGGAAATCTAGTAAGAAGTACAGCTGTAACTAGTCCTCAAAGAAACACACTACTGCTAAGAAATACAGTATTTCTGGGAAGTATAGGGGTGACAGAGGAGGCTGTAGACTGACACTGAGGCGAGGACCCAGATATCACTCTATCTTGACCACAGTGGTACCCACACCTTTACATTCTGGATACCATCCTGCACAGTAGGCAGTGCCCTGCTCCGTGATCTTTCTTCTGGGATACACAGCTGTTTCTGATGGGTTGCCCTGCTGCACATTACTGTATATTTGTGTTGCTTATGATCTCACGGAGCATGGAGCAGGCTGTTCCTCCTTCCCCCTCTTCCCTCTTGCCTCTTATGACTGCTGAGGCTGGCAGAGTCTGGCCCTGCCAATTGTGTGGCCTAAAACCAGTGCCAGCACAGGAAGGTGAATGGTAAAGCATACCCCTCTTGTTTGCAGGTTTCCTGTTGGCTTCTAGAAGAGAAGGAAGGGTTTTGTTTTTTCCATTTGGTGAAGGGAAAATCACAGCTGTGCTTGTCATGCCCTTCTGGTTGGGTTTGTCATGCAAATGAAGCAGAGCCAAAAGACTGCACATTCCCAATCAAAACTAATTGGGATGAAGAGCCTTTGTAGTGCAATTAGAAAGGGAAAAAAGGCTAGAGGAAGTGGATATGGCAATTTTGCAACACTCTTTATTAGCTAAGTACCACTCAGAGAATTTGGTGAAAGGTGCTTTCTAAGTAAAATTTGTTGTGCTATAATTGATTTCTGTCATAAAGGGGAAGCTGGGATTTTTCGGACGAGCTTTAGCTTTGTATATAGAGATTATGATGCCAGATGAATAGCTAACAAAACTCAGTTTATGTTAATGCCAACCACATGGAGCTGTTTCTACAGGGAGTCAGAATAATACAATTTGTACAGAAAACAGAGATGCCGCACATCAAAGAAACCACTTTATTTACCAGCTAATCAATAAAGAATGCCTGCTGCATTGCTTCTCTTCAAAGCCAAAGTCCAAGGATATGACAGAGCAGAAAATGTAAAACACAGTAAGGAGGAAAAAAAAAATCCCCCACACAGTGGTGACTACTTTAAATGCAGACCTTTCCTCAGAGATGGAAAAAGTTTCTGTTCTCACAACAATCAAAGCACTCATTAAATACCAATGCTCGTTATATTGATTATCTATTCATTGTAGAATGAATACGCTGCATCCAAGCTGGCAGAAAAATATATGTGGACATTGTATGACCAGAAGGAGGCCATACAGACTTCTGCTCCATGGCCATCATATCTACTAAGATTCTACTACTAATCCTTACGGTTACAAAGAAAACTCAGGAGACGTCAGGAGTACATATAGTTGAGTTGTGAGATCAGAGAATCACGCCTGGGTTCTGCTCTGGTTCTCTCTCTGTCAAACTCTGTAACATAAATTTACACAGGAATGGATTCTTTGGGTACTAACCCTTTTTTTTAAATCACACTTTCAACATTTCGGCATCCCAAGTAACTTCATGTGTCAATGCACCAGCCTGTACATTTGGTTTCCTGAAGTTATGAATAATGATTTATATTGTACTACTATAATGCTTTGAAATACAGTCAAAAACAGAGCATATAGTATATCTTGTGGTGTGGGTAGAAACTGTCTGTAAATGAGAATACTCAGAATCTACAGTATTATAGAACAGTCGAAAATCCCAGTCAAGATTAAGGCACTGTGAAAGCTATTCTCTGATGCTTTTTTTTTTTGCAATCTAAATAGATGGGACAGATAGAGAATGAAAGAAAATGAAGACTCTTACTATCATTTTATTGCTGGGAGCAGAGGAGCAGAGAAATTAAAGTCATACCAAAAGTTTGTGGCCCAGCTTTGAGCAGAGGCAAAATCTTGGAGCCACAGTCCAGTGCTTCAGACCATCCTGTTTATATAAATAACACTTATTGTGTTGCTGTGAAGATACTTAAGTGGAAGCGTGCTACAGAACACAAGAGCCAATCACCATTTCACACTGATCTTCCTGCTTCCATTGCGTTCCATTGACACCCAGATTTTATGATGAGCTCCATTTAGTGAGGGAAGTCAGCTCTTCTCTATATAGTGAAGAACAAGTAACATCAAAAAGTGTTTTTGCAAGGAACACACAGTACAAGATTAAAGGAAGCCAGTGAGGGAAACAGTTTGTTATATTTTCATTTCTGAAAGCCACTAATCCTCTGGGTACTGATATTGGAGACCAGTTCCTGGAAGTTTTCTCTCCTGCAGACACAGAATATATATGAGTTATTATTTTAAAGCTTCTGAGCACTGAACTATTCACCTCTATTGTTTATCTGACATGACAAATGCTGCCGACTTAAGGAACCTTTGTCTTCAAACTTACAACTGCAGAATTCTCCATTTTGCTGTGTTCTCCAGTGAATGCAATGATTACATAGCTAGTATTCAGCAGATACAGATACACCCAGGCTTCTAAATTATGTTTCATTAATTTTAGGCACGGACCCAGAAGAAACCATTCTGAATGCTTTTAAGATTTTCGACCCAGAAGGAAAAGGCCACATAAAGGCAGACTAGTAAGTTTATTTCAAGGTCTTTTAAAATGTTATTATTATTAATAATAAATAGCACAAGTTGAAAGAACTCCTTAAAAGCTATATTTTTTCACAGTATTTTAAGAGACAGGCAGGCTTTGTAAGCCAGAGTTAAAAGACTAGACTATTGTACAAATGTATTTGTATACCAGAAAGAGATGTTACTGTCTTCAGACATTGCAAGAGGCAACGGAAATATAATCACATGTAGGCCATTAGATAGCCTTTTTTTGAAGGTCTGGATATAAATCAACACATGACTCTTTGCAGATTAACTCCATATGTAAAAATAAAATGCATGTCTGGTGCCTGACTGTCAGAGCGCGGGACTGCAATGGGAAATCTAGTCCCCCTTCTTAAAAAAGTGATCAATTTAATTAACTCTGGGACATGGTTTTAGTAAAAACATTTTACTTGTTATATGTTTACTGTTTGAGCCTTCTGCTTCTAGACAAGAATTTGCTGTGAATTTCCACTAGATATGTTGAGAGCCAAAGCAAATAATGCTGTTAATAATATGGCAGCTATTATCAATATAGCTATTATTTAAATAAGGAGCAGGACCTGATTTGTATTCATAAGCTGTTACACCAAGAGAGCAGGGTGAAAGGACTTTTAGTGCTAATTGCACAAATGTAAATCCTCCTTATACTATCCAAATGGTGTAAGCAGGCATTCAGGTAAATGAGATAAATGATACCAAATCAGGGCAGTGTATGAGGAATTCTGACCCATGGCTCTGGTGAAATGCTTTATGTGCCTTGACTTATGCATATGCCTAAATTCCACGCTGAATTTGGGGACTATACTGTTACTGCAGCAGCCAGTTCAGGTAGGTTTTCTAAAGCATAATATGTACAAGAAGCTTACTGGGGACCCGTGGGTTACAAAATTCTATCTGCATCAAAGAATTCTGCTAATGTCGTGATAAGGTAAATGAACACTGAGCCTGTTACCAGCACCCCTGAGGTGGAGTGGTCCAGGACTAACCTGCAATTATCAGTGTCTTGTGAAGTTAGTTAAAAATAGGAAAATCATGTACAGTGTTTCCTTCCATTACCAGTATGCTTTTTTATGACACTTAATTCCCAGTGGGTATGAGAGTCCTACTTGGATATTTTGTAGTCCTTATTATAGTAAGCAGTGTGAAAAAACAAAGCCAAGAGACAATATTTTCACTAAAGGACATCCAAATTAATTAAATCAAGATGCAACAAGTGGGTGTAGTAAACAACAGGAAGGAACAGAGGGTTAACAGTTGTTCTGATTGCTTTGAGGTTAACGTTATCAGATAGCATGGGAAGAACACTCTTGGTAACACACCAGAAGTGACTCAAACATTATCAGAATAAAATGCAGCCTGCTGTCTAATAGGCCAGATCACACGGTAGTGAAATCACAACCATGAAATACAACGTTCTGATGATACAAAAGCCATGAAATGTTGTATTTCCCACCACTATCCGTAACAATGTCCTGCATACAAAATCTGCAGCTTGCCACCCTTCATCCAGTTCTACATTCCTCAGATGCTGGAAGCCAGTTGGAGTTTGGGGCAAATCAGGAATGCAGCATCACTCTCCAAAATGAAGATGAGAGAAAAATACTTTTTTTTAACTTAATGGAAAAGGTCAACCTTGTTCCCACCCCCATTACACTGCTAACATTAGACAATTGTTTCAGTTCATCACCACAACAGAGCATAATGTTTACTTATTAGACCCGAGGGTATTGTTGATCATTACAGAGCAAACCATTAAATCAATTCCATGAATGTCTTTGAGGTTTAACGTCTATTCATTTGCTTCCAAAATTTAGACATTTGAAGGTTTTGAAATAATTTTTGCGTTGGCTCATGCAGCCCTTTCAATATGACAGTTAATGCTAATAAATAGTATTTCTCCATATGAAAAAAATCCTGGAATGTTCCTCTCCTAAACCAGCCACACTGACCTTTTAATCAGAACTTCTTTTTATGTTCGTGGAGTTAACATCCTTCTGGGGATTTTTATGGCTCTTCTCTCTGCGTGTTTTCACCTCTAGTCTGGAAATGACTCATTTAGTCCATTTGATGGTAGCTGGGATGGAGCCTTCTAACCTTTCCAGAAGCTTCGGGAGCTTATAACTTACTTCCAAATTCAATGACAGACTTTGTTTGTCTGCATCATTATACCACACATAAAGTGCTTCCTCCAGCATGATGTCAAAAAGAAAAAGTGTTTCAGATCAGATTCTCAGCTGGTGTAAACTGGCATTGCTTTTGGAAAGGTTAGATGATTCAGTTCTAAATGCCATTCATTGGACAAAGTGAGTCAGGCCAACATCAACCGTGTCTAATGCTGATGCCAATAAAACTTTACAGATTTGTACCAGATGAAAATGGACCCAGAGAGGATAAACACGTTCTGCTTCTTTGGAGATTGCTCTGGCTGAGCTGGGAACGTTTCTCATCATAGCTGTAGAGCTGTGAACAGCTCTAACTCACCTGCTTTTGTCCTGAGAAAACAATGTATGAAGGGAAATCCCAGGGGAATAACGAAGTGTCCCAGAGCTTTTACAGGGGAAAATGTTTTGAAAATACAAGGAGGCAACAAAATATTCACAGCTGGAGAAGAAACTGTTGTCAGGCAGGACAAGAGATAGCATTCAGACAACCACAACAAGGCAAATGGATCCTTTCTGCCCAGAAGACTTTGAGGTGGTGGTGATTCCTTTAATTTAATTTTATTTTTTTAGAAACAAGTAGTCTTTAAAAAAGAAATCAAGATACACAAAGAAAGAAAAAAGTTCATAATCTCTAGCTTTGGAAATGGTGAGCATTCATTTCCCTATAAAACAAATAATGGAAAATGTGCACAGATCCTTAACTCAGTCCTTCTTCCTTGTGAGTGTGCCAGAGCCTACTGGGCTATGCATCAGAAGATTATAATTAGATATTTGATCTTTTCCCCTAAATACTTCAAGCATGTAAGTAGAAGATACATCAAGCCCAGATCTCTTTTTAATTCAGTCCTGTTTCTGATGAAGTTTATTGTGACTTCTAACGAAACTGCTGTAAGTGCTTCCTTCTATTCACCACGCTCCTTCCTGGATCACGCTTCCTATTTACATTTGCTGGTGCTGTTTGCCCCAGCGCACATACATCCAGTGATCAATTTACGTCGATGAGAATGACCTCTCTGTTACCCCAACCAGAGATCATTTAGGAATTCCACGTCAAGAAATGCAGTCACATAACAAATACCAGCCCAACAAGACAGAAATGGCCATATGAGAGGAAGAGATGAAGAAAGACTTTGCTAAGTACGGAGCATGGGAAAGCAGTGCAGAGAAAACACACAGGATAGCTTAAGCTCTCTCTGTGACTTCGGAGTATTTCCCAGAACTTGCCAGAATATTTCTATGCTTGGCCTTGTGGGTGAGGCCCTTATACATGACCCAGAATCTTCCTTTTCCAGTTTTCTCTTCCTAACCTTCCAAATAAGTGATACAGTCATTCTGTCTAAAGGGGTTGGATTGATGTTCCTATTCACCTATGCATTTAGGTAAGAAAAATTACATGCTTAACTGAGTTCCTACAATGGGTTTGAAAACAGAGGGTAAATCAGCTGAGGATCTGTCGCCAGAATATTCTCTTTGATGTAATTGCACAGAATGCAGATTGTGTGTGGATAAGCTCCTTGTTACAGTTCTGTAACTCCAGATCAAGATCTTGCACTGTGAAATACAACAGGTCTCACACAGTTTCAGAGTCTCCTCTGGGAATGACTGCATGCAAATAAAGGGATTCTCAGATGATGATTTGGAATAGCTGTTGGAGTTCTCTTTCAAGTCCTCTTTCTTATTTCATGCTCTGTTCCTTTCATCCTCAGATTTTACAGAAAATATTCTCTCTTTTGGTTTTGTTAAGTGATCCAAACTTTAAAGAGCAAGTGAGAAAACGTACCATCTTAGGTTAAGATAAGCATACAAAATTGCTATATTACAATTAGAGTAATAACCCTAAACAACTTTAAACCTCTATAAAATGTCACAAAGGCAAAATAAGTTGGCAGAGCGAGGCATTGACACTGATGGGTGCCTGCAGAAAATCTCTTACAATATCATATAAGGATTAACAGCTCTAATTTATGCGGTCACACAGATTGGCTTTCATGCGACTTCAGGAGGGATCTTGCCATCTGAATTGTCATGTGCCATTATCACCCTTTAATCAGGTTATTCCATTTTATTTGCACAGCATCAAAGAAATGCTTATGACACAAGCAGACCGGTTCAGTCAAGAAGAGGTAAGGACCTTCTGCCTTACTCGAAATAGGGCTCTCTCTCCAGCAATAAGCATTTGTCCCTCTTTAAATGCATGAATTCAGCTCAAATCCAGTCTGAGAGAAGGCTGATGCCAGCTTTAGCAATTAGGAACAATTCAAAGCATCTCTTCTGAATAGCTCCATGGCTAAACCAAAGTCAAACAGATTCTTTGGACTTCCATCCAAGTGTAAGCATGGCCTATCTCTTGCTGTTCTTTCCTATGGTGAGCTGGGCAATGAATTTACCAGAGTTCAAATGTGTTTGTGTGGGGACTGTGATCTGTTTTCCATTTCTGTGAGAGTTATTTTGTTTGAAATCTGAAATGAATTCTGAAAGGAGGTACTGACTTCATGGTTTGTGTGAGATTGAACATGGATTCTGATGGCTGGGAGGAATTCAGAGGGACTTTCTTTTCAAAAGATTGAGTGGAGTTTGTTCATGGCAGGACCAGATTGGGGTACAGACTGGAATACATGACTTAGTCAGGGCTTATCTGGACTTTATGGAGAGCTACTTGATACAGAACTTTGATTTGAACAGGGCTGTGTTGATTAGTTTTGTCCTAGCTCCTATTTCAATTTCACTG
Source organism: Pavo muticus (assembly GCA_016647715.1). Classification (NCBI taxonomy): domain Eukaryota; kingdom Metazoa; phylum Chordata; class Aves; order Galliformes; family Phasianidae; genus Pavo; species Pavo muticus. The sequence continues at coordinate 5,450,813 of JACDJE010000086.1, read as the reverse complement.
AAACTACAGAAAATTTTTCCATAGTAGTTAACTAATCAGGCAAGAAGGGAGCTGAACTGGTCTGAAAAGGAAAAGCAGTACTTGTTGCTGTCTTGCAGTCCCGTGTTTGTAACACTTATCTCCTGTTTGCTTGGCAGATCAACCAGATGTTTGCTGCTTTCCCTCCAGATGTCTCTGGTAATCTTGACTATAAGAACCTCTGTTATGTTATCACCCACGGTGAGGAGAAAGACTAAAATGAAAGATGTGCTTCTCCTGTGATGATGCACCAAGTTATTTCATTGTGCTTTTCTGTGCAAGACAAAAGGCTGAACGTGTGAAGCCATGTGGGCATCAGAAGAGAACCAATAAAACAAGTGAAATTAGATTAAAGTTGTTTTAATGCTCCTGTTTTTATAAAAGATGAAAATACCAATTTTTTGTGAGTTTTTTCCCATCCTTTTTTTTCATCAGTGGTTTGAAATGGAATTTTCTTGATGAACTGATGCTGTTGTGATTTATTGACAATCCTAATGTTCACCAGATGGTCCATTGGGCACTGCAATGTTGCTTAACCTCTTGTCTTTTATATATAAGCTCCATGTGCTGATTGAGAAATCCTCTAACTTACTGCATTGGGAAGAGCATTTGGTAAATAAAATTCTTTCTCCTTGCAATGAAAGTGCAAATAAAGCAACCTTAAGCTCTTGTGAATGTGCTCAGTGATGTGGCCAGTTTCATAAGCCGCTTGATTCTCTTGCTTTGGTGCAAAAGAACAGACATAGTGGAACAGTGGCTATTTTTCTCATAGCAAAATGTACCTAGGCACTCATAGAAGCCAGCAAGAATGAATTTCCCCCTCAGAGGCATCTTCGTATATGTAGGAAGTTGTCCATGAATAACAGTAAGGGTTAGTTCTTTCAGCAGTTGGTCATGATCTTTGTTTTAGGGGTGAAGGACACGTTGAAAGGATGTTATTTTGCCAAAGGTCATCTGGAAGTCTAGGGAAAATACAAGAAAAGAACTCAAGAATTGTAGCCCAGGGTTACAAATGAAAGCAAACTATCCGTCACTTTCATAATTCAAGATCAGCATAGCTTCTAAAATGGGCTACAGTTTCTTGTATTTGGACTTCTAGGAACTGGACATGTTCTGTCTATGTGTAATACTGCATGAATACTTCCTGCGTGGGAGTCAGAAGGACGCTGCAGCCAAAGCAAAACAAACTTGTGCTGTTTTAACAACTAATGAAAATGGTTTCCTTCTGCCATCAGTGTTGCTGGCACCACAGTCCCACAGACATGAGGAGTAGGTAGCGAGCTGTTTGTTTTCTGCTTCTTTCAAAGAAAGAGAACTTGAGGGCAAGGTGGCAAATTCTGCCCTCATCAGGCAAAGCAGAGCTTAGATGAAAAAGTTTTAGCATCGGCATGGCTTAAGGAAGTGACATTCAGCCCCACCTGCATGTCTTGTTGTTCTAACAAATCCCTACACACAGTGCCTACCAGTAATTGGGAAAACTGGAATGAGAAGGACCCTAGCAAGGACATGCACTTGAGCTGGCATAATAAATCTCACCCCTTGCACCTATGTTCAGAAGCACTGCTTAAATGCCTGTAATAACAATGTTTTTCTGGTGTAAGTACCTCAGTCCCAGATGCATCTACCAAGAATTAGATCAATTCAAAATCTTGGTAGACACAACTAGAAGCAAAATTTGGTCCTTCCTTATGGGAATCTTGCTGAAGGTGTGGAGAGAGGTTTGACACTTCTTGGCATGTGCTCTTGTAACATTTAAAACAATTGCAGGGTGCTCCAAACCCCTCCCTCTCTGTGGGCTGTGCAGTTTGTCTGGGTTGTAGTGCCTAGTAAAGCTCCACAAAACACAGAAGTCTGCACAACCTCTTTTTCCACCTCCTGGCTTATTTACCAGAAGCTGAGCTTTGCTGTGCAAGCACAGTTTGCACCTCTGTTTCACGACTGCACTTTTACCCCAAAATATTTACTTATTAGGAGTGGGAGCACTGCTTATGGGATGAGATTGTAGCTAGGAAATGGGAGGTCATGGAGGTATTTTCAGTGTCACAGCAGAAACAAGTTATTTATGAGCTTCTGCTTTGGACACTTCATATGGACCCAAACTAGTGACAGTACTTCTTAGCAAAGAAAGGAGCTGCTTACATGAGAAACGGATGTTTCATTTGCAGTCTTCATTTGGAAACTGTTTGAGTAGGGGGTCTGGAAAATGCTCTGCTGTGACGCAAACCAAGTACCAAGTCTAGCACTGCCTTGCATGAGTCCCACAGAATCACAGACCCCACCAAGTGAATACTGACTGTTCCGCTAATAGGAGCTCAAGTCATTCAGGCATCAGATGTCAGATGGTGCTTATGGTTTTTGTTCTGTTTAAAGATTTCAGAATGAGATTGAAGAGTAGATAAAACGGCACGCAGGCTTACCTTCTTCCTTCTACACAGATAGGTTCATTTTTCCTTGTGTGAGTTGATAGACAAAAACTTTGAGGATGGTATTCTTGAAAGATGAGGTCACGTATTTTTCCATCAAAGCATACCCGCTTTTTGATGGATCCTTTTCCATCCGTTATGACCTACTTACATGACTTCTTCTAGTGCAGCTCTGGAGCAGACAGCAGTCTGGGTGAGCAGTTCTGCATTCCGCCCCTTTCCTGGCTGCACCCCTTCCCTCCCTCGGGTCAGCACAAGAGCTCACACGCTCTCCATGTTTATTGCAAAGGAACTTGAGCTACACTGTTGGATCTGTGCTTCTCCTTGGACCTTCTCTGAGGGGAAATGACAAATGTTCAGATGAATACAATGCCTGTTCTCAGAATCTTTATCAATCCTGGTTTCATTTCAACTCCCATTTTCACTTGGGGAAGCTGTGCTTATGGGTTTTGGATGCAGATTCGGCTAACGAAAGGAAACAAAGAGCTGAGGTTATTTCCACAAAAACAAGATTCTCACCAAAGCATCACTAAAATGCTCAGTTGGGAATTGAACTTGTGCGAACTCTGGCAGTTGCTTTTTAGTGTCAGCCCCTTCACAAACAACAGCTTATTTGGATGAGCAAAAAAAAAAAAGAAAGAAAAAAAAGATACAGTGTAGAATTGATCATCTGCTTTATTAACGCTTAAAATCTTAACCCTGTAAGCCTTTCTGAAACTTTGTGAATGGGAGCAGCAGCATCTGAGATATACTGTCATATATCTCATAAACAGGCATAAACAGGCATAAAAGAAAGAAAGGTTCTCATGTGTTTCCCCAAGCTCATCGTTCTGCTTGGAGGCAGAACTGTTAAAACTCTTTTTCTGACCTGTCTAAACTTTCTAGGTAGCCTCAAGTCCAAAGCAAGCCTTGTTCAAGTGCTATCCTTATATATGTGTGTGTTTTTCCTCCCAGCCATCTAACCGAAAACTTTCTGTCTGCAAATTAAGTCAATGTCATCCCTTCCACCTTCTTTGTAATGAACATCAGTACACTGGAAGGCTGCTTATTTTCTGTTTTTCAGCATTCTTTTTACAACTTCTCTCAGTGATCTTTTCTCCATTTCTAGTTCTTGCTCTCTTTAGGATTACCTTCACTTTGTGCGTATTTTTTTCTTAAAACATGGTATGCTAAGCTGGACAAAAAATTCTCTGTGAAGCAGCAGCAGTGAAAGTTATGCATGTTTCTAGGCAATGTGGGGAAAAGTTTATTCCAGACTTCTATTTCTTATTAATTGCTGGCCTCTGATCCCCTGTAGTCTGTTCTTCCTATCCCAGAAACTTCCTTAGCTTGGATTCTCCCCTGTCACTGTTACCTTGGTAATGTTCCAGCACAGGTTATGTCAGGACAAACCTTGAATTTTCACTAATGATACAAAGGTGCAGATTGTCTGAAATTTAAGTTTTCAGTGTGAAAATCCGATACCAATACTGCATTAAAATTTTGTATGAATGAGCTGCAGGTATAACCCTTGCTGCAATACAGACCTGGGCCGATCTTAGATCCCTTCCAATAGAACTGTTCTATCCTATCTAAAAATTAGCTTTGCAGAGAAAAACCCAATGGTTAACAAGTGTGTCCTTGCAGCAAAGAAGGCCAACAGCATCCTGAGCTGCACTGACAGAAGGCTGGGGAAGGTGAGCGTTCCCCTCTACTCAGCACTGGTCAGACACATCTGGAGAGCTGGGTCCAGTTCTGGGCTCCCCCAGACAAGAAGTATGGGGATGTACTGGAGAACATCTACAAAAAACCATGAAGATGATTAAAGGATTGGAACATCTGACATAGAAGGAGGAGTTGAAAGAACTGGTGTTGTTCAGCCTTGGGAAGAGAACTGGGGAAGAACTTCAGTGTGTATAAATGTCTGACATTGGGTAGTAAAGATCTGCCACTTGGATTCCTAAACACAAGCCCATGGCTTGCACCAGAAAAGACTCCTCTCCCACAGCTCTGACTGTGTGGCTGTTGTACACAACTCACAAAGGAACACTTCTGGACATGTTGATGCTGTGTGGAGGCACTGGCAGTTATTGTGTCTGATGTCCCTTGTTGCGCAACATGCTTCACACCTTTTTCCAACCTCAAGATGTATGAAAGCATAAATGGATCCCTGAAGCAAATTTGGGCACAGTATTTGAAATAACACAGGTTTCCTAAATGCAAATCTGCAATTATTTGTTATTGCTCTGTAACCTGGGAGATGCTCATGTGCATTCACTTAAGTTTGGCCACTTAATCTAGTGCATGTTCAAGTAGGCTTGTCTCTGCAGGACTTCTCTTCATTGATTGAAGGGAAAGAGGTCCTTGAATAGGCATTACAGGGCACTTGAGTTCATTTCTGCTCTGATTCAGCCTCTGCGAGCATCTATCTGACTCTGCTAATTATAAAGCAAGGGCCTAGGAATGCTAACTCAGGTATTTAGGGTCAAGCATGGCAATACCTCCTTGAGTCCTTATCTGGAGAATTGTTCCATTTGTTACTGGCCCCTTCAGTTTAAATGATGGCTTAGCGTGCCTTTTGACCCGAGGAACATCATTTTTTTGACAAAACATACTAGCAAGCTCAGCATTTGGTCAGCTGCTTCAGCAGGAGCACAGAGCTCAGATGTTAGGCCAGACAGGAATTTTTCTGTTACAATGATTGGAAGATGGTAGCTGCCCTTTCATGGTGCAATAGACATTATGTACAGGTGTGGCGAGAGACCCAAATAGACAGAAGGCTGGATGGAAAATGTACGATCCAAACTGTCTTGGCTGAGATCACAGCAATCATAGAATGGCTTAGTCTGGAGGGGACCTTAAAGACCATCTAGTTCCAGCCCCCCTGTTGTCGGCAGGGTTGCTCCCCACTAGATCAAGCTGCCCAGAATCCCATCCAACCTGACCTTGAAATGTCTGCAGGAATGGGGCACCCATAGCTTCTCTGGGCAGCCTGTTCCAGATAGAAAGTAGTCCAGCAAGTAGCTAGTTAGGACCAAACATGTCTCCTGATGACCAGCAGCTGTTAGCTACGTTGCCTTTCCAGACTGTGAGCTGCCTGCTAGCATATCTGCTGACAGGCTGATAGGATTTGGTCTATTTCACAAACCTACCCCCACAACACTGAAACTGCTGCTGCTCTCTGCATCACAGGTTCACTTGCCCCCAAAACAAGTTGTTTTACACTAAAGTGAGGAGAACACAGTGGGGTACACTCCTCCAGCATGCTAAAAAGTAGATAAATCTCTACAAATTCACTGTAAGCTGGTGCCTTTAAGCTATCATATGCAAAAAGAATGCAGTTCAAATAGCATCCAGAAGGTTATTTGTAGAGCAGGAGCCGGCTGGTTTCAGCAAGGATCTCTACCCTCCCAGGGCCCTGAGTGCAGCAGAATTTAACGCTGGGGAAAATAAGACTTGTGTGAATCATGGGCTGAAGGGGTAAAAACATCTATAGTTCGATTAGAAAGGTGAACAGGTCAGAACTTAGCACAGGGAGCAGAGCTTCCCCTCAGCTGCAGCCATGCTCTGCTAATGGCAGTGGGGCTTTGCTGAGGCCGTCCAGGGCCCTTTGGGAACATCACCAACACCTGGGGCTTCTTCCACACCTGTGTGGAGCTGTGGGGGATTCATGCTAACGGGCTCCACTTGGCCTCACAGGAACTGCTGCCTGTGAAGGACAGCATAAAGAGCTGTGAGGTGTAGTTGTGGGGTTTGGTGGGGAGGCATCTGTGGCACTGGTTCTCTTATACTTTCTCTGGCATGGCTGACATCAAGGCAAGGCCCAGAATACCAAGGTAAGGTAGAGGTTTTATCTGAGTGGTGTGTTAATTTGGGTACTGGAGGCCTTGGGTCAGCCCAGGGCTTGTGCCTGGGGAGCTGGCTCTTGGGAGAGGTGGGATGGGGAGCTGTGGGGTTTTTTGTTGTTTTGTTCTACTTAAGCTGTGAATGACTTGCAGTGCTTTGTTTAGTCAGCTGTGTCTGGTTATATAGAGTAACCTTTTAGCTTTTTCTGTAACATACAAAGCTTACCACCTTTTTTCTAGCTGCTTCAGTGCAGTGTGCTCATTAAAGTGTCCCCCAGTCAGTGTGAAAGCCGCTGCCTGCTTTTGGTGTTGGAGATCTGTGTTTGTGCCTGAGCATACTGGTGATGCCCCAATGGCACTGGGCAGTTGGCTCTCCCCTGGGGAGCTGCCTGTTGGCACACAGCCCATGGAGCAAGCCGGTAACCCTGTCTACTCCTGATGGCTCCCTGGGCCCCTATCCATGTGAGATGGCAACCATGAGGGCTCCTCTCAGGCTGGAAAGGTGCAGACAGGTGGTTGAGGCCAGCTAATGGAGAAGTTGTTGAGGCTGAATCAAAGCTCCTGCTGCCTTTTGCCAAGCCAGGAGCAGATGTTCCCAATAAAGCTGTGACTCCTTAGATGTGGGTGCTCAGCTGATAACAAACAGCATGAATGGGCCCTGTGCTATTAGCAAGAAATGAAGGCTGGTGTGAATGCTCTCATGTCTAATAAGTGTTTTACTTCAGTTAAGGCTTTTAAGAGTATCTTCATCCCTCACCCAGCTGCCTGTCCTGTGAAGCCCACAGGCACTTTGTGTCTTTGAAATCTATCCCAACTCTGTCAGCCTTGGCTGAAGTCTACCAGTGGTTTTTAGAGCAGAGGACAGGCAAGTGTGTGTTTTACTATTCTGTATCGCCCTGCAGTGAGCTTCTTAATGTGTGTGCGTATGACTGTGACTCCTGAATCCATTTCATGTTGAATCTTCAGCTTAGTTTAATTGAACTGGCAGAGATGGGAGCTTGGAGGCTTTTTCTTTTTTTCTCAGTTGTTTCCATCTACTGTTCTATGAATATTCCATTGCTCAATAATGGGAAGTGGAAAACAAAATTCCAAGATCATCTTTTAAAGGATGTTAATGGCCATGAATGTAACCAATATAGTGAATAACAGTCCAGGCAGAGATGGAAGACTGCTCTCTCCTTTTGAGTGAGGGCCAGCATAGCTTTCTGACCATCCCTCCTAGAGAAGGATCTGGATGTTAAGGGATAAGTCACACTAAGTATTTCCTTCTTAGGGTCTTTATTCATTTATATCTACTGGTTTTTGTCATCTTTAAAGGTGTTGCTTAGCCTGTTTTGAATTACTTTGAAACAATTTTTTTTTTTTTTAAAACCAGCTTTTAACTTTAGGAAACATTTTTATGCGTTTCTTTTTTATTAAAAAGACCACTTTATTTCTTTTTTAAGAAACATTCTCTAACAAAAATAATTCTTAATTGGAAGAGTGAAAGGGAGGAACAACTCCAGACTTCAGAAAGCTCTGCTTGGTGGAGGGAGTAGCATGAGTTCAGTTTTCTTGTACTTCTGAGTTGAACTTAAAAGTGTGGAAGCTCAACAATGACATACCATGTCAGTCAGAACTACTAAGAAAAAGGTATTATTTTGTTTCCATAACCCAAAAAGCAGTACAAGAAATTACTTTAAGCCTGAAGCAATGAGAAGATAAGGAAATACTGGAAGGGTGGAGGGGAACTACAAAGCCCCTAAGGCTAATGAGCCTCTTGCCTCTAGGTTTTACCTCATCTCCACTTCTCTCCTTTGTCACTGTATTCTCCAGTCTCCTCCTCCAGTCTAGCTGCCTCTTAACCTCGTTAATACTTCACTTTGATGGTCTTAAGTTCTTGACAATTTACTCCAGATGTTTGCTACTTTGAACGAAATAGATTTCCCAAATTTCCTGTTTACTCTTAATGTCTTCTGTCTCTTTCTCTTTCTTTGAGAGTGTGACAGTTTTTTAACCTTTTAGCAATCTGAATACATTGGCCCACTCTTCCACTCCTGTCCCTGCAACTCCTGAAGCTTTGAATGCTTCCCTTAAATGGGTGCTCCTTTTTGTTGTCTTCTTACAGGATGATCTTGTTGTTTTACACCTCCCTCAGTCCTATATGTGTGGAAGTCTGAGCTCTCAAGCTCTTTTCTCCATTTGCTTTTTTTGTACTAAAGTAGAAGGTTATCATGGGAAGAAATATCCCTCTTTTGATATGCTTCAGACCAAATGTTCTTACAACCTGGGATTGTCCACGTTGTTGGTTCTATCAGGTGCCTTCCATGGATAAGTTATCTGGAGAGATGTGAGCAGAAGCAATGGGTTGGCAGCTCTTTGTGCACTGACACAAGTTCCTGATGTGGGATCTCTGTTGGGTCACCACAGCCAACCTGGGCATGGTGGTGCTGTTGGAAGCTCCCGTTATGCTAATAAAAACGTGTCCACTTCAAGGTGGTTGTATGGCTTTAATTATTCCCTTGTTTTCTTTAAAAACAAAACCAAAAACAAAACAAACCTGTAAGTGAACCAGTTCTTCAAGTACAAAAGCTGTGCCTGGACTAGGCCTTACAAACTCTTTCAATCTGCTCAATCTTGCAAAAGCTTTCACATGTGTTTAACTTTACCACTATGAGTAATCCTATTGATTTTAAATGGAGCTACTGGGGCAACAGAGTGGATTTGTGTGATCTGGGACTTACTGTGGGGTATGTCAGAAGTCAGTCTTTTGAAACTAATGATTAAGTGAGTGTAAGAGGAGTGTCCAGCCCAGAATTTCATTAAAACAATGAGTGCTTTTGCTTATAGGCTTCCTTTAAAGTATCTAGCTGTCTTGTCTGCTCTTCTGAGCACTGTCCCTTGAAGGCTGTTTGAGATGGCTTTTTTTTTTTTTTACAGCATTCTTTAAAATAACCATTTGATCAGTGCTTGATGTACTATGGCTTTCTATGTCTTAGCCAACTGTAGCCTTCCACTGAGGCTGTCCCATGTGTTGGTGCCTTTACAATGGTGTTTTCTGGTTTCTAGCATTCTAACACTGGGTGTACTCACATTGCAGCTTTCCATGCTTGGAGGCTCTCTATTCTCTCCAGTTGCCTGTTTCCACAAAACTTCTAGTGGTAAGACAGCTCTGAAATTCCTGTCTATCAGATTGAGCTGAAAGCAACCAACTCATTCAAAAGTTATTAGGGATGCATGCTCATACATACCATGATGATATATGCGTTATTTTTGAAGGCAGTAAGGCAGAAAAAAATAAGAAGTGATTTGATTAGAGATGGATTCATTAGAATGCTTCGTGAGCTTGAAAAAATGACTTTGCTTTTATGGCTGGTCTTACAAGTATGCTTAACCCCAACTCATCCCTCCTCCCCACTGAGGAGAGCAGAGGGGGAGGGCTACTTATGCAAGGTATAGATGGACAAACCTTTTTGGAAGTCACAGAAGGAAAAACTTGCTTCTCAGTATTTAATCAATGTGAGCAGGCTTGGTGGTAGGGCTGACGGATCTGTGCCAGTTGCCAACACAGTGGGTGAGTCATTTCTACTCAGGTGTTTGCTGGAGAAGGAAACCTTTGAGTTCTGCTTAGTTAGAGAAATACTTAGGGGAAGCAGCCCTGTTGTGTTAAACCACCAGCAATCTGACATCATAGCCAACTTTGCCCCAGCTGGCTGTGCTGCAGATCATTAAAGGGAAAGGTGTTTCACACATTCTACCCTCTTTTTCTCCTTTGCTTTAAAAAGAGAGATCTTTGCATTTTAATTGAAAAAAAAAAAAAATCAAAACAGAAAAAAAACCCTCTAAGTAACAACAACAACAAAAAAAAAAACCAGCCCCAAAAACCAACGCAATGACAAACCCCACACCAGCACCACAAACCCCCCAAAGAGGAGTCAAGAAGAGACCATTCAGCTTGAGTGGAAGCTGATCAGCATTGATGAGCTCATGAATCCCATGCTTTCTCATAGGAGGCAATGAGGAAGCAAAGGGTGGGGATGTAGCACAGCAGGTGAAAATTAAGGCAGCCCGAATCTATTGCTTCAACAAGTTGCTCTGTACTTAGAATGCCCGTCTCATTCTCTTTGGATCAGTACTGGCATTTTAAGATTGTTGGCCCTGTACGGGTGGGTGCTTTGCAGAAGTCTTTGTGGCTTGCAAGAATTACAAGAGTGATTATGATAACTTGCATATTGATAATTGTTTCCTAGGCTGTGTGAAATGACTTCATTCAGACCTGGTTTCCGTGCTCAGGCTGCTGGCCTTACTCATCCTAAGCGTTGCTCTTGGGGCACTGCTGCTGCCACAACTTGAGGCTCCAGCTCAGCTCCTGCTGATGCTACTGCTGGCTTGCGTGCATCCTTTGCACCTTTCTGGTTATGCCATTGTTAGTTGTGAGCCTAGGGTGTGGAAGGTTGGTCACTACTTATCTACGTTGTCATAATTTTTTTCTCTTCTGTCTTTTTATTTGATCTGTAGCAGTTTTGAAGGTGAAAGTGAAAGGAGAGATGGTAGAAGAAAGGTTGACTTTAGGAGTGAGCTGAAATACGTTTTTTTTGGACCACAGTCTCTGATTAGGACAGAGTTCTATCTGCATGAGGCTGAATCAATGAATTAGAGGGCTGATGTGTTCAAATCTAGTGAAACTAGAGCTCAGGGTAGAAAAATGTCTTTACCAGGTTGTCAGAGGTATAAAAGTCTGCAAATTCTTGCTGGCTTTTCAAATCAGCTGTTCTGGGTTTTCAGTGTTAGCCTACAAAATAGTTCATCTCATTTTTTTCTGTCACCCACATGCCCTTCAGGTTCTGCTGGCAAGAAATAGCATTAGCTAACACCTTCAGCTTGGAACCTCCCCCGTTCTGTGTTAGGTGAAACAACATGGTAGAATCTTCAGTGATTCTGTGATCTTAAGGCTGGAAAAGACCTCTAAGATCAGCTAGTCCAACTTCTTCTCTATGGAGAAGAGATGTTGGTTACAGAATACCCATAATGGGCATTTAAACACTTTGAGTTCTCTTATACTTTTCATAACAACTCTTGCATCTAGAATCCCCAGCTGCCATGGGGTCTCGATGTGCTGAATGTTATGCAGATGCGTGTTTTGTGCAAACAGAATGATGCAATCGCTTGGAAAACTTTTAGAATCAAAGCAGAGAAAGGGCAGGAGGGGAAAGAAAACCACATGGAATGGAGTGACTTGTTCAGCATCTTGTGGCAGGTCACTGGCAAAGGCAGGAGCAGCAGTGGGTCTTCTCAGCTTGAGTGGTGCACATCCACTATGGCGTTCTGTCTCTTCTGAAGCACCATGTGCCCTTCCAGTGCTCCTCAACCTCTCTTAAACTCTGTTGCAGAGCTGGAATGCTAAGTGGGTCCAGCTAACTCAATTTAACCTCTGTTGTTGAGCTGCTCTCTGATCCAGAGCAGTGTTGCTGGGAATGGAGCTGGATTTGTTTGGTTTCCAGAGAGGAAATGGAGCATGGCAGAACTGCCCTAGAGCAGAGTTGGGATGCTGCACTGTGGATGTGCCATACCAAGAACAACTTGTGGTCGCAAACCAGGTGACCTGGTTGAAATCACATCCAACACTTTTGAGCCAGGCAACTAAATATTTCTGAAGCTTATTAAATTAACCAGTTAGACCAAGGCAACACACAAGGTATACAGGCCAAAGAAAGCAGCGTGGGTGTAACTTTCTGAAGGAGAATTACAGTTGCTGCTGATCGTGCTGTTACTGTAAATGTCATGTCAGTGTTTCCTTTATTGGTCTGTTTTTTCCCCTCCAGTAAGTTGTTCTGGGGCTGCATGAGAAGGTTTGCACTTAATGAAGAGGTTTGCACGTGCTGCAAAATGCAATGTGAAACCATGGATCTGTTACCCAGAGAATCCCCACAGTTTGGGTTGGGAAGAAGGAACCTCAGAAGTGGCATCTGAACCTGACAGTGAGCACCCAAAAGTTTTGGAGAGTTCAGTTCATCCTTGGCTCTCTGTCATTAAATGCAATCCCCCTTGGTTCCAGCATAGTGTATAAAGAAGCGATGAGTCTTCAAGCTGGGTAAGCTTCCGTGGTTCTACTGATAGGAACAAAGCTTTTCAAATTTGTGATATCTTTACATTTATCTTTATATTTGTGTTTCGTTGCTGCGTAAGGACTCCGTGACTGAGGGTAAGATGCTGCACAAGATGTCAGCCTTACTGCAAAGGCCTTCTGTTACTGAGTAAGCTCTGTGTCAGCCCACGCAGCCGTGCTGTACTTGATTAATCACGTTCATGAAGGCTGCATTTTCAAGCTACCAAGAGCAGTTCTCTGCATGGTGCCCAGCGTAAGAGAAACAACATTTCTTTGTTTCCTGTGTGTCGTGCCAACCTGTGTCTCCAGGCCAAACCTGCTTTCTAATTCAAGTGACAAAATTAGTGAAGAACTGGTTTGCATCTTGCTCTTCCATCTGCCCAGGCATGTTTGGGAATCCCTTAGAATGACTGAATTCAGTGGTTTAAGCTTTTTTCTTTATTACACACCTCCCTCAATAACTCTGAAGGAGCTTCATAATGGAAATGCTGACACAATGCTATTGTCTCAGCCTGGGAGTGCATTCCACCTTCTATTGTTTGCCTTGGCCTCTGTGTATTGTATACTGCCTCAGTTTAATTGGTTAATTTAATAAACTTCTGAAGCACTGTATCAGTTGCATGGCTTAGCTTTTATCTACTGGCCTGATGAAGAAAGTATAAGTTTCAAAAGCTTTCCTGTGTGAAGTTAATCAAAGAAAAAGGTATCTCCTACTGTATGCTGCATGTATGTCTTGGAAAGGCTTCTTGAGCTGACACATTTTTACAATTAAGGCATTTAAACAAAGATATCTTTCTTTTTTAGGTAATGTTCCAGGTCTGACCTGCTTAACTTCATTTTAACAAAAGAAAAAGAGAAGTTGAATTCTTTACATTATTTTTTAGCCCTGTTCAGGGCTTTGGTAGCCACACCTGAATGATCTGCCGGGTCAGAAGATGGACCCTTGGGGTTGGGAAGGAGGGAGAGAAGTGGGGAGAACGCAGTGGGAATCATTTGCAGGTATTATAGGTCTGATGCATGGCTGAGTTGTAAGACCTGGGCAATATGCTCCGAGGTTTTGGTTCTCACAGGAGCCTCACATAACCGTGAGCAGATCCTTTAACACCTCTGTGCTCCATTCTCCACTTGGAGGTTCTTTTGGTGTTTTTTTTCCATTTCTTGTCTCATTAATTTAGATCTTGAGATTTGGGGATTGTATATTACAATGGGGCTCTTTATTGCATGAGCTGTAATAATGAGTTGGAAAGATTGGTAGATCTTAGCAGTACATTCTCACTGTGGGTGCAGTAAAGCCTCTTCCAAGCCAATGCAAAGAGCACTTGAGAGGCCCTGTGTGCCACACGTGAGGGGGAATTTACCTGCATTCAGCAGAGCCAGAGAGTGCAATGCACATCCGAGCCCACCATTATCTATTTTAATCTGCAGTCCGTGCATCCCCAGATTTGGGGTATTCATCTATCAAGAATGATTTAGATATACCTGATCATGCCTCGGGGCAGGGGAACTGCCTAGGTTACCTCTTGATATCCCTTCCAGCCCCCCTTTTTTTCTTATTTTTTGTGACTTTATTAGATCTGACAACAACAGAATCATATACTTTGTTCTGAAGGATTCTTCCATTAATTAGTACTTTGTGGTGCATTGCTCCTTCCCTTGAGGAGCTCTAAGAGGTTGACAAGTGCTAATTAAGTCCTACAAGAACTGGTGTGTTGGGTAATTATTATTTTGCAGGTAGAAAAACTGAGGTGCAAGTGTAACCCACAGGAAGTTTTCTGGGACAGTTTCACTCTGATGCTTAGTGTTTCAGCTCCTTAGAATTCTCGTGTGCCTCTGAACTGTTGTTGCCAATGGAGAATACTGCTGGTGTTCCCCTCCTCCTGCCCACACCTGAGCTGGTCAAGGTTGAATCAGGCTCATCAGCCACATTTGGGCTGCATCAGAGAGGGACTGCGAGCAAAATGAACCTGGCCTGCATGCCAAAAATAAGTTTTTTACTCTCTTGCTGTGCTTTCTGTACTTGCAGAATTACACTGACTTAAGGGGGAGCTGCCCCGGAGTCCTGAATCAGGCCTTTTGTATTGGCAGGGAGGTAACCTCTTGCAGTCTACGTCATTTGAGAGTAATTCTCCATCAAACATTTACCTGTGTAATTAATCTGCTTCAGAGTTCTCTGGCATGGAGTGGTATGGCCAAGTGGCATTTGAGAATACTTTAAAAGGAAATGAGATAATTAGTTTAGCTTTGGGTCAATGGTGCATCAGGAGCTACTGAGCCTGGTTGGCCTCTACCTGGATGACATAGTGCTGTGCTGATGGAGGCTGTCTGCTGTGAAAGGTGAGCTGTGGTTCCCTTTGCCCTGCAGGAGGGTTGTTACCCACATGTGTATTTCTGGACATTGCACTGGAGCCACATGGCAGAGATCACAGGACAGCTTATCTATCCCAACTCTGTTCTGCAGCACCTGTTCATAAGGTCAGTGGAATTCCAAGAAAAATTGCCTGAGGATCTGAATTTGACCTCCTGTGGACTCTGATGGAGCAAATTTAACCCTGCCACACAGGTTCTCAAGCTGCCATTTGCAGGTTATCCACATTAACTGCACACAGACCAGGACTGATTTAATGAGAGCTTTTGCTGATTCCATCTGAGCCACCCAGTATGTACTGACAGACCAGGACTGTAGACCTGAGAGCACAAACCTGGGTGGTGTTAGATTTATGTGCTCGATGTGATGTAGAGGAGCTGGTTAGGCAAGTTCCACTCCGATTTGTAGCTTTCATGTGATAGAAACCCTTGCCTTGTTTTCACTGTCCAGCTCTGTCACGCTGCTGCACATCAGTACCCTTCCTTCTTTCAGGGTGTGGACCCGATTAATGTTTGCACACTGTAATTTGTGATGTTGCTCAGTTTAACAGGGTAAAATTTGCCAGTCCAAAGCATGTCTTGGTGAGAGGGTGAGGTGCTAATTAAGATCGGGAGGCTTCTTTTGTGATCAGATATTTGTCTCTTGTTGTCCCACAAGCCAAATTTGTAATGCAGCTTTGCACGGCAGCAGTGCTGTGGGATAATGGGTTGGTTGCAAGCAGGACAAAGGGAAGTGGTAAGAATGAGCCCCACAGATGTTTCTCAAATAAGAATTGTTTTTCTCTGCCATGAAGAGGCTTTCTTGAGAAGCAGCAAGTAGGGCCATGCAGATCAGATTTGCAAGAAATGTTGCTCCAAGTTTGTGCTGGATATGCAAAGGTTCTGTGCTCTACCTTGTCTGGTCTGCCCTGGTGGGGAGTCTCACTGCCTGCCATGCTGCAGCACCCCTGTTGTTATCTCTGCTTATGGGGAAGACTGCCATTGGGCCATAAACCTTAACGAAGCTATTCCTGCAATTCTGAACATCTTTATCAGTCCCTGTATTTGTTTTAGAGAAGGGCTGGTTTTGTTTCAGAGGTGGCTGCTATGCTATGAAGAAAGAGGACCCGTGTCTTCCAAGAAAGCAATCCCAACCTGCTCTGCTGGAGAAGCCGTAGCCAGAGGTGCGCAGGGCTCAAACAGTGCCCTGTGTTGTTTCTCATGGATTATGAGATGAAAAGGCTTGTGAATGGACATGAGCAGTCCAGCCTTCTGCTCCTTGACTCATTGTGGGCCAAACCTCCTCAAAAGCTCATCGTGCTCTGTTGTGCATCCAAGTCTGGAGCCGCTGCCCACAAGGAGAGGCCGTGTTTATGGTTGTGCAGAGGGATGGGGCTGCGATGGGAAGGTTCTGTGTTGAAGGGCTGCAGTTGTGAGGGGCTGGTTCAGCCAGCGAGCCCAGCTGAGCAGACTGGGGCTGAGTGGTGAAACCACTGAGCAGAACTGTTGCAGAGCATTGCTGAAGTGTCCGATGGATCCATATCATGTCCTAGCTGAGAGCTGGGCATCATCATCCTGAGTGCTTGTGTGAAATCAAAGATGAGGCATGGCCAGGGGGACAGCAGCTAAGCAGTCCCTGGTTGCCTGGGGAGGGGGTGTTAACACCTTTTCAATGCAGCAAGGCCCTCTGAGTGCATTAGCATTCATCTGGTGAGTAATTAGTGGGCTCTCTAGTAGAAGAACCAGCGAAGGGATCCCTCTTCCCACATCTCCTTCTAAAGTGCTTGCTCTAATTTTTGTGACATCCAGCTGCAGGGTTTCTGTATCTGTCATTACAGACCATTAAACTGCTTCAGATGCATCTATATATTTTAAGTAGTTTCTGACCCATGGGTGACAGTGGCCAAGGGGGATCTGACCTTTTTTCAGTTAAGGAACATTAGCTTGGGTGTAATGAGTCAAAATGTTCCTGGCTAAGGAGGCTCCTACCCTGGCAGGCTGGGCATGGGCAAAACCACCTTCCCTGTAGTTCTGTATTGCCGTGCCTTTAAAACACGGATGATAATGTTAGCAGAAGGATCAAAAAAGGGGGTAGGTTGGATGAAATATTTTGTTTCCCTCAACACATAACACCTTCTTTTATTGAAGTGCCTGTAATCTTTACTTGCTAATTGAAATTAATTTATTAATTTTGATTTGAAAATATGTGAGCACCTTCAGGCTGACGACGCTTATTTTTTCAGCTGAAGCGACAAATCCAATGTTTTTGTTGACCCAAATCTGCCTGTTTTCTTTGGGCAGGGATAAAAGTTTCAGCTGAGAAACTCAGCCTGCCTCTTAATCTGGACAACGTCTTCTGCCTAAGGATACCTTCATTCACAAACAGACAAATATCTGGGTGGGAACGAAACCAGGAAGTCAGCACTTGCACTGTCAGAGTTGAGAATTTCACACTAACTGGCAAAAAGTGAAATTGAAAGAAACTGGACAACATGATGTTAATTAAAACCCTTGAGTAAGCCAGATTTACGGGGCTGTTTGCATGGAATTAGTGGTAGTGTGTGGAAGAAGTTAGCTGTTCTGATTAGCCTGTCACTATGTGAGGTGTTGTCGTGACTTTGGGGATGTTATCCCATCTCTGAAATGTCCTTATGAGCAGTGAACTTCTACACTTTACCTGAGGTAGAGGTTTCTGTAGTGGAATGAGTGTGTGGTTAGAGCTGCCATCTCAAAGCACCAGCCTGGGGTCACTGCCAGTGAGACTGGTGTCATCAGCCAGTCTTCATACTGAGGTGTGGAAGAGTTTTGAGCCTATTCTGTGCTAAAATACAGGTCCTCTACTCTGTATGCGTCCAGGGATGAAAATACTAGATTTATTTTAGTTGTTGACAATAGCGAATATTTTCCTCCTTGCAAAAGGATGACAGGAAAAGTTTACAAAATTAATTGTTGGAAGAATAAATTTTCTAAAAGGTGAATCCAGTCTCAGCTGTTTTTAATGTTTACTTGCCAGTGCTTGATTAACAGCTAATTAAAGAAATATGACTTTGTGTAGCTTGTACATCTGTGAAATCTGGTGTCATTCAAGGATTAAGCCTATAGTTAGTATTTACCGTGCTGGTAGTGCTACCGATGGTCTTCAATGATGCCCGAGAAAATAGCTGCCATGTATGTAAGCATGGGACTCCTTGGAAGGGATGACTTACTGGGGGGCTATACATGCATGTATATAGTTTGTGTATATGATGCTAATGAACTGGAACTGGTATTTCTGCTTTATTGGAAAGTTGGAGGCTTAGGGTCTCTTCAGAAGGCATGGGGTTTGGTTTTGAAGGAGTTCACAGCTGAATTTGGACAGCTGAATAACAGATAATCAAAAGAGTGCATCCTGTCAGGTAGCATTTACTGATGCTGAGCCTTCTCAGAGCTGTGGTTGTGAGATGTCCTGCTGCAGAATGAAGCTGTGAGCGATCGGCGCTGGTGCCACCGCGTGCAGGCGAGGGGAAGCGCCTTGCCCGGGGCTCTGGCTGGAGCCATCTTCCTGAGCGCCTCTGCCCAAACAAATTGTGTTGTAAAGCTTTGGTAATGAGTAACCGTGCATTTCTGCTACTCTTTAAGGCACTTCCTTGTGCTTGGAAATCTTCCATTAAGCCCCGAAAGGCACGGAATGAGGAAAAATAAAGTACACATCTTTCCATGCAGAAAGGAAAGGGCAGAAGAAACACTATTCTGTGGAAAGCAATATACACCAACTCCTACAAAGATGAACTGTTTACCAGTGAGTACCTAGTTTAGGAGAACAATATATTTTGAAATAGGTTTCTAAATAAAAAGGCATTTTGTGCAGTTGCAGTAATTAATGGTTGCTCTCTTGCAATAGCCTCCAGAAAACTAACTCATGCGTTTGACAGCAAACATGAATATGCTTGTAAAACTGAGGGGAATCGTTAGGCTTGTGTGAGCTTGATCACCTAAAAACAAACCAAGAAGCTGAACATGGAAGCGTGTCACGACTTAAGGGCTTGATTGAAGCCGATGGGAGTAGGTCAGCTTTAAGCACTATAGAAGGGACCTGGGCTCACTTGGGGCATGTGGGCTACCCAGACAAACACACTGTATGTGTTAAAGCAGCACACCTGAGGCCTCGAGCTGCCCAAGTGATGAGGGGCTTTTAAAAGAGGAAATGTAGTGCTGTTATATGGGGTTGCTTTGGAAAATTGCTGTGAGGCAACGTGACTAGGCTGTGATGTCCTGAGATCAGTGGATGCTCTTCAAACATCATTTCCTTTATTGCACAAAGGCAACTTACGGAGTTCCTGCAGGAGGGAATGCTATTTATTTGATTGTAAAGAAGGGGAGCATTATGACAAACTGTGCAAATGGTACAAAACTTCAAAAAAGCAAGAAGCCAGATGATTCAGTTTGCCTCCATCTCTGCCCCTGCTTACCATGGCTGCTCCTTCCAGTGGATTTGCAGGTGTGAATTTTCAAGAACATTCATCAGAAATCTTGTAAGGGGAAATGGCAAAGATCTGTGCTGTGGCAGTGCAATTGACTCTTTTGTGCCTCTGACCGAGGGGTGGAATTAACTCATGACCACTCAGGATTTCTTCTCAGGCAATTTGCATATTTTAGATTAGGTCTCTATGTTAGGGAGTTACAAATGGCAAGCATCGCTTTGCAAGTTATTCTGAACTGTGGGAAAAAATTATAAGTTGGATAATGGGTAGAAAACCCTATTTATTTGCTCTAAGTCTGCTCATCCAAGTGTATGATGGCAGTGACTTGATGAAGATGAGGTGCATAAAGTGAACTGAGAACTATAATTCGTGTTGTAGAAATTTAATCTTTCTGTTCCTAATTTGCTTTGTGGTGTGCAAAACACAGGACTTCTGTAGTCCAAGTACATCCAAGTATCCAAAACAAAACTGGTAATCTTAAAATTTTGTGCTCATTTTGGGGGGATTTTGCTCTTTCTTTTGGAGAGGGTAATCAATAATAACTCCACTGTTGGTCTAATTTACCCATCTGGGTAGGGAGCAGACCACGTGAGCTGCAAGTGAATGCTTTTCTCCATAGCAGGGGCTTAACATAA
Source organism: Pavo muticus (assembly GCA_016647715.1). Taxonomy (NCBI): domain Eukaryota; kingdom Metazoa; phylum Chordata; class Aves; order Galliformes; family Phasianidae; genus Pavo; species Pavo muticus. The sequence goes on along the minus strand of JACDJE010000086.1, from coordinate 5,431,025 downwards.
GCTGTTCAGAGCAGGAGTCATCTTCATCTTGTTTGTGCCCTGTAGTGTTGTTTCGAGTTGTCTCCTGGACCGTGTAGGCATACTTAGTCCTTGGCATTACCTCAGTTATGAGTTTGACTATTTCCTGATAGATTATCAAAGAAAATATTATGTCAATAATATCTAAAAGCTGTAGCAATATTGCTCCCAGCCCAGAGGTGTAAATACTGTGTTATCTCATGGCACAACCTTAAATGACGCCACACATCTTGAAATAACATGTCCGAATGTGTCAGAGGAAGAGATTGTTAAAGCGTTTGCCTTATATTACCTGCCTGCTAGCAAATGGGTGGTGAGAGAGAGACCTAGAGGTTTTTTTTTAATTCCTCCCTCTCCATTAGGCAGATCATGCAACTATCTAAATGCAGTTCTGGAAAACCTGTTTGCTAGCTTACTCACAGCCCCAAATGGCTTTGTGTTGCAATAGCGTGGTGCCTAACCCTTCAGGGGGGAGAAGAAAAACATGGCAAAACCAACCCTGTGCACCTTCTAGAACAACATCTTCCGAATTTGTGAAGATTTGGGGGAGGGATGCAGGGGGAGAAAATGGCCCATGTGTGAAACCACGAATTATATTATGTCTGCCAACCCCCTTTGAGAATTGGACCGGCTGTCGGCTCAAATGATTTGTGCTTATCCAAACTTTACTCATCAAAGGTTTTTATGAGTTCACTTTGGCAATGGCTGTGTTTTTCCATGTGGTGAAATCATACACCTGGAAAACATGCAGCCAAAATGGTGTGGAGGTTGAATAGCCCTCCTTGTTCTCCAAAAGCTCTCGAGTTTTAGGCATGATGGTAGTTAAAGTGTTTGTGGTGCTATAAAATTTGTACAACTTTACAGTAAACCTGTGTCTTGCATAACCCTCTTGACCAAATGATTGGCAGTTTGATTGTCATCTTGTAACACAAAAAGGAACAAATATTGGCCCTAATTTTTTACTGTATGGAGAGAATGCTGAAAATCTTTACCCTGTACAAGCTGTGCACGGTGGCATGGAAAACATCCTGCAAAGCAGCAGCTTATGAATAGCAGTATTTTAGTTTGCTTTACAGTTTACACTTACAGTTTACAGAGTCTTATCCAAAATTGGCCAGCTCTGGGATGAAGAACAAGTAATCAAGATAGTGACTGTGCTTCACAGGAGTGATGGTGAGAAGGGGACAGAAGATACCGACAGGGAATTTAAGAGAAAGGGTACGCCTGCAGCAGTGTTTGATGTTGACCTTGAAGTTACCTTAACCAGTCTGTCTGTGTTGTTTCTGGCAGCCTGCACCAAAGCCACTTACGTTGCCCTTCTGATTTGCAGGTTGAGCCCTCCTAAGTCTTGTTGTGAGGCCAGCTTGTCTTTCCCTCTAGGCAGCAAAGAAGCTGAACTGGGGAGGTGCGGGAGTGATAGTGCTGTTGTGGATTGGCTTCTGTGCCCTTAGCCTGTGATGTTTCCAAATGTGGTTCAGGGGAGCACAAGGTTGGAAGACTGGTAGCAGTGGGAGTGATCTTGTTTGTGTCATTGACCAGAAGTACCAGGATGGTGATGGAACTACTGGAAAATGTGGCTTTGGCCATCTTGAGGTTAAAGCTATGGGCTTTCTGGATGTTGAGTGGGTCTGAGCAAGGCTGGAAAGGTGGAACTTCTTAACTGATGAGAGACCTTCCCTTTATAATTTTATTTTCCAGTTACTGTTAAGCTGGAGTTGTCTAGGAAAAACGATGCAGTATAATTCTCAAAATGGTACCGTGAATGAAGAGGCATAAAACTGGTGTAACAAAACTGGTGAAGTTGAATAGAAGTTGGGAATGGCAGACATCAGTTGCCTTGAATGCAATGCACAGTCACTTGTCTTTCTGTTTACACAACAGAATAGCCTGAAGAGAGTTAATATGTTTAGAGAACGGCACTTGCATGTCTTTCTAATGGGAGAGGAAACTCAACAAATTGATGTGACTCAACAAATTGAGTATACAGAGCAGATCACAGCTCTGATTAGGCCATTTGCAGGATGGTTTGAAGAGCGCTGGCCTCTGGCCAGTGAGCTACTTCTTACTTGCAAGGGAGCATAGCTTATGGTCCTCATTGTTTGCCTAATGCTATGCTAGGCTTTGTCTGAAGCAATGATGATCTTGTACTTATGCAATATAAATGTGGCCACACTATGCAGGCTTTACCACAGCATAACTGCAGAGCTCTTCCACTAAGACCTTGTAAATGGCACGGATTAACAATAATATGGGTAACATAAAATGGAATTTAAGGAATACTGATGGCTTAATATGAAAGTCATGAATAATGCTGCATAAAATGCTTGAGCTATTAGTTTGCTTCTAACAAGTGTACCTGTGCACAAATCTGCGTGCTCGTTTTGTGTACTGTAATATAAATGCTTTGTTCTTGCCTTTATTTAATAACACCCCACCTAACATCTAGACACCTTTGTATATATTTTATGCATGCATCTAATTTAGCTGTTAAATATTGCTCCAAAACCCACACATACACCAGGAGAGCCCTACATTGTTGAACTGGTTTGAAATCTATAAAGAAACAGCACTTGGGAAGGGTTGAAAGCTGAAGAATTAATGAGCATTCCTTTTAATTTAGTGGCCCGGTAATATGCTGCTGAGTAGGAGGAGAAAAGAATGAGGCTGGTGGCTGGATTGGGTCTGCATTTCCTGTGTTGACGTGGGATGGGTGGAGCAGGGTGACAATGGTGTCCTCTTCCCTGGAAGGAAGAGACTGCTGCTTGCCCTTGATGTGAAGCGACTCTCAGGCTTTAACTCTGGGCTAAAGATATTAGATTCTCTACTCAGGCTGCTGTCTCCCTTTCAAATAAACGTTAATGCTCCTTCCCCTTACATTTTAATCTTATGCCTCTGAGGAAACCATTTCTTGTCCTGGAATCCATCTGTGTGGTCTTGACTTGGAGGGTCTTTCTGCTGCAGGGCACAGGACCTCCCAGCTCTGTCCCGTGCTGGAACCATGGCAAGGCTGTGAGTGCCTGGGACCCTAGGAGCAAGCCAGCGAGAGGGAAGAGGCAGCTTTGAATTACCCAGGAATCTCAGAAAAGCCAAAAACAACTTGGGTTGTTGGAAACCAGAGTGATGTTTATGAATTCTGTGTTGGATTGATGTTTTCTATCATTGCTGCTTGCTTTTCTTGGTGTCCTCTATTGTGGAAGGGCAAGAATCTAAAGTGGAGGAGAGGAAGAAGCCCAACTCTAAGGAGCCTGTAAACACAGCTAAACAGTTAATACATGAATCTGCCATGAATGAGAGGGGAAGGGGAAGATGTTTTTCATTTTATGATGAGTTGTGAACTGAGAACCAGTTTGCCATCTGTGGGAAAGCCCTAGGAGGAGACTTTGACGTACAGCCCAAGGAGTTCCCCACTGCTCCCCCTCCAAACCATTCCTCAGTGTGGAAAGCCAAGCCTGCTGTGAAAGCACCATGTGCTGGAAGACTGCCATGTTTCATACTGGGGAAGCCCGAGGCAAGATGCTCAGTCTGTGCGCTCTGTGTCCTTCCCTGCACAGAAGGGACTGCCAGAGCTTCCCTACTGTGCTGGAGTTCTGTGGGGCAATACTTACTGCTTCTGAGGTGTTTGGGATGCTGGAGTGGTGGGAGAGCTTCATCAAATCTTGTGCAATGGAAGAACTGGGTGTAGGGGAGTTGCTCCCCAGCGAAAAGAGGTTTCTTTCTGCATGATGTGGGGGTGTTCAAAACTATAAGCTTGGCAGTTGTGACCGCCCATAGGAAGAATCACAGAATTAAGGTTGGAAAAGTCCTCTAAGATCATCTAGTCCAACCCTCCACCTACCATCAGTCTCTTGCCTGCTAGGGTAGGTTTATCCATCAGCTGCAGATGAGACCTGTTTCTCTCTCCTGCATCCCCTCTCCTTCCAGCCAGTTCCCCAAAAAGCTTTTTCCAGAGGCTGCTGAAAAGTTACTCTGTGGCTTCAGTTCTCAGGTGCCCATTACAGATATGTTAAATGCATAAATTAAAAACATCCTCCCTACTTTTGTCCTCCCCCACGTTGTCTGGAGCAGCCATCACATGACCTCCTGCTTGGTAGAGCCGATGATGCAAGGCTGGAGATTACTTCTGTGTGCAAGAGTTGCTTGGCAGTTCCAGCCATGTATTGTAATTCTGTGCTGGTTGGCGCCAGCTGAGTAATCTCTGTGATAGCCTTAGGAGCAGCTTTGCCATGAGATTTTAGAAATGATATGTTGTCTCCCTGTGAAAGTGCTGATTTAAACAAGTATTGGCAGATTGTCATGACAGTGAAATTCCATTCCCTGAACAAAAAACTGGAGAATTTTCTTGAACATGCAGAAATGAGATACGTAGGGGAATATGTAGTTAAACAGTATATCTGCTCTTAGAAAGAATTCTACCCTGTGTTGTTCTTGTTTCCTTGGGAGTGAGAACTGTTCTAAATATACTGGCATTATGGTCAGAAATGCTCTATCACAGAGGGGAAAGAATCTGAATCTTTTATTATTATTATCCCAGGAATTGTGCTCTGTAGCTTTCCAAAGCTGAGCACCTGCTCCTTTCATTGAGTGAAGGAGGTGAAGTTTATTAAGTCTGTCATCTTGTTGACTTCATGGCTTTGATGTCCTCCTGATTATCAAATTCTGTGCCATTAGCATATGATAATTCCTAGCTATATTGATAGATAATTATACATGCAACTGCATTGTATCACGTGATGCTAAATATGTGAGTGATTCATCCTTTGTTCCTTGCGAATCTAAAAAACTGGGTCTCCTGCCTTTCCAGACTGTCTCTAATTTAGAGGCTATCAGCTTGAGGCATCAAAATCTGCTGTGCTTATATCTATGGTTTGTAGCAAGGAGATGGATTCTTCTCCCAGTTACATCAGTGAGGGGAGCAGAGACTCCCTCAAACCCGGATCTGTGCTGGGCAGGTAGAAGGGCTGAGTCCTCCTTTACCTTTGGCTCTTTTGAGGACAGTGGGTATGTTCTTCCATTTAATGTATACTTAGGGCAGTGCTGATTTAAGATCAAAAGAATCACTCGAGATTTATACCAGGGCAGCTAAACATGAAATCATACATAATTCCCAAGCACATTTGTCTTGCAAGAGCCACACCTGATCTGCCTCCCAGCTCTTGCTTACATAAGATGTCCTCATTGTATTGGGAACATCTGGGGTGGGGTTGCTGCCTGCCAGGGTGGGCAGCAGTCAGTGCCTGCCATGTCTGTAACCACTTGCAAACCTTCCTCAGCCATCAGGAACGTCCCTCTCTGCTGGGTTTGTGCATTGCTGTGGTCTTAATGCTGTAACCTATTTTATCCCTGAACACAATAGGATGAAATCCTACAGAAGAAAGACATATCTCAAATGTTTCCAGGATGTGTACATCAGTGATGCATGTGTAGTTTCTAGCAGAGAGAGGATTAGAATAAATGCATTCTTTGTAGATGCTGTTTTAATCTTTCAAGCTAAACTTAGATCTCGGACACCTGTCTCTGCAGCAGTCTGTCTCTTGAGCTCATGAATTTTGTGCACAGCTGTCAGTGCTGTATGTGGGGTTCTCTCTTTTCAGCTGGCTCTATTCCCAGTTGGCTGAAAAGTGGAGCCTGTCTTAGAAAGAGAATTTCCACTCCTGCATACTTTGATGGAAACAAGAAGATATAAAACAAGATTTAATGACCCAGTTTTTTTTTTTGAACCATTTATTAGCTGTTCTGTACATACTCAGTCTCTGGAGTACTAAGTTACATATTATGATAAGTATAGAGTGCCTGTTCCCTATGGACTTTGTTTCATGATTTATGTGGATAAAATAAAGCACATAAACCAAATAAATTACCTTGGATAGCTGACTTTGAAATAGGACCCCGGGAAGTGCCATGAGGTGGCCAAATGAAATGCTGACCTGAAGCAATGGTGTTAAAATGAGGATAGCATCTCCTGCTCTTGGTTTAACTCAGAGATTGAAGATTGCAAAAGGAGGAAAAAGGCTGTTAGGAAAAACATCCACCTCTGTTGTCTTCATTCCTCTGGGACTGATTAGATGAGGGCAATATGTTGGAAACAGAACGGCCTCACCACAGACTTAACTACAAATGGTCTGTGGAGTTCTGTAAAGTAGCTGTCTTCTCTCTAAGAAACGGCCAGCTGAGATGTTGGATCCCACATTGCTCTGTTCAACCTCTTGGGATGGGAGCAAGAGCAAAACTGCTTGAAAAGAAGGATGGCTTGCTAGGATCCATGCTCTGTGAGCCTTGCTCCCATATAAATTTGGTATTTTCAGTCTTCCAGTCTTGGCTGGCTGAAGTGTGGTGGTTCAGCTCCAGACAAACAGGCGGTTCAGCCTTCCCAAAATAGTAGTAATGGGATGTCGTTGCTCAGAAAGAAATCTTGCCCCTAAATTTTCTACACAGAGTTTCAGAAGCTTGCTACCATAAGAGGAAAGCATAAAAGTGAGGTCTTGTCCTATGTGAGCAGCAATGGGGGCATATTTCCAGAGGAAGGCATGTCATCTCAGTATGAGAAAGATACTGAGTATGTCCAGATTCTGGAGCATGTCCAGAAAAGGGCAGTGAAGTTGTGGGGGGTCTGGAGCAGAAGTCTTATGGGGAGAGGCTGAGGGAACTGGGATTGTTTAGGCTGGAGAAGAGACTTGGGAGACCTCATTGCTTTCTGCAGCTCCCTGAAAAGAGGTTGGGGCAAGGTGCAGGTCAGCATCTGCTCCCTGGTAACAGAAGTAAGATGAGAGGTGATAGCCTCCAGTTGCACTGGGGGAGATTCAGGCTGGATATTAGGGAAAACTTATTTTCTGAAAGAGTGGTGATGCAGTGGCACAGGCTGCCCAGGGATGTGGCAGGGTCTCCATCCCTGGATATGTTCAAGGTGCATGTGGCACTGAGTGGCATGGTCTGGAGCAGTCAGAGCCATGGGTTGGTGGTTGCCCAAAAGTTCCTGTGCTGCTACTTGTACAAGTTCAGGCAAAACTGGAGCTATCAGCAGTTTTCCCTGGCTCTGAATGGCAGACTGCTGTGCTGTACCCCTGAGAAGAGCAAACTTGTTGCGTGTTCTCAGTGGGCAAAGTAATTCTACATTGGGGAAACAAAAGGCATGGTGTCCCTTGGGTGAACACGAGCTGCTCTGCAGTTTGTAATAGAGGCTGCTGAGGCCATCAGCCACGTACCATGGGGGAAGGAGCCCTCTGGAGCCATATCCTCTCTAGAAAAGAGAAGAAGCAGCTGAAGGAATTTGGCTCCTGTTAGATGATACACCTACACCACCAGATAATGATTTGATCAATCGGCATGCTTGTCAGATCGGACCCCAGATAGCGTGGCGGCTTGCCAGACGCTGGATCAGAGAGACTTTGTTTGATGTTATCGCAGTACAATTAGGCTACACGCATTGCTTCACGGCCTAGGCCAGGCGCAGGCGATGGGGCGGTGCGTGGGCCTGCTGCGGGAGGGCCCGGCTGTGCCTGGCAGCCTGGGTCGTGGCTGCGGGGCCAGCAGGCGGTGGGCAGCATCCTGCAGCCCATGTCCCGGCTTTGGTTTCCCTCTCCTCCTGTCAGCCAGCGGAGGAGAGAACAAGTAGATTTGGTTTCGGGAGGCCTCGGGGCTCAGTAAAAAAGAAAGCTCAAAGGAATTGCTCTGTAGAAGAGTAAAATACCAGGTGTAACATGCAGCTAATTATGCCACTGGTTTACAGGAGGGATTTTAAATGTTTCTTTCTGAAAAGCCTGAAAGGAAAAAAAAATCAAAGGGGAAAGATTGAAAAACAAGTATGAGAAGATATAAAACAAGATTTATATCTAAATAATTTCCTCTAATTGCTGTTAGAAGACATTAATTTTCCTTTTGATGCTTCACTTTACCTTAGGCTTTGCTGTACCTGCCAGGATGGCAAGGAGTCAAAGAGGATTAGCTCAGCAGCTCTCTCTGCCTTGGTAGCCTCTGTGAAAAGATTTAGCAATGGGAAGAATACATAAGATTTAAAAAAAACAGCACGCACACCAAGAAAAACAACACAACTCTAATTTAAACAGGCCGACCTCAGCCTTCGTTTATCCTGTGTGATCACGATGACCTCACCAGAAACCCATGGGTACAAATGAGGTAGAATCTGGGTTCAAAGTGCCAGGTGTGTGCACTGCTTTTTTTACAGATAGAGAAGTACCTGGTGTATGTGTGACTGCACAGCTGTCAGGAGTGGTTTTCAAAGCATTTCAAGTGGAAAATGTTTTGACCATACAGAGAACTAGCTTAAACCTCATGCACCAATTAGGGCTTACCCAAGCCTTGCTCTGGAAAAGACTTAAATAAAGCTCAGGGTGAGCTATTGCTTTGCCAAGGGGGGGATTTTGCCCCCAGGAGGATCCAGACAGAAGGAATATTATATTAAACTTGCCCTGATTTTGATAAGCATCCTTTCTAGCTTGCAAGTGTGTAGGACATCTGTCTGAAGCAGTGTTTGAGCTGTGATTCCCCTGTTGTCCGTTAATGTCTCCTCTTCTGTTGGAAGATCGTACGACTTTCTGGGAGCGCAGAGATTGCAGCTTGCCTGGGAGTTTGTTTGCTGGGAGTAGGTCTGGCAGTGATACCAGTTGATTGGGTCAAACACTCTGTTTCACCTCTTTCTTTGTCAGAAATTTTCAGTTTGAGTACTCTCTTGATCTCTGGTTGCACCTGAAATCCAAAATTGCTTTAGTGGTTGTGGTAGCTACTTCCCAGCTTGACTCAGAGGTACAGATTCCCATTGAGTTTGATGGAAGTGGGGAAGTCCACATTCCTTAGGCTGCGCTGAATATCTCCGCCTGGAAGTGTTGTTTATCAAAACTTCTCTTAGATGAACCTTGCGGTAATTCTCCATTAATTTATTTCCTCCAGTTATTACAATGAGTTCTGCTCAGGGGTATCCTAGAAAACCACTTGGAAGCATCAGCGGAGAAAAATGAAGTGCGGTTGGCTGTAAGGAGCACCCTACGCCACATCATAAGACTCGATCCCTTATTTTCCCACTGCTTTGATCTATTCTGTTCTCTGTGTAGGGCTTAAACAAAAGTAACCTAAGAAGATACTGTCTCTTTGTTTTTGCCCTGCATATCATTTTGTATTAGGCAGTGATTCTTAAATACAGCTCATAGCTCAACAACTGTATAGGGAAACCTTTGGGGTGAGCAATAAAGCAGATGCAGAAATAGCTAGAATTAAAAGCTGCTTTTAAAGTGCTGGTAGAAGTTATGAATAAATCCCCTGCTTCAGATGAAAATGTAGGAATGTGTAGGGTGTGCTAACTGTCCAGTTTACTAAGGTCGTGGGTTTCATGAGCATCATTCTCATTTAAGCAGTGTAATAAATAGCCAGGCTGCCTGAAGAAGTCAATGTGTTGAAGACATACGCTAGTTGTTGAGCTCTTCTAAAAATCTGGTCCTGCTAAATCAAGAGCAGACGGTCTCTCTTATTCATCTCCTTGTCTGGTGGTGGTTAAACAAATGCTTTTGAGTCTGAGGAACATTAAAATTCTGCAGCTTTCATAAACGACTTTGATTTCAAGATGAACAACGAGATTTTACAATCAAAACCAAAATGCAGCATTGAAGGAAGCTGTGCTAATTTCTTCAGAAACAAATGTAGAAGTTAGTAACATGAAACAGCTGACCACAGGCCAGATGCTTCAATGTGATAACAAGTAGTTCAGGAAGCCCCCAATAGCTTTGGCTTTCCAGAGAACTTTGAAATCCGTATGTATACCTTTAGGGTTGAAAATGTTTTGTTAAATGCAATGCTTCTTCAGACAGTAAAATGTGAGCAAATAGGCAGTGCTTGCAACTGCCAGTGAGTACCTCTTCATGGGGAGGTCAGTGGATTTGTCCTTCTGGATATCAAGTTAGGAATTATGCTTTTGCTCAAGAAGCAGCTACAGAGTAGAAGCTGCAATAACAAGAAGACTTTCAGTTGCCTTAATACTTGAAATCTCATTACCATTGTATTCATAAGAAGCTCACAAATCCATACCAATGTTAGAAGCAGATTACAAAACAACTGCTCAAGAAAACGTGTTATTTTTGATTCTTCATGCTTGAGAGAGCCGTTCAATGCCCCAAATGTGGCTGCACCCTGTTAAATTCATTGCACGTTGACTATAGCTGGACCTGCTACAACCTTTTTAGTCACAGTTTGGCCAAATGTAGTCCATTTTCTGTACACACACTGAGTAATGGTGCAGACAAAGCTAAATCACAGCAGTATGGATCTTAATACCAGAGTTACAGTGCCTTTCTAGTATCAGATGTTCTTAAAGGACGTCCTGTTCTGCTGTCAGACTCTTCATTTTCAAAACAATAGATGAGTGTTTGGAGTTGGGGGAAGGAAAACCAGTCTCCTGCAGGAGATAAGATCTGATATAGAGGCCTCAGAAAGAAAAATATGGCTAAATTTATGGTTGCTGGAGTGACTGCTCTGTATCTTATTTATCTTTTTTTTACATTCGTCTGAATGCATATTTATTGCTTCTCAAATGATTTTCTGTCACTAAAAAACAAGTCCAAAGAACTCAAGGAACTCTCAGGGGAAGGAAAAAGGGGAGAAGGAAAAAAAGAGTATAAGAACTGAACAAAATCTTTCAGAGCCTCTTGCCTGAAGTTTCCTTTGTTGGGACAAAGTTTTTAAAGGCAGACAAAGTAGTTGGTTACCTATCACAGTGAGATTTTCTTGTACTGAAGGGTGATACATATAAATGTTTTTGAGAGGATATTGTAGTAGTGCTGATTGCCATAGACAAAGACAATCACATCTAAGTATACTGAAGAGGCTTTTTATTGTGTGGTCGTTTGTCATGCTTAGGATCTCATACTTTGCCCTTGAGAGGGCAAAGAGCAGAGATCTGCCATTTTCTAGGGGTACTCCCATGTTTTATCCAGCAGATTGATGCACAAACAACATTAAAGTGGCTTCCAGTCACTGCTTTACTGACACCATGTGCATGATCCCTTAGCTGAGGCAGGGATGCTGGGCTGGGAGCTCCGGAAGGAAGGCCTCACATTCCAGCAGAAAGGAATTGGATACTATTAAATGTTCCTCTTTATCTATTTAGTTTTGGCAACTGTCCTTTTATAGCTGTCAGTCAGGGAGCTGCAGGACTTGGTCTTGCTTTCCAGTTTTGAGGAGGATGTCTATCAGCTACGCTTGTAAAATAGCACTAATGCTGAAATTTCCAGTCGTAGTTTCAGGATGCAGTGCCTTCCAATATCAATTTCTCCTGCCCTCTGGGCCTTTTTGGGGGGGGGTGGGGGGTTATATCCTGTGCAGTGCTGTGATATCTACGTGTCACTGAGTCCTTCTCTTTTATAGAGTTATCCCAGCTCCTCTCCACCAATGACTTTGACCAAAGCCATGAATATTGATGGCTTTTGAAAGTCAGTTCCAGGCTCTCTGAGTGGCAAAAAAAAGAAAAAAAAGAAAAAAAAAAAATAGGTGTTGATTTTTATTATTTATTTATTAGCATTGAGGGCCTTATTTATTTGCCCAGAAACGTGGGGCGTAGCCAAAGAAACCTGAAGGTGTTCACAGCCCAGTTCATACCGGCTGTGCTAAACAGTGCTGCCTTATTTTAGAGAGGAAAAAAAAAAACAACAAAACATCCTGATGATTAAAAAGAAACAGCTAGATATATCTAATTTAATAAGATACAACCCATGTGGATCATAAAAGGGAGATCATAGCTGATTAAAACTGCATGAATGGTTTTAAGTGCATTCCTCAATTTTTAGACTAGAACAAAGGAGATGACCTGATTTATCCTGGAATATGGAGATAGATAAGAGCAACTACCTCGACTAGACTTTTCCTCTGCCAACTCAGGATTGTATGTTTAAAAACTAGTCTGGACAAACATGAGCAGTGTGCCAAGCAGCAATGTTTCCATCACTTCCCTTGGAAGATTATTCCATACGCTAATAGATCTTCTTGTCAGATTTTTTTTTCTTGCAGCCTAATTCACCTCAAAACATGAAGGAACTGAGGCAGGAGTCTAATAGCTTGTTTTTTATCCTTCATGCCTCTCTCCTCCGCTGTGTCTGTAGGCTGTAGGTACATGGAGCTGCTGCTGAACCAGATTATTGAGTGTTTGGGTAGACCTTGTAGGAAATAGCTTGCATGGGGCTTAAGTTAGGGATTGGTTAAAAATTGGCTTCTGGACAGCAAACAGAGGATGTCATAGCTAGGAAGCTGTTCGGGATGGGGAGGTGTGGCGAGGGTCAATTTTAGCCATGCTTTTGTTTCCTTCTTACATAAAATGATCTCTCATTTTGAGCTCGAAGTAAATTGCTGTTCAGCAAAAAGGAGGCCAAAGAGGGAAGGCCTTTTTGTTATTGCTGGGGCAGTGCTTCAGTGGGAAATGGAGCCAGTGGGTCTGCATTGCTGTCCTTACCCCTGATTAGTTGGTGCTTACCCTGTGGGCTTTGTGGTGTGGGTCTATCATCCTTATGTGTTGTGGGTCATCTGTAAATGAATTAAAACAAGGTAGAAGTGGTAGGAATAGGCTGCCTTAATGTATGGGTCTGATAACTGATTTATGGGATGCTTTCCCCTCATGAATTGGCACAGCTCTGCTGACTGAATGAGGGCAGTGCAGATTTGCACCAGCTGAGGATGTGGCTCATTGTGTTTTATGTACCAGGAACTGTTGGGCCAAAAATAGCCGTAGATACCTTGAAAGGAAATACCATGTGAAATGCTGACCGAGAACAAGGCTGCTGGAAGGAGGAGGAGGGGAGAGTTGGTGGTGACTAATACACCACGACCATCTGCACAAATTGGCAGCTGTAAAGTAAAAGTAGCGAGGTTATTGCACTATATATATATTGAAGCATTAAGTGTAAGGCGTGTGGATATGCTGTATGGAAGCATTCAGCATTAATCAGTGGGGAATGTGAAATAAAACACGTAGGCTATTGTGTGCAGTGTTAGTTACCTTATTATGGGAAGCGTGCTGCACATTTGAGAATGCAGCAGGAGCAGTGTAGGGCAACCAAAGTTATTCAGGGATTTGGGGAATGAATTATAAAGAAAGATTAGCTAGGCTTGGCCTCTATAACTTTGAAACAGGAATTGTGTTGAGCTGAAAAGCTTGCTTGGGCAGAGTGATGGTGAATGGGAAGCTCAGGAAAGGAATACTTTAGCTGAGCTCTTTGACGGGCTTGCTGGAAAAAGCCCATGAAAGATTTGGAGGGCGCAGCTCTGCTGTAACGCCCTGAACCTGACCCGAATCTGCACACAGGATGTTGGCATACAGGCAGATGAGAGCATGGGGAATGGAAACACCTGAATTCAGTCTAGATTTAAAGTTGGAGGGTAACTTTGTACTCGGGACCTGTTTTCAATCTACCCTTTGTATCAGTGGGAATTAAATTGGGGCACTTAACCTGTCCGTGGTATATCACTCAGATCATGCATCTGTACAACAAGAACAAAGACAAATCTGCAATACCTTGGTGATCTGGATACTCGTGTCCATGTCTGCGTGTGTGGAATTTGTGGCTTAATGAACGTCTGAGAGGGGATTTGAGGTCCTTGGGTTAAAGGCCCATATCCTGTAAAACACCACATTATGATTATTATATTCCTCTTCATTGATCAGCTGTCAGGGAGACAGACTCCAGTGCCACTCTGCTGATGAAATGGCAGCAATACAGATATCAGTGCCGCTCCGTGGAGCAGCTTGCAGTAATGCTGCTGAGCACAGCTCCCGTAATTGCCTGGCAGCAGTACAGGTGGTAGTGCTGCTCCATTGATCGCTGAGAGTCCAGCGATGCTCTGCCGATGGCTTGGCACCACTGTGGGCTGCAAAGCTGCTCCACGGACCTGACAGCACAGATGGCTCCAGGAGGTGCTCACTGACCCGCAGGGCTGGATATTAGGAAAATCTCTGAAAGAGTGGTCGGGCAGTGGCACAGCTGCCCAGGGAGGTGTGGAGTCACCATTCCTGGAGGTGTTGAAGAACCGTGGAGATATGGCACTGAGGGACATGGTCAGTATTGGTGCTAGGTGGGCGGTTGGACTAGATGAGCTTAGAGATCTTTCTCAACCTTAATGATTCTTTGATTCTGAGTGTTTAAAAATCGTAATGATGGAAATACAACAGTGTCTGCAAGTGAATCATTCCTCAGTGTTTCAAAGGGTGGGGGTGAGGAGGGAAGGAAGCAGATCTGAAACATGGCCAGAGCGAGCTGTTGGCATTTTAGCAGGGGACTCCCTAAAAGACGTGCTCCTTTCATCTGGCTGACTGCTCCTGAGGAACAGGAAATGTGCTGCCAGGGCAGGCAGACAGCAGAGTGACTGAGCACACGAGAGGAGCTGGTGCAGGCGAGTAGTCCTGCTGCGCTGCTGCAGAAGGAATAAATGAAAGTGTTGCCCTGTTGTGTCCCGTGGTGGCTGGTCCTGCTCATCCCCACTGCCCCCCTTGGGCTGTGCATGTGTCACAGGGTAAGCCCCCCTTACAGCCCCTACCTCTATTCTTTTGCTGCTTCTTTTCACCTGATGAAGACTATTTCTGAGTTCAGCAAAGCTCGTACAAAATGAAGGGAAGCCTGCACTACTGGCATTCCCCCAAACCAGCCCTTTCTTTTCTCCTGGCCTTACACTAAGGAGTGAACTTGATGGTTAAATTCAGGTGGTTGGTCTTTACTCTGCTGCTTTTTTTTCTGTTTTGTTTTGATTCTTTTTTTATTTTGTTTTTTAACCCAGGACAGTTTGAAAGTGTTAATTACCCTGAGGTAAAGAAGACATCTTTTAATGTGAAGGCTACCCCTGCCTATGTGAAATATTTAACGCTTGGTATGCTGAGACTTGCTCTTCAAAGTACTGTTGTTAGCTTCAGGGGTAAATAATGTTTGGCAAGGAAGATTTAGCAGGCACTGGAGAGAGGGTGCCTTCGTGCAAGGAAATCACCCAAGCACCCCTCCACTGCAGGCTGATTTCAATATACCTGGTGCGTCTTGTTCTACTGCTGAAGCACAGTGTAATGTAGGGACGGGCACTGTGCTCCATGGGAAGAATCACATCTTGTAAAGTTTATTAGCATCCTTTAACACGTAGCAAATATTCTATTGGCGTTTACAGAAAGAAAACCAGTTGAATAAGTTGTAGATTCCTGGTTTAGGACGTGTGTGGTTCAACCCCGCATGTTTTCTTTGCAAACTCATTCCTGGCCAATTTGGCCACATGAGGAAAAGCCTTCAACGATGGCTGTCCAGTACTGAAACTTTGTGGAAAACTTTAATCTACTTAATAAAAGGCTGTATCAACAGCACAGAGGGCTTCTGAATCTTGGTATAGATGCAGTGCTGCATAGTTTATTTATTTAAGGAGAAAGCTTGAATTAATACCATAACAAAGCAGACAATCTAAATGAAAACTACAAGGAAATTCATTCCAGGGAGGTTTTTTCATTTGCAGTTCCCAAGAAAAGTTTTTTCTTTTTTTCCATGGTTCAGAAATTTGAATGCTGTAAAACTGAGGGTTTGGGACAAAATACTTTTCTTTTTTTAGGCATTTTGTTTTTCAGGGGAAAATAAGGCAAAAGCTTTCCATGCGAACCAGCTTTCTTCACAACCTCTCATATTTCCTGGGAAATTTTCTTTCTAATTTGTTTCTGTTGAACTCTTGTTCCACCACCGCCCCAGGGGAAGGATTGCATCCTACCTGACTCAGGTCCTCAAAAGCAGGCTAATGAGAAGTTAGTGCCCTTCTAGGTGATTCTATGGGTGGAGAAGGGTTGTTATTGGCACAAACATGTCACTGATATTCCCCTTAACCTTCCTTTTCCTAACCCTTGCTGTAGCACACTGCTACTTAGCAGTCTACAGCTACCAAATGATGGTGACCATAGTGATAAGTATGTCATGGCTTCTGCCTGAAAGCTTGATCTTTGAAGATATTAGGAGAAATTCTGTCATGAAGAGGGTGGTCAGGCATTAGAATGGGCATCCTGGGGAAGTGGTGGAGTCCTCATCCCATGAAGTACTTAAGAAACGTGTGGACAGCGCTAAGGGATGTGGTTAGTGATGGGCCTTGGAAGGTCAGGTAGACCTGGTGATCTTTTAAAGGTCTTTTCCAACTGAAGGGATTCATTAGTTCATAATTCAACATTACTCTTATGTTCAAGAAACATTTAAATGTTGTACTGAGGAACATGTTTTAGCGGGAAATATTGGTGACAGGTGGATGGTTGGACTAGATTATCTTAGAGGTCTGTTCCAGCCTTGGTGATCCTATGATTCAGGCCTTCCTGGTTCCCAGCAGCCACCAGAATGGTGCCTCCCTTTGTCCTGTGCCATGACACAGTCTGTCTCAGTCAATGAGGAATGATTGTGGACTTGCATTTCTGGAAGCTGTAGGGTCAAGGAGGAGCCAGGAGGTGTACATAGAAAATAGAAGACTGCTTTTCTGCTGGAAGAGGTATTCTGCAGGCAAAAATGTTGACAGCTCCCAAAAGCTGTGGTTTTCCTATAGGAGTTTGGACTTACAGGAGTTCCCACTTTTAGTTATGAGGCAAAGAAAGCAGGCAGTTTTTCTGCAGAGCTCCATATGTACGTCCCTGCATGAGGTCAGTTGCTGAATCAGGACTGCAGGGCTTCCATGGTGTGGATTGACCTGGGAGTGGGGAATTGAGCTGCCCATGCCCTTCTTCCCAGCTGCCAGATGGAGAACAGCCCTCTGCTGGGGCAGAAGTGGCCATGTGTTTGCAGATGCCCCTCTCTCCCAGCCACTGTCTTTGTTACAGCTCCATCAGGCTCTGAATTTGGAACTTTGAGATCTGGATTCCCTCTGTGCTCTTCTGGTTTTATCCTGTTAAGCTCCAATTTCCAAAGTGTATTCAGACATTAGTCAAGAGCACCAAGATGTCCCATTTTTACAGAAAATCAATGGGGTTTAGCTATTAAGTGCTTTCACCTGAGCCTTTTGAAAACATCTCCAGTAAATAACAAAACAAAAGCAATAGCTGCGGTGAGTGGCGGGTTTGCAAACTGGCTTCACCCATAGGCCTAGCACCAAGATGTCAAAAGGTGCATGAGGACATGTCTCGCAGCAACGCGCTGCATTAAGGGCTGTAAGGGATTATCTTTGAGCTGTAATTTCCATGGAGAAAAGTTCACACTGGTCTTAAAATGTTTATTCTCACAAAGCGAGTGTGCTGCAGAAGCAAAACACTCAGCCTTTTAATGTCTTGTATAATTAAGGACCACTTTATTTTCTCTTTTTATTAATGACTTACCTTTAATGTTAGCCCAATGACACAGTTGTGTAATTTAATGTGAAATGTATTATTCAGCTAGCTGCCGCCTTGCAGAAAGGTTTTGACAGGCTCTAATGGTTTTGGTTTCAGGACAATAAACCATCTTTTCTATAAACCCTGGGAAGAAACTTGAAGGAAGTGAGGTGGCTCTTGTAGTAGTTTGAGGGGGGTTTTTATTTAAAAAAAAAAAAAATGTAATTAAAGGAAAAAAATACAGCAAAGGTCCTATCATAGCAAAGGGAAATCAGCTTTCAGCCCCAAATCCAGAGAAAGCATTTAAGCTTATGCTGAAGTCTCACTGGGGACTTGCTGCGATGAAGCTTATGCTTTCTTGACTAAAAGCTGAGTTTAAGCAATTATTTACCCTTTGAGTAGCGAAATTTGTAGAAAGAGATATAGCATCTTTTATTAAATCAAATTTAAATTCAGCACATCCTTTGTCTTACAAAATGTGAGTTTGGGGTCTGTGGACAAGCTGTGCTTGCTTTAAGTTAAATTTATAACTCACGGTTTTGTTGAACTGGGGGCAGAAAGATTAATAATTAAATGGGTTGCATGAGGAGCTTTCCTATGGGAGCACAGGATTTGATTCAGTGACCCAGTCCTAAATTCCTTTTGCTGAAGCAAAAACATCATACAGGGAAAAAAAAAAAAAGGCGAGAAAGTTTGTTGCAGTCCTGCAGTCAATACTTTGTACCAACTGTGTGAAAAGGTGGGATCTCTTTTTAGTGCCATTTTCATAGAATCATAGAATGGCTTTGGTTGGAGGGAACCTTAAGGACCATCCAATTCCAACCCCTCTGCCGTGGGCTGGCTGCCCCCCAGCTCAGGCTGCCCAGGACCCATCCATGGCCTTGGGCACCTCCAGGGATGGGGGGCATCCACAGCTCTCTGGGCAGTGCCAGGGCTTCACCTCCCTGAAGCACAGAGGGCATCAGAACCCTGGCACAGCCCTGCTGGGGCTCAGGCATGTGCCTGGTGGCCATGGGTGTCTCTTAGGTCCATGATCTCTATTTTTCACTCAGTCAATTACAATGATTTCCAGTTTTGTACAAGCAAGAGACTTACTTGTGCCTATGCAAAATGAGATGAACTGGCTTTGAGCAGCGTTGATGCATCATTACCATTTGCTTCTTCTAAACCCAAGTCTGCAGCATTGCACACCACTCCCACCAGCCTTGATGGAGTGATTTGTTCTCCTACACCCGGGCCTGCAGCGCTGCCCACATCCATTCCAGCAGCCTCACCCCAGGGATGCGCTCTTATGGTCAGATTAAAGAAGCGCCCAAGAGTCTTTTCTTCCTTTCCTTCCCATAAAAAGCAAATAATTTGAAGGCAAGCTGATAAAGGAGGGGAATAGAGGCTGTGGTGTTTGCCCCTTCCCTGCAGACAATCTCAGCTGCCTTTCCAGCACTCCTCCCATTGCTACACAATGGGTACACGGCAATGGAGAGTTTTTCTCACGTCCCCTCTACATTAGGCAGCACTGATATGCTTAAATTATGATCTTGCAATTAAAAACTGTATTAAAATCTTCTGCTGGTTCTGGAGTGGGAAGCTGTAGTAAATCAGATAGCTACATGGAGACTTAGACAAGTTACGAATTATTCATAACCAATTATGTAAATTCCTCTGGAGCTGTAATTGTAAAAAAAAACATCCCAAAGCCCTGTGCAAAAAGTGGGTTGGTTTGGTTACCCCCAGAGAAGGAGAAGCACTATTATTGTTTAAGTCTGGTCTGTAAATGTGTTAATGGAGCCACTCTGAAGGATCTGAAGTGAGAAAGAACAGACGCAGCCTATTAACTGCCCATGTCCTAGTAATCATTGGATAAATTGACTTTTATTGTATCCAAAAGTAAGAAATCTTCTGGGATAAAAAACCTTTTGCTACTTGGCTGCTGATAATTGGAATCAACAACTCAAGGAATTAAGGAGGCTAGATCAGCTACATGCTTTTAAAATGATTTGTAGCTGACGTATTGCCAGTTATGCACTCTATGGGCTAATCTCTAATTGTATTTTCATGTATGGTTCTGGACTGAGTGGGTGATTTATTTGACACACGTTTTGATCTACTCATCACCAGCCCTTAATAGATGGGATTTGCCATTCCAGATAGAGCTATTTGTCCAACAAATCCAATTGTCTGCGCTTGGTAGTAGCTAAAATCGAGCTTTCAAGGAAGAACCCTTTGGTGACAGAGGTGGACAGGCAGTGGGGTTGCTGGATGCAGTGGCTGTGGGATGGCTGCTGGTGGTTCCCTGGCTGCCTTCCCCATGGAGCTCCAACCAGTACTGCTTGGGACCCAACCTCTCTCTCTGCATAAGGAATAGAGACCTGAGGTGCTTTCCAAGGATGCCTCAAAGCTAGTGCCTTCCTCAGCTGTTGGGAAGCTTGGAGGGAGAAGGCATCACAGCATGAGGACCCCCCGAAGTCTGAGGAGTCGGTGTGGCTCAGGCCCTGGGTCAGACTCCAGGGAGCTGTTAGCTCTGCTTGGGGAGCTATCGGATCAGTTACTCTATCTCACCGAGCTTGTTTCCACCCACTCCTCTTGCATAATGAGACTGCAAGCTCTCCAGGGCAGGGACCATCTCTTTATGATCTGTTATGTGTAACACCTCACACAATGGGGTGCCAGTCTCACCCCAGGCCTGCAGGCACCACTCTCTGACAGATAATTAGTATTTTTTAGGCACTGCTGCAGTACAAATAACCCAGGTGGTTTGTGTTGTTGTTTACTCCTGGCCGAGCCCTGCTCGCAGGCTGAAAGCGTGCAGAGGTGCAGCGGATGCTTTGTGGCACGGGCTGAGCTAAGGGCAAATCCGCGCACGGGTTCACAGTGAATTAAATTGAGCCACTTAATTACTTTTCACTAAAGCTTCCTTCCAATGGAAAGTGGGATTCATGACTGACTGCTTTATAAAGGGGCTTTGGAGGCTTCAGCTACGGGCAATGAACTTGAGCAGAGACAGTAAGAAAGGAGGTTGGGCAGATTCTGCTCGGTGTATCCTAACGTTGCACAGTGTTCTTAGAGCACATCTGTAACATGCTGTGCTGGGAGAGCAGAACCAGGGAGAAATATCATTCAAGTGCATGCATTCATCTGTCCCAATGTGTGTGCATATACACACGTGAGAAATTGATCTTTTTTTCCTATTTTTTTTATAAGTTCACAGAACTGTTCTCTGCTTCCTTAATCTCACTGTGGATGGTTTCCTCTTTGCATGCCCGTTCTGTAATTCCTTCAGCAGGCATCTGTCAGGAATACACAAAAACTAGCACAGCTTTGATGCAACAACAGAATCCTGGAAACTAATCAAGAAAAAAAAAAAATTGCCCTTGTAAAACTGGGTCTGTAATTATTATGGGAGCCAAGATATCAAGATAATAAGGAGACAGCCCTAAATAACTTGGGGGAATTACAGAAGGTAATAATGTACTGCACCACTGCCAGTCGGAGTTAGACAGACAGAGTGGCTATGGGTTTTGGCATGGGTTCTGCATTGTGTTGAGCTGCTCTGCTGCTGCCAGCATGAGGAAGGTGAGCAGGGAGAGGCGTGGGGCAGAGCTGCTCTCCCTTGCCTTGCATCCTGCAGAGGTTTCAGCCCTTCTTCCCACTGAGAGCCCATCATAGAGCAGCCTGAAACTCTCTGGGATTTCAGGGTCTGGCTTCTCCTTCCCAGTTTGGCCCTGTGATGTCCCATAGCCAAGAGGTGATATGCTGTGTGCACTCAGCGATAGCAAACCTGCCTTGAGCCCTCTGCAGTGTGATAGCAGCATGGTGAAAGAGGGAAAGGGTTACCAAAACCAAGCAAAACTGTTGCTGTCTCTGAGGGAGGGAGTGTCAGCTCGGCTTTGCTGGTTACGGTAAACTGTTGTACTCATATCCTTAAACAGAAGTCTCTGTGCCAGAAAGTCCGTGTAGCCTTGGAGAAACAGATGGTGTGGGAGAGAGCTCATCAAGAGTGGTTGCCCCATTGCATTTGTGCACTGCCAGGAGGGCCAAGCCAAGCTCACGCTGCTTTCTTTTGCATCCACCTTCAGCTGGGCGAGAGCAGCCAGGTGCATGAATCATAGAATCATTAAGGTTGGGAAGTCCTCTAAGAAAACACCTAGTCTAACTGTCCACCTACCACTGATGTTGCCCACTAGGCCATGTTCTTTAGTACTACATCAACCCTTTACTTAAACACCTCCAGGGATGTGACCTCCCTGGGCAGTCTGTGCCACTACATCACCACCCTTTCGGAGAAGAAATTCTTCCTCATATCCAACCTGAACTTCCCCTGGCGTAACTTGAGGCCATTCCCTCTTGTCCTATCCTCCTATGAGCCTGCAGAGGAGCTGTGCTGGGTGTTGCTGCAGTGAGCCTGCTCCTACCAGAGCGAGCTTGTTGGGAGCTGGCATGGGCAGTGCAGCACTGCGGTGTAGACGTATCCTTTGGGTGTAATAACAATAGAAAGATGAGATATGTCGTTTTCAGAGGTTTTGGAGCAATAGAGTGTTAAGATAATACAGGCAATAAAGCTCAAAATATATCTGGTGGTGGTTTCTAACCCTGCTGGTATTTCTCCTCAGGGTTCAATGTGTTAGAGGAGGCCAAGGGCATGTTTTAAGTACTCAGAACCCACAACCAGGAGTAGAGACTTCCAAGGATCTTAGCGCTCATTTAGACAAACACAAACCAGTCTGAGGCACAAAGCTGCTCTGCAAACTGGAGGCTGAACTCATTTGGAAGTTCAGCTTTTAAGTGCTGCCACTTTACTGTTCAGCAAGACAAGATCTTTGCATCCTTTTCAGCAAAGCAAATGCTATTTAAAGGCACTAAGACAGACTCATATTATTAAACATGTTTCTAGTTTGCTAGGGTAGGTTATCATAGAATCATACAATTGAGTTGGAAGGGACCCCCAAGGGCCGTCTGGTCCCACTGCCTGCCGTGCACAGGGACACTCACAGCTCCATCAGTGCTTACAGCCCTCCAGCCTGACCCTGGGGGTCTGCAGGGATGGGCACTGTCTCCTCTCTGGGCAGCCTGTGCAGTGCTTCACCAACCTTACTGTAAACATCTTTTTTTATATCCAGTCTAAATCTCCCCTCTGTTAGTTTGAAACCATTTCCCCTTGTCCTATCCCAGCTCTGGCATGGGGACATAGAGCTGCTATCCCTACAGACTGACTTCAGTCCTCAAAACTGAATCCTAAGCAGCAACCTCTTCCCTTTAGCCTTGGAGATGCATTAAAATACTCTATGCTGTCCTTCTGAAACAGAAAAAAAACACACGAGCATTTCACGTGTGAGCACCAGGAATCCCAGAGAAGCCCAAATCACCCCATACAGCAGCACTTCCCAGGGCCACTCATTACCTCTTCTCTAATGTCCTTGTACTCAGTAACTGTAGGAGCATAGCATGCTACTGCTAAGTGATTTTAAATTAGGATTTAAAAACTTCTCCTGTGGTTACCCCTGTTGATTACGAATCTGTTTTTTTTTTTTTTCCCTTACCAAGACCCAGAGTTTTGGCTCCAGCACCCTCATCAGTTGTAATTACTGTGCCATTTTACATGGAAAATGTGATCAACTTCAACTTGTCTGAGCTGCTTCATCCATCTGCACCTGTGGCTATGGAGGGAACGGCTCATGCTGGAAATTCTGACTTTATCAGAATGGCAATTATTAATCCTAAGGAACTGCATTTAAAAATATCTGCCTTTTTATTAGTATTATTAAGAGAACTCATCCTACTAATCATTATCTTGCTAATTCTAGTGTAAGGTATAAAACCCCTTTAGTCTGAAACAAAATCACATGGAGTAAAGGCATAAGAATATAGCTGATGAATGAACGTGTTTCACTGGGGGTAAACATGGCCAAGTTAAATCCTTTCACTCCCTGCTCTCTTTGAATCCTGTTTAATTCGTAAAGAAAATATACATCCTTACATTTTTGGGGTTGAACTTGGTGATTTTAGGTAGGACTTGATTATCTCTAGTCCCTTTCAACCCCAGGTTTCAGTGGGCCTTCTGACTGCGCTCATCACAAATGGCCTTTGCAGATTTGAGGGCTCAGGAGGAGCTTGATGGGGTCTTATGTGGTACATCAGAAACATCGGCTGACACTGGGTGTCCTGCGTCTTGCTGCAGCTCAGACCAGGGTTTGGATTCTTTTGTGCCTTTGGTTTCCACACAAAAATTTCTCCCAGTCGGGTTGGGAGATCTGATCTTTTAGATGACTTCAGGTTGCTTGTTTAATTGAGGGTAAAAAGACAGAAGTTCACAGTCTCAATGCACATAGGTGCAAATGTGGGGAGAGAGCAGGAGGACAGTGAGGTGCTGGCACAGGCTGCCTGGAGATCTGGGGGGTGCCCCATCCCTGGAGGCAGTGAAAGCCAGGCTGGATGGGCCCTGGGGGTTGGAACTAGATGATCTGCAAGGTCCCCTCCAACCTCAGCCATTCTATGAACAGAAGCAGCTCCCAATCCCTGTAGCAGAACTCCAAGGGGCTGTTTGATCCCCTCCTCTGCAGCCTCTGTCCCCCTGGCCTAAGGCCTATGCTCAGAGCTGAAGGCCGAGGAGCTGAGTGTCCACATGCAGTGGTTAGATCAGGCAATGTTGCTGGTCCTTAATGCAGCTCCCACCCCTCTGCCTGCATCTGTGCGGTCTTCCCATGTTTGCAAGCCTCAGAAATCCGCTTGCACAGGGGAGAGGTGTGGCATGTATGCTCCTTTTGCAATAACAACTTGCCTCTCCACCACTTCTGCCTGGGTGGCACAGCAACCACAGGCTCTCAACATTAGCAGCAATTGGTGGGTCCTGGATTTAGCTCTGTCACCACAAACCCTGTCTTTTGCACGAGTGGTCTCCAGCTTTAGCAAGTAGCAACTCCCTTAATTATACATTTTTATCTCCTCCATCCCAGCTACTGCGCTCGGGGCTGGGGGAAGGGAGGAAAGAGCAGAATGAAGGAGTCTAAGAGGAAGGTTAATTTAAGTACCTGGGTGCAAGGAGCACTGTAGTCCATCTCAGTGGCTACAGCGTAACTCCATTCTCTGCTGCACAGTTTTAGTAGGACCCTTGGCCTAATGATTTTTCCTTCCCATCTGTGCAGCTTGCAGCTGTACTGTTGGGCTTTCTTCCCCTTTCTCCTCCAGTTCAGGAAGGCTGTTTGTGTGGCTCCCCTTCTCTGACTTGGCTTGGGGTGAGCTCCTTTTTGTCCTCTGCCCCTCCTTGGGCATCCTCCAGGTCTCTCATCCTTCCCTGCTCCTCTTTCTTTTTCTTTTGCTGCCCCCTATCCCCCAGCCTTGCTCAGCTGTCTATCACATGAAGCCATAACTTGCTGCATAGGCATAAAATACTGTAAACTGCTGCACCTTTTGCACATGGATAGGTCAAAAAGAAGTGTAGCAATTTGCTTGAACATGTGCACGGGCAGTATTAATGCAGATCAGTTGCAAGAAATAACGTAATACAGATTTGCCAACGTATGTATTGCATAAATGCTGACAGGTGCTGACAGAAGTGTGTGCGTAAACATTTAATAGCACTGTTAATTCATAGCACAACAGTTGCTGTTGGCATGGTTTGGAATTCATTATATTTTGCTATTTATTCCTAGTCAGCTTGTTGTCCATCATCCTTCCAGATGGCATGTCTACCGCCATTCCTTCCTCCTCAGATTTGCATGATGCTTTTTCTGGGAGCGAGGCAGGGTGGCCGATAGCTCGAGTCGTGCTTGCAGACTCCAGAGCCTCCTTTCTTGTTCCATACAAACACACTGTGTGTCTGCGAAGAATTCCCCTAATCTCTTTATATCTTAATTGCTCTCTGTGAATAGAGGGAAATAAATATTTCATTCCCTTGTAGATGCGTTTCCCTTTTCTGTTCTTCTTTTCTCATCTATTCAGATTGTCGTGGTGAAAACCTGGCCCCACCAAAGGCAAAGCCGAAACCACCACGGATTTCAGCTCAACAAAGATTCACCTTAACTGACTCTGCCTAAAAGTTAGGTGTCTCATCCAAGATAATCATCTGGACTCCTTTTATAGTCCTTGTCAAAAGGTACTGGCACCTCCAGCATCAATTCAGTCTCCCTGTTTCAGATAGCTATCTCAGGATGGGATGAATAGCCCTCCAGAGCTGCCAGTTTCTCTCTCCATTCACTATAGTAGAGGCTGAAAGCTTGAACTTTAACTTTTAAGCGGCTATTTGTCTGCTGTCAGTAGCAGGGGTGACTTCTTGCAGCGTGGTGGCACTCCCCCCACCCCGGTGGGACAATCATAGAATTGTGAAAGGGACCCTTAAAGGCCTTCTGATCCCACTCCCCTGCAATGAACGAGGACGCCTACAGCTCACCAGGTGCTCAGAACCCTATCCAACCTACAGCAGCATTGCACATCCTTCTAGCTGGACCACAGCTTGTGTGTGAGTTCTGCTGTGGCCTCAGGTATTCCCTTGTAAACTGAGCTCAGGTGCCACCTGCCTCCATCACTGTGTTAAGTCATGGCAAAATTGGGAAGCAGCACCAAGAAAGTGTGCGTGTATAGAAAGAGATAAAATACATAAATGCTGAGCAGTGCTTTGCTGGGTTTTGCCAAGGGAAAAACTGAAGCAGAAAACTGAAGTGTGGGTTTCAGGTTTTGCTTTTCTCAGTGGAAAAACTGGACACTATCAAATGACGCGAACAGTTTTCCGAAAATATTTTCTTTCCAGCAGTGGGTGAGAATGGGGCATTTCCACCATTACTCTGGAAAGGCAGACAGTTATCGGGTCATGTTTCAGGCTGGAGGGAAGGTAAATGTCTGCTTGGGGGTCTCAGTGTGTGCCTGTGCAGGATGGACATGGCAGTTCTGAATGAACAAAGGTGTGTGGCAAACACTTCTCATTGTTTTCACCCCAAATTGAGGATACCAGTTAGGTGCTGCTAATTAGAACAGCCTCTGAGGGGGGCACTGCCTTAAGGGATTCATTCATTCCTTTCATTTCAACAGGAGCCCCATAGGAACAGCAGCGTGGCCTTTGGGTTGCAGAGAGAGGACTGCAGGGTCAGGGTGGCCCAATGTGCTGATTTGTGGCCCTACAAGCCAATGGGATGTCCCATGGGCAAAGGAGAGGGAGAGACGTTTCTTGGCTCTCACAGCGTTGTCACATAGGAAAGGTCAGTATGGGGGAAAAAGGTCAAACCTTTGTTACTCTGAATTGTGAAAATGATTACCTCTGGGGGTGTGAACTGGGGAGGGATATTCTGATTTGTCAGGTAAGGAGCTGGTCTCCTGGGCAGTAAAAGCTTCAGGATTGGCAGTAACTCAGGGTTAGTCCTCTAGGTAGTCACACAGGAGGTTTTGCGAGGGGGTCAGAAAGTAGGGCTCTTGGGAGCCCCAGGAAAAATAAACACAGCCCAAAAAGCTGTGAGAGATTGTGTGACAGCCTCTAGTGAATGAAAAGTGGCTGAACACCAGGTTTTTCTCTTTCACAGCCATAAAATCCGGGCTAAGGAGGCTGCCCATTACATCTCTTCTATGGTATCGCTCCCCGTGTTTGACATAGCTCAGATGATCTACGAACTGAGGCCTGGTTTTGATTTAGCACTGTTTATTAACCTAATGGTGCTGACATATTTTAGTGCAACATATAAAATCTAAGGCTTTTTCTTAAGCTGAGGAAATGAGGTTATGTGACATTGATCCAAAATGGAGGGGAGCATTTTAGGTTTCGCTTTAACAGACAAGGGAAACGAGGCAACCCTCCTGTCCTCCCTGCCAAGTGCTCTGCAAATGGGGCAGAAATAAAGGTTTCCCCAAGTCCTGCACACATTTAAAACCAGCTATAAATGACTGTAGGAATCAGTCTGAAATTTTAATCGAGGCAGTAAGAAGCAGGTGGTGCTTCAGGTACTCATGTCCTAGTCTGAAAAGAGTTGGGCACTTGCCCTATGGCTGCAGTGGAAGTGCAAGAGCTTGTCCCCAATTTACAAAAGAAACTGAGGCCATAAGGTGGTGGTGGGAATGGTGAGTCTGACGTTATGGTGATTCAGTGGGTAGAAAAGAGGCTGACCCTCCTGATTTCAGGCTTTTGTGGGTCCTTATGGAATCCCATCAGTGCTTGAAGTGTCAGCTAAGGATAGCATTGTTAGAATTAGGGAAATATAGAGCTTACTGGCACAAAATGGTGATCTGCAGACAGGCAATGACAGGCCATTAATAGACCCAGCAATATGGATTTGCATTAACTGTTTGGAGGTATTTTGTAAGCACCTTGGCCGCGTGTCAAATCGCTAAGCCGGTACATTGTTCCGACATCGGAGTTACTGTTGTTGGTGTGAGTCCAGAGCTGCTGTGCTTGAGCAATTCCACCAAGTCCTTGCTTTTCTCCTGGTTAACTTTTGAATGGAAGTCCTTTCCTTGATTTCTGATAGCAGCTATTAAATTTGGCTGCACCCACTCAACATTGCCTTGCTTCTCGGAAATAGGTCAGCGGTTGTGTAACTTCCAGTCATCTGTCCATACAGAGCAGTTAATTTCCATTATTGAGGTTTCCCAACATCATAACAGGGTTGCATTAACGTGGCTTATCTGTGATAACCAGTGCAAACTAGCGCAGGAAAATCCATGAACAGAGCCAGTCCTGTTTAATTCAGTCTGGTGACTGAACATTACACCACTGCACTCCTCCAGCGCCGCTTCGGGGTGTAGCTGTGCCTTCTCTCAGCTTCCTGTTCCTTCCCACACCGCTCCCTTCTGACCTGTGTTGCAGTGCTCAGCCTCTGCTTGGATGCCCTGAGCTGTAATTTCACCAGGTTCCTTCTATTCCTAACGTGACCTAGAAGCCCTGTGGTACAGTCTTTCCTCTCCCATTGCTCCAGTCAGCCATAAAGAAGGGCTGAAGCATGTTGCCCCGTGTGATCTTGCTACTAGCTGATGTTCCTCCTCCTCCTCCTCCAATCATTTATCCCAAATCCTTTCCTTTCCAGATCCCTTCATTTCCTCCTGCTCTGTTTTTAAGCCTTTTCTTATGTGACTTATTGTCTAGAGCAGCTTCCCCCCGTGCTTCTCTCCACTTTCAAATCCTTCGTTAAACCACAGCTGCTTCAGCAAGTCCTCCTTTTCAGAGGCAGTAATCCCCATTTATGCCATAGCCCACAAATATTTTCTGGTGTCATGTCAAGCACGTGTGCAGCCTCTAAGGTAGTCGGGTGAGGTCGCTGAGAGAGAGCAGAGCTTCTAAATCCCTTTGAAATGTAATAGAAATCAAGCACCTCATTCTCTTTGGTTTAAAAATCTCAAGTCCTCCCCTTGAGGACGCCCCAAGGCGTGTGTATTGATCTTAGTGATGTGCTACGGTACCGCTGTACGACGCTATGTGAGTTCCGTACCGAACCATTCATCATTGGAATGCACAGCGATGCGCCAGCGAAGAGCATGTGCCCGACATTAAGATGGGCTGGTTTGGATGTGTCTCGTGGGGCTGGTTCTTGCTCAACTGCTTATTTCCAGATGTGAGTTTTGAGAAGGAAAAGCTTGTAAGTGCTGTGTCTGTCTTGTGTTAAGGATCCCCATCACTGTTGCCCGTGCCCATGTAAGTGGGGATACTTCCAGCAGTATCAGCACCAGCAGGACTGTAGGCACTTGGCTTCTCTTTTGCTGTGAAGCAAGTTTGCTACCATCAGACACCACACAGATGAATGCCCTCTTCCCACTGAGGCTTTTGCTGCCAGTACAAATTTGATGTTGGAAATGTCTGGAATATTTAGTTGGATTTGTTTCTCAAAGGAAAGGAGATGTTAGCTGGGGTTTAAGAGGAGCGTGGTGCAGTCATAAATGGGTGTAGAGCTAGGACCAGGCTGGAGCGTGCCTAGAGGGGTCGGGTAGATTGCTGTGCAGTGGGCAGAGAACAGAGGAATGCTTTCGGTGATGGTGGGACTGCTTGGTGATCCCCAAGATGCACACAGACAGCCCTACGCCAGCTCCACGTCTGCTTCTCTTAAATTCATTGGTAAAACTTCTGTGGGGAGCCTGCCAGGTCTTCAGCCCTACACACTTCTGGGAATTTGCAGCCTCCTGATTTTTGATCCATTCGTCCCTGCTGTTAGCAGCCAAATCGCGTGGAGCATCGCTAGGAGCAGTGTGTGGGTAGGTGGGACTGTGCCTCCTCCTGGTGCGGCTCCAGGGTGACCTTGGGCCTGAGAAAAAGTGCTACCCAAGTACACTGAAACCAAACCACAGTTATGGTCAGCCCTTAATGAGAGCTGTGCTGGATTCAGCTCAATTAGAAACCCACTCTGGGGGAAGCACCTCCCGTGTCGCAGCAGACTCACGCTGGGCTCGGTGCCCCCGCAGCCATGGCTGCCAGCAGGTCCAGCACAGCACGTTTGTGGGACACATCCTCCTCCATTAAAAAAAAGATGAAAGGCAAGGGAAGGAGAAGAGACTAATTTTGATCAATTGCCAAAATCGTAAAATGTGGACTTAGAGGAAGAAACCTGAATAAATGAACCCATGAGTCCATGCTGAAGCTGGGGATTAAGCCCAGGTCTGCAAAATTGCAGCCAATTACTGCAAGCATGAGGCCACTTGCATCTGCTGACTCCCTGCTCTGGGTACTCTTGAAGCAGTGAAGCTACTTGCAAAGCATGAGAGGCAAAATTTGGAGCAGTCAGCAATGCTTTTCTGGGCGATGCAATTCAGGCGAGCCCGTGAGTAAGGAAGGGATGGGATGGCAGGATGGACAAGTTGTCCATTCCAGAAGATCTGGATTTATTTCTGTTCAGTTGCTGCAAGTCAGAATCCTTTCTCTTCATTTTATTCTTCCATGCCGTGACACCTTTAAAATCCATGGCACATCTGACTTTTTGATTTTTGTTTGATACCTTTTAAAACGATCTCATGCAGGCAGATGATGGGCAGTTAGGCATACTGGTCTTTGGTGGAAATACTCTGTTTCATGGATGTCCAACACTTTGGCTTGCCTGGGTGACATTGAGTGAAGACGAATTGGGCCACATATATGTAGGTTGCTCCAAAAGGAATGCCTCCTATTTATTTCCATGGAAGCCACAACACTCTTTGATAGAGCAAATTCTCAGCACTCTTTTTCCAACATAGTCACCACCATTAGCTGTGCATTTTTATCAGTGATGGACAAGAGCCTGCTCTATTTAATAAAATATTGGAGGACAGGCTGTGGATGCCCCCTCCCTGGAAGCACTCAAGGCCAGGCTGGATGGGGCTGTGAGCAACCTGTGCTAGAAGGAGGTGTCCTTGCCTATAGCAGAGCGTTGGAACTGGATGATCTTAAAGATCCCTTCCAACCTAAACCATTCTGTGACTTTAAGACAGATTAGCTATTCAGTACATTAAATATAATATATCTTCTAACTTTAGATGCTATAGCAGTAGATCCTTGCAGGCCTATGAATTGTGGACAGTCATAGCTGCCTGAAGTTTTGAAATCACTCTACAAAGGTAGCAAGCTCTCCTGGTTTTGAAATCAGAAATAGTTGTTGATGCAGTTTGGAGCACTTAATGGAGATCTATGTAAATTGCTAGAGGAGGGGGAGGAGAACAGTTTGATCTTAAAACATAATTTGGACTGTTCTCATGTTTTCTTGTAAAGGCTGTTTTGATCATTTGTTGCCACCTCCCAGTTCTCAGCCATCTCCAGTCTCTCAAAAAGTTCTGATACTTTTAAAGATAAGGATCAAATTTTATGTATTTTTGTCTCTTAGTTCTCATGCCTTTGACATTCAGGTTTGCAGACTTTCCCCCCTATCAAAGGGCTTTAACATCTTTCCTTTTTAAATTTTTAAATGAAAATTGACATTCTCATTTGATAATGTGACTCTGGGAGCCAAGACTTTAAGAAAAATGCCAAATCCCACAATACATATGGGAATTTGCACCCTTATTATTAATAATGGGCCTCTCTCTCTCTTCTCTTTAAGTCTCCTGAGATTTTGGTGTCTAATCTAAATCCACCCAGATACTCCTGAACTTTGAAGGCGGGGAGATGGTGGAGAAGCACTTCCTTGGGAGAAGTGATTACAAAACACGTTTCCATTCTGCACCTCTTTAAGCATGAAATGTTTTTAGGTCTAAGGTTTTGCAGCCTGCAGTCCGGTTTTTCCCCCACCCCTTTTTGCTTGGCTGGTAGAATTAAGAATTTGATTTAACGTTATATGCCTAGAAAAATAAAGCATTTAATTTACATTTTACAAGGCAGTTATTGCAGGTTAATTAAATATCAATTGAGTGTTATAGGCCATATTAAGATTTATTAATAACCCAGGAGATAAATCTCCTTGGAATTCAATTAAATGAAAATCACATAAAAATATATGTGCAATTTTATTCATATAATACATAAAACTTGTGAATTACAGTGAAGCATTGTACGGTAACTTGATTAATGAGAATTAATTGGTGAAATGGAGAAAAATGAATTTAAAGTTTCCATAGCAGATATAGGAAGCAAGGTATACTCCCATACCCTCGGAAAGCTGAGTTTCTCTGCACCCACATGGTCACACCCCATGCTGTAGGGTGCATCTTGGACACAGAATCATAGAATGGCTTGGGTTGGAGGGGACCTTAAAGATCATCCAGTTCCAACTGCGTGTCACGGCCATGGTCTCTATGCAAGGGGAGGGCATGCATGATTGTGCCAATGGACCTCAGAGCCTTTTGCCCTCGGTGCTTTTTCAAATCTCTCTAAGCATTTGTAAGATAGGTAGCAATGGAAACGCTGCTAGCCAAGTGGTCTGTGAGCTCCGAAGGATGTTGGTATGCTGGGCTTTCCGCAGGATCAGTGAGCAGATCTGGTCCTGTCTGGGGCAGAGCAGCTTCTGATATCGGAGATGAGGCTCAGAAGCTGGACTTGGAAAATATCTTCCCAATGTTTGCTGAACGATTGAGGCCTGGCGTGCTGCCATCTGTTCCCTGTGCATCCTGTGTTAAATACTGTCAATATGAGATTATGTTCCAATTACGGTACCAGACTGACTGGTTTAACTCCCACCATGAATCTATTTTCCTTTATTACTATGCACTAACTATGTGACTGATGTACCAGACACCAAAAGAGATGGTCTCTGCCCAGAGGGCTTTGTCTAAAGGAAACATGCCTGGAGAAGACAGAACGCAATAGAAAATGCAGATGAATGAGTAATTCGGTTAAGATTTTCTTTTTAATTTGGAGATTCTTTGCCTGTTTGTTTGTGTGTTTGGCTGGAGTTTTAATATTACTAAACTTGCTTCTTTCAGACATTGCACAAGAACAGAGACTTCCATAGAAACTCAAGCAGGGTTAGGCATGAGGCTCTTTGAACTGTGTGTGTGTTGAGGGGATGAGTGCTCAGCACACACATGGGAACACTGCAGGGTGGAAAATGAAGGGAAAGCCACTTTCCAGCCTAGACAGCTCCTCCAGCAGACGCCATGGATCGCACTGGGGAAGTGCAGCCAGCTCTAAAAAATAGCAGGTGTCTTTGTCAGTGCTCATCCTCCCTCTCCTCCAGTAGGGACACTCGCATCTGTCTCCTCTGTGCTTCATCTCTGCTTCTCCCTGCAATAGTTGTTAAGGATATTAGCATTAAATACTTACTGCCTGGCTTAACTAAGGGGTAAGATAGGATTTAATTTGTATGGCTGAAATCCAATTATATAATGGAGCCCCTGGGGGAAGCAGTTATACCTGCTGAATCTCTTGGATGAGTAATTGTGCACAAAGGCTCCTCTCCAGAAGTAGAAACAGATCTGAAATATTCCCTCCCCCCCCC
>JACDJE010000086.1:5271373-5397913 GCA_016647715.1 Pavo muticus | reverse complement strand
TTTTTTTTTGCTGCTGCTGTTACATAATAGGGCTGGGACCCTGCAAAGAAAAGCTAATGACAACCCAAAGCAGTAGAAAGAATGAAAGCACTGCCAGGAGAAAACAAGTTACAATCTGATAAAATCAAGGATCAAGCAGGAAGTCTGCAGAAGCACAACCCGGGGGGAGCCAAGCTGCAGCGCAGCCAAAGGAAGCTTACTCATCTTTTTGGAAAGCAGTACAGAGGCTTTGCTGTCTAACTTTTTCCCCCCAACTTCTGCTATATGTGCAGGGAAAGGGAATCCTCCACTTGCTTTTGTCAAAGCTAGGGAGGTGGGTAGGTATGGAAAGAGTTAAGGCAGTGAATGATTCAGGTCCTTTTGAAAAATGCCTGCTCCTTATCCTTCATGTCATCTGTGTCCTGATAAACATCAAAACCCTGGGTGATGATGGGCAGGACAGGAAGAGGAGATTCCCAGTAAGCTTTCAGAAAGGAGGCAAGCACGTAAGGTTTGTTGCTGGAGTAGGATTGGGGTTTGACAATTACACCTCTTGGTACCTTCAGCAGCTCCATAGCCCACAAAGGAATGTGCCAGGGGCTCCGAGTGGGACTGGAAGCATCAGCTCTTGTACTTAGGCCAGTTCTCTCAAAGGTCAGAGTGCCATATATTTTGCTAAGTTAAAAGCAAACTTTGATTCCTTTCTAAGAAGCTATGAGTGGAACAAATAATTTCCTTGGTCTCTTTGATGGCAGAACTACATGAGGATAAAAAGATAAGTGCGTCCAGGCAGCTGAGGGAGCTCCAAGTACTGCAGACTGAGGACAGACCCAGACCCCGGGCCATCCATAAGCATTGCTGTCTGGGCAGTTCTTGGAGCTCTCCTCAAAAACAGCTCCAGCAAATGCTGCTGCAATGCTGAACGCAAGTTACCTGTCTGACAGACTTGCAGCTCCACCCAGTGGCTCTTTTTTGGCAAGATAAAACCAAGGTTTCAGAAGCATTAAAACCTGTTGAGGTCAAAGTAGTCATACTGCAGTGAAGCTCTGGCAATGTGCGTAAGAAATTGGGTATATATTTCTCTGTCACATTCTCAGCAAGCCGTCGTTTACCATTTAACTTATAGCAGAAAGCTGCAAAGACAATTGTTAATGAAACAAAGTCCAGCAATCTTACTAATCACTTTATTAAAAACCTCTCTGCACAAATTATTACAGCAAAAAAGCGAGGAACTGAGATCTGTGGGCATCCCTGTGCACTGCAGGGAGTGGGACCAGATGGCACTGAAGGGTCCCTTCCAACTCAAACCGTTCTGTGATTCCATAACTTGCACAGTTCACCTTCCCAAATTCTCTCGGAACAGATTGTAATGGTTTGCCCCAGATTTATTTGTCATATGAAATTATTCACGAATTACCTGAGCAAATTATTTTTGGTTTGGAAGCTCATTTTGCAAAGCAAAAATGAGCTTCACTCTCCTGTGAGTGAATTTCCATGGAGTTCACTTGGCAGCTCCCAGCGTATCCCTTCGCTTCCTTTCCAGGGTAATTACTATGACTAACAAGAAGCAAATCTTGATCATTTCTATCAAAGATGCCATGCTGAAACTTGCTTCTATTTTTTTTTTCCAGGAGGATTAGGGAAGTAATTAAAATGAGCTTTTATTTGTGCATATGTACACTTCAACTGTAGGAAAACTCAAGAGATGATTACACGTTCACGGAACACAGGAGTACTTAAACAGTCTCAAACCGACAGAATTAATTTTGGATTTTAACCACTACTGTAAAAACAGCCCATTTCTCCGAGCTCAAGTGAAAACTGCCTGAGCTTGTAGACATCCAACCATGGGGCTGGAATGCAAGTCAGCCCCTGCGCTGTCAGTGCAAGAGAATGTGAGTTTATTTTTATAGGGATAATATTTCAAAACAGATATAATAAGCCACGTATGAAGGATAACAGGATCTTTAGGAAGGGTCCTTTCCATCACTGAGGGGACAGGTTCCCCACAGCTGCTTCCAGCCACTGCGCCGTCCGGAGCTTGCTCTCCTGCCAGCTGTAGAGGGGCTTGTACCCAAAGTGCCTGAAGGCTTTGTCTGTCTCATAGGAGAAGGTGGTGACTATCGTGTGCAGCAAAGGGAAGTTTAGGAAAGGCTGTGGCTTCCAGAAAGGGGACAGGATGACCTCGATTATCCTGTGTAGGTGTATCAGTAACCACATCTTCCAGTATGGGATGTGTGAGCCCAGTCTTATTGAGGGGTCCATACAGGACATGAGCTGATACCTGATCAGAAAAGCTTTTGTTGTCGGAGTGTCATCATAGGAATAATACACCTGCCCGGCAAGTATGTCTGGTTTCAGCTGCAGGTGCCTGGCTGCAAGAACATGCATCCATGCAACATTCCCTGGAGAAATAAGAGGAGAGAAACAGGTGCTCAGGAGGAGCAACATTTGCCTGTCTACTGTGGGAATGAGAGCATCAGATCCCAACTGCAGCGCTGCGATGTAGGGATGGCACTCATTGTGTGCTCAGCTGTACTGAGGAGGGGTGGAGTAGTTAATTCAGACCTCAAAGGTCCTTTCAACCTTTGGTTTCCCCTTTGAGCTGGACAATTAACATTCCTTGTGACACGGGTTCATGCGAAGCACAAGGGCACTGTTTTGTAGTGGGATCAGGATGAATGGGAGGCAGAGCTCAGGGGTTTTATTCCTGGCTCTGCTGTGCGCCTTTGAAGAAGTCATTTGATTTATCCAGGCCTGATTCCACTGTAACAGCATTTTCAAAGCACTGTTATCTGCACTTTTGGAAAAGGACATGTGAGCTTCGCAGAAATAACTAAAGCTCTGCATGATTGAGTGGTGAATTGTACTCCTCCTGCAATGCATTCAGTGCAACAACAAACTACTTGACGTGGTACTTCAGATGGCTAGTGGGCAATATTGGTGGTAGGTGGATGGTTGGGCTGGGTGATCTTAGAGGTCTTTTCCAACCTCAATGATTCTATGATTTTGAGAGGTTTTGGGAGCAGTCTGTACAATCTTTTTACAATGAATGCCTTTCCTAATTTTATAAGTAGCTGGCTTAATTTCTTGTAAGTGAACCTGTCTTTACAAACAAAAATATTGTAAAGAGATTCCCTGAATTTCTCTGTCTTTCTCCATAGATTTCTTGAAATGTTGCCTTAGAAAAGGAAAAAAATAGAACTCTTGTACTTTTTTCTGCTATTTTTCAGTTTTCTAAACAACATTTTTCCTTATGTTGAGGAGAATTAAAAAAAGAAAGCCCTTCCCTGGTGGTTTTCAAGGAAAGGGTGAATGTTGCACTGAGTGCCGTGGTCTAGAGTGGTCACAGCCATTGGGTTGATGGTTGGACTGGATGGTCTTGGTGGCCTTTGCAACCTTACTGGTTCTATGAAAACAATAGAATGTAAACAACTGTTTTATAAATTCTTTTAGCCTGACTGAGTTTTGTGGTTTAGAATTATCTACGCTCAGTCACTATGCTCATTTTTCTGTGTTCAAGGATTATGGGTAAGCCCATGACATGAAAAATCTCCTGTGGCCAAAGCAGCCTGGTAGCACTACATACAAAAAGACCCATCACTCACCCACGTACGTGGAATTGCGCTCTGCGTGTTCAGGCTCCAGGTAGTTCAACACACCGTTATGGGCTTTGGCAGACAAATACAAGTCGTGAAGGAACATTGCTTTCTCCCCATATACTGTGTTTGGACGGATGACGCAGGTTGTGAGTTTACCACCATTGCTGAGCTGAAAAATCAGGGAGGAGTATTAGCAAGTGATGGATTTGGAGGTAGAATCTTCTACAGTGATCTTTGGTGTGGAAGATGGAACCAAAATACATGGGGAAATTGGGCTGGAGGAGTCAAGCTTTGGTTCTTAAATCATGCAGGTATGTCTGAAAATACACCTTTTGTGCACCAGGTGAACCTGGTTTTGCAAACCATAATTTAACACAGTGCTTTCCAAAGCTTCTCTCCTTTGGCAGAGTTTGAGAATAGGCACAGAGGGCAGAGCAACTTGATCCTGCAAATACATGGCAGCTCTGTGATGCTGTGGGAGTATCGGCCTTTGGTGAGCTTGGGGCAATGTGGTGAATACATCCTATCAGAGAAGCCATTGGAGACATAGTCAGGTACAACTTGTGGGTCTTGGTGGTAGATGGACAGTTGGACTGGATGATCCTAGAGGTGTTTTTCAACCTTAATGATTCTGTGATTCTATTCTATGATTCTTTCTAACCAGTTCTCTCCTTCTGCTCATCCTGTGCTGAAACTCCAGGCATGCCACCATTGACTGTTTTTTTTACCTTTTTCCCATTGGCTTCTAGTACAAGTCTTTCTGCCATGGCCTTTGTCTTCCCATAAGGCAGCTCCACTTCCCCGCTGTATTTGGTGTCCTCGTTTCCTCTGAAATAGATTGAGATGTGAGTGACCCTGGAGTCCAGGGCTGGGAGACATTTATCTCTGTGTGATTTACTTTAACCCCTACTTTGCAGTGTATAAGTTCGGACAGTGAGTCATTCAGGGCTAAGAAAGATCCTTACTGCAGCTCAGGAGAAATAAAGCCTCAAGAAATACCGAGTGATTCTGTAGCGTTAGGCAAAAGCAGGTTTGTATGAGAGCAATGGTTTCATCTCTGAGAGGTGAATTTGCTTTTGTGTGATTGAAGCAAACAATATTCTGGCAGGGAAATTAGAAGGCAGCGCAGTTACCTTTCTAAGCAACTCTCAAGTGGCTGAACAAGGTGGAAAGAGCACAAGATGATGGAGGGCAGGAAAATGAGAGCAGTCCTGTTTTGTTCTTTCATTAGATGTAGCGAGAAGCCTCTTGTGAGCTTTAAACTAAAAGAAGCTGCACCTTAATTTTCTCATATTGTTGATTAGAGTTGGGAGGCGTTTGCTGGTGATGCGAAAGAGCTCCTGGAAGATGTGCAATCACCAGATTTGTGCTGAGGTTTTCTTTAGCTGCCCCGGCAGATTATGTTTGAGGGGACGAGTAGAAAACCGGGTCCCTGAATTAGGCCAGGCAGGTCTTGGAGCTGTCCTGGGGACTGCTGGTTGCCACTGTGGAGGAAGACAACATGCTCCTCAACTGGATGTGAATCCTAAGTCAATGGGACCCAACACGTAACTGTCCTCACAGGTCCTGAAATAATTCCAAAGAGAACCAAGAAAGCAGCTCCATTCCCCACAAAGGCATGGGTGTTCCTGTCCCAGTGCTTCTAGCTCAATATTAGTCCATTCCAGGATTTGGTTAGGTAGATTACGGGGCTGTGGATTTGTCGGAGAGCAAAGAAGCCTTGTTTGGAGCATTGGAGGGACCATACCTGCAGGCCATGTGTCCACTTGCTCCCTGCTGCATGAGAAGGCTCTCTCCCCATTCAGTGTGCTGCGGGAGATTTCAAAGACTTCCTTCACATTTTCACATCTATTTGCTGACTATTTTGCTGTCCTGCAGAAATTCACCCTAGGCAAACACTGAACTGTGCCAGGTGTGGAGCACCCAAAGCAATGTGATGCGAAACCATCTCTCTCCATTCACAGACAGGATTCAAATGCACTTTAAGGAAGGGCTAAGTGGTCTGTGACAAGGTCAGGCAGCAAATCTGCAGCAGAGGTCTTTTTGTTAAGCACTGGGCCACAGGAGAGCAAGCTCTGACTCAGGCTCCTCCTTTGACCTTGGGCAACTCACTTGCTCTTTTCTGCGCTCACATCACTGCATGTAAAACATGGATAATGCTATTGCCTTTCTTCAGTCAGTACCTTGTGCATCAGATATCCCAGTTGAGAGCAACAGAAATAAATGAGGAACCTCAAAAACTCAGCATCCCCATGCACACAGGCTTGTAGCACAAACCCTCCTCCCCTCCCCGTGTTTACGGGTGATGAACAGGAGACAAACCAGCAAACAAGCACAGCTAAAGATTGATTGTGCACGGTTTGCTGAGAGCCTGAGAGAGGCCCAAGGCAATTAGGGGGGTTATCTAGAAGTTCTTGTTTTAATTGCTTTCTTTTTTTCTATCTGAATTTCTTTTTTTTGCCTTGTGAAGCTTCACAAAGGGGCAGCCTGCCTGCCGTTCTGGGCTGCGGAGCTCTGCTCCTGTTTGCCTTCCCCCACCCCTTTTGAAGTTTGGTAGTAACAAAGAGCTCAGCATAATGCTCTTGCTTTTCAAAACGATCAGAGATAACTGAACTCTAATAAGACTGGAGCAGCATTGTCAGAAGGTATCTCAGCGGTGGCTGTCTCAGAGGGATTGAGACTGACAGAGGCATTTTCTATTATTGTAGGATGCTGAGGTGTGAGCATTATCCCTGCACCCATCACCCTGTCCAGAGACTAATCATGCTTTGTCTGTGTCAGTTCCCCAGCACCTAAATGTGAGTTAAATAAAATTATACAAGGAGTGATAGAGAAAGGGGACAGAGTAAAAAAGTGAGGCAAGCTTGATCACAGGCTGCAAAGAAGAGCAGAACAAATTGGGTGGGGAGAGGGAAACTGCATCACCTTTGCTTTCAGCCATAGAATCATAAGGTCATTAAGGTGGGACAGACCTCTATCCAACCATCAGCCCATCCCCACCATGCTCACTAAACCGTGTCCCTAAATAGATTCACAGAATCATTAAGGTTGGAGAAGATCCCCGAGGCCCCCAAATCCAACCCCAGCCCACCCCACCGTGCCCACTGAGCACATCCCTCAGTGCCACATCTCCACGGACCTGGAACACCTCCATGAATGGTGACCCCACCACCTCCCTGGGCAGCTGTGCCAAACAGAGCCATGTTACGTTGCCTTCCTGTACCCACTAAGGTCCCTATTAAGACAAGCTGTGTAATTTTCGACTCTTCTCTCACTTTAATTCCAGGAGTTAAAAGTGAAAATCTTTGAAGAACCACTCTGACAAACAGGCTTTCTTCTCACAGCATGATGGGAGATCATGAGTATGTTTTTGAAAAGCAAGTTACAGGCTCTAGCTGGTGGTTTTATTAGCATTTGTGGCAGGAAAGGGTGGGGAGAGGATGTTCATATGTGCATATGTTCTGTGAGCAGCAGGATGGGCTTTTGCTTGCGCTCACAAAGGCATGACTCTAAGGCAAGGAACTGTCCTCTCAAGCAACATTTGGGATATCTACCACAAATCTTTTCCAAAACACCTATTTACATGCTTCTCAAGTCACAGGGCTATGAACTAACAAGGACATACACATACATTTGTTTTTAGAAGTGATTTAGATATGTTAATAAACAAATTCTATAGCCTTTCATTGATACTAGAGCTTCTAGTGTTCATGCTCCCAAGTGGGTTGAGGTTTCTTGTTCTCAGGGGCTTTTTCATACGAGAGGCATTTATTTCTATGGACTTGGATACTTAAGCGCTCTTCAGAACAACTGTGTTATGCTTAGCTTATTTGTGAGTATGAAATTTAGGCTTGTTGGTCATTTTAAGTTATGCCTTAAGCAGCCTTTTCTAGCCAGGCTCCAATTGCTAGAGCCCAGCAACTGAAGCCAGCTGTGTCTGGCCTGACTGCCTGTAGAGAAACAACTTCATTTTGAGCCAGATTCCCCTGCACACAAGCTTGCATGGTTTGAGCAGTCTGTGCAGATTAGCAAGAAGCCTTACAGTTTTATGTGTCAGACTGCACCCATCTCTACCCGACTTCAAATTTAACCTAAAACTTCAGTTCTTGGTCTTCAGAAAGAGCAGCCCAGTTCAAGGGGCAGTTCCTGTGTCCCATGAATACCAAAGGTATCCAGGTCCTGAACAGCAATGTCAGCTGATTGTGAGAGTCCATTCTGGAAATCAAAGATAGGAACAGCAACCCCAACTTGTAAGTTCAACAACCTTTGCCTTTGCGTTGTTCCAAATGCCATCTTTGCCTCGGAGGGCTTCCAAAGCTCTACTACTTCTGGGTCTGTGGATCAGTCTTGATGGAAGAGATGGGTTGAGCATGTGCCCA
Source organism: Pavo muticus (assembly GCA_016647715.1). NCBI lineage: Eukaryota > Metazoa > Chordata > Aves > Galliformes > Phasianidae > Pavo > Pavo muticus. Next base: position 5,389,953 of record JACDJE010000086.1, on the reverse strand, counting down.
GAAACAGGGAGTCAAAGAGTTACCTTTCACCAGGGAAAGGTATTTTGAGGGATAGGGTGGCATTCTTGGGTCAGAGCCTGGTCAGTGAAACTACACATCAATACTGCAAAGCATTTACACATCAAATGCAGCTATGTCCTAAGACTATGTGACAAACTAACCTTCTTCTGAGGTAGTGCTGAAGTAGTCTGAGCACATTTGATCTCTTTTGATTCTAGGAGCTTGCCACAGGTTTGCTAGCAATTCACTGTGGAGTGAGTTAACAAGGGAGGGAAAGTGGGTCTGTGGTGGAGCATTACCTACCCTTTGGGTCAACTCTGTGAGGGAGAGAAAAAAACTTTTACCCAACAGCAAGGTAAAACCCAGCCTTGTCAAACCCTGAGCAGCTGAGATCCAATGCCAAACTGATTCTAGTGATTAGAAGAACAGGTCTATACATGTGGAAGATAGCCTGGAGGTGCTGTTAAGTCCTACATCTCACAACCAGCTCTTTCAGTGAGGGGTACCCAATGCTGTTCAAATTTAGGTTGGAAGGAGGTGTGGTTTTCACGAAGGAGTGAAGGAATCAACAGGAATGGGAACATGTTCTGCTTTGAATCCATAGCAAAAATCCATAGGGATGAAAATGATGTGTTGTGCCTTACCTGAGCATGGGCTCGTGTGAAATGTTGGGTCCCACTGCAGCAATGGAGCTTGTGTAGACAACATATGGGATGCTCAGGGCACAGCAGGCCCTTAACACATTTTCAGTACCTGTGAGGTAGGTCAGGAAGGACAAATATTAACTACTTTGGTTTCTATTATACAAGTCATATGAGATTTCCAGATTTGAAATAGATCCATCCTTTTCATAGCCAAAAAACCCATAGGTTAAAGCTGTTGTCCCTTGGGTACAATTGCATAGGTATGGATGGTTTATAACACGAGAGCAGCAGCTACAGTTTTAGTTATAATGTGGTGATCTCTACGGTTATTGACAACTGCATGGGCAACATGGTGAATTGCAGCCTTCTGGCAAAAGAATTGGTGTTTTTGTTGCATATATTGCTCTTTAGAAGTGACTGGTGACTGAAGGGTGAAAGCCATTGCAACAGACTCCTGGTAAAATTATCAAGGAAGTCCTGAATTTAGGATAATTTCAGAGAACATAAGTCAGTATGAAGACCAGTGGAAAATAATTTACTTCTCCATTAACCTATCACTGTATAAAGTTACTGAGAACCTCTGTTGATAAACATAATTGGAAACAGATGAGTTAACATCATTCAGCTTAGCAAAAAGCAGATTTAAAAGACTAAGTGACTAAATGGGCTCCTCAGTCTAGTCAAGGATTCAGAAAACAGTGGTTGAAACAGAGGAGGGTATCAAAGCAGAACAAAGATGTAAATTTTTGCCAGCGATAGTAATTAACTATAGCCACACTAATATTCTTAAGCACCATTATGATTTGCTGAAAGACTTGATAGATAGCCCATTAACTTACAGTTCCTAATCCTAGGCAAAAAATCTTTTGGCTGTTCAATCTATCCACAAATTGTTGTGCTTAAGGCAGTCATTGGGTGAATTTCTGTGACCTGAGTTATACGGGAGCCAGCTAGGATGATATAGTTGACCTGTCCTGACTCTCTTCTCTTCCATGAATTCTACAGTAAGTATGAAATACAGTTCAGCATTCTTCTTCTATCTGCAATGATGAATGGAAAACCTTAGGCTTATCTTTCAACTCTAGATTTTGAGCAGTCCTGGTGAAGGCAGCAGCCCAACGTAGGGAGGTCTGTGTGAAGCCATCCAAGGGAAGGCAGCAAGCTGGCAATGAAGAGGAAGGTGTCACAAAGCCACTAAAGTGCAGTGGGAACCCTCTAGCTCTGAGTACCCTTGGTGTGCTCACATAATATAGACTTTTAAAAGCATCTGGTTTTGGAAATAACTACAGCAATGTAGTTTAATGTTGCCCTTGAATGCATCAGCAAGTAGTAGGAGCCCTAAGCAGTTACCGGGCTGGCGATGCATGTGTATGTACGCATGTATGTATATGTACAAAATTCTTTCCTTGTGGTTCACAGCTGTCTTATTAGGTAACAGCCTGAGGTGCCATTGAAGTTGCTGCTGTAATTGGGATTTCATTGTTTTTATAGACTGTGCTTATTTCTGAGATCGATGAACAAGTATTCTTTAATCAGATCTTGCAACTAGCATGAAATCAGCTCTTGGTGATAGGAAGAAGATGCTGTGGAGCTCTTGGCTAGGTGTGGCGTGTAGATATATGATAGTTAGAAATAGCATCACTTTAATTTAACTTAACTTTAATTGATGTCTTTCTCACATACCAAACAGTTTCCTACTACTATAGCTATGCTCTGAATCAGTACTATTAGTGAAAGTTATGTCCTTGATCAGAATAACTTACCCGATGTCTGGGGCCAGATTTAACTTTGCAAATTCAGAGGACACAGAAGCGTTAAATCAGAGGAGGTACATATATTGTAGTCTCTTGCATGACTTTACACCGAGGCGTGTGTATTTAAGGCTGGATATTAGCAAAAACTTCTCAGAAAGGGTGATAATGCAGTGGCAGAGATGCCCAGGGAGGTGGTGGGGTCACCATCCCTGGAGGTGTTCCAGAGCAGTGGAGATGTGGCACTTGAGGGACGTGGGCAGTGGGAAATACTGGTGGTGGGTGGACGGTTGGACTACATGATCTTAGAGGTCTTTCCCAACCTTAATGATTCTATGATTCTAAGGATGTATTTTGCTTAATTGCTCCTTTTAAAGAACTTACCCCCAATGTTGACAGCTTTCATTTCCCAAAAGGGCAAAATGTTTTTGCTGTCCACAATAGCAGCTGTGTGGATAACCACGTGAACGCCCTGCATGGCAGCAAGGAGCAGATTGTAGTCTCGAATGTCTCCTTTCATCACTGTCACATGAGTGGTAGCTGGAGAAGAATAATATAAGCATAGATGCAGGGGAAAAAATACAAAACAGCATCTTCACATTCCTGCAGAATGAGGATCCTGCCTGGAAAGCTTTCTTCTCAGCAGGACAAGCAGCAGCTTGCCAACTATACTATTGGAATACATTGCCCTGGGGGGAAATACATCCCCATTTCATGAACCCCAAGAAACCAGATACACATCTGGTTTAATTCAGTGCAGCACTTTGCCAGTTTACACCAGCTGTGGGTCAGAATAACAGCAGCTGTCATTGAGATTTCACATGGAGTCGAGGATAGCATTGAGCTACATGGGGAGACAGCTGGCCCTGAGCTGGGGCTGGCTGAGGACTTACTTACTCTGGGACACATGAAGAAGACATCTAGAGCATGGTGGGAATAACACTAAGCAAGCTTGAGGGATATTGCCCAGAGCTCTATTTAAATTGCGGATACTATAGGTGGGGGAGGGAAAATAATACAATATATCAGTTAAAGTTTTGTAGGAAATTCCTTCCTTCAAGCCACTGAGAAGGCTGGCTTATTTTCCTCCTTCCCCCCCTTTTATGTCTCAGAATAGTGGTTCTAAACATGGCTGTTGTTGGCATCTACCACTAATTGCCGTGCTTTCACATGAGCCTGCTGGGCTTAAGTGTTACATGGCTTCATTCTGATCACCTTTCTTAAGGCAGCCGGGTGCAATTAAGACCAGCAAGAGAATGGTCAGGGATAAGCAGGGAGGTGGCACCAAGAGAAATCTGCAGATTGTTAAGGCCTGATGAGCATTATCCAGGGCTGCTAATTGGGTACCTGATGTAACTACAGGATTACTGCTTTATCAGATACTTCAGAGAACTTCTGGTGGAGGCAGTAGAACACAGAAGTAGTGCAACTGAAACACCTGTGTTTAGAAAGGAGGTAAAGTAAGAGCTAGGAAAATTTGGAAAAGCTTAATGTCAACACCAGGAATTTCTGGAACGCGTGCCTAAAGAATATGTGTGTGTGTGCCCACGGGATAACCAGGAGAAGAGTAGCAACTGACATGGCTTTGTCAGGAATAGATCATGTCAGATATATCTCTTTTGTTCTCATGACGCTTGGATGTAGGAGGGCAGGTCAGTGTCATCTGTCTTGATTTTAGAAGGGGTCTGGAGGCTCCATGTTATTCCCATAAGCAAGTCAGTCAAACGTGGTCCCAATAAGCCACATCAGGGTGAGCACGAAGCTGAATTACCGCTCCGAGGGAACTGCCAGCTGTGGTAGGTAGCTACCCCAAGGTCTTTTTATTGTTTTCATCAAGAATGTGGCATGTTTGTTAAATCAGCAGATAACGTTAAATGGGAGGGTCTCAAAGTATGCTAGATGATTAGAATATGAGCTGATAGAGATAGGGACAAAGAGAAGATAATGGGTCTAGTAGGGAAGAGGCAACAGGCCCAACCTACCTCATGAAATAATTGGTTTGGGCCAGATCACTTGTTGGCAGGGACTTGCAACTGGGAAAAAGGCTTAACTGGATTGACAGGCAAGGAAAGGGATTATTGTGCAGGACAGAAGAAACAAATGGTGAGATACTGGCGCAGGCTGCCCAGGGAGGTGGTGGAGTCACTGTCCAGGGAGGTTTTCAAGAGAAGAGTAGATGTGGCACGGAGGGACACAGCAGTGTGGTGGTGATGGGTTGATGGTTGGACTTGGTGACCTTAGTGGTCTTTCCAACCCTAATGGTTCTATGAAATTCTTCTGCTTTACTCAGCACTGGGAAGGCCAGAGCTGGCCTCTGTCCTGCCCTCAGTGACACTTTTTCAGAAGAGGGCAATGTGAGTGCCCAGGGATGCAGAACTGTCAACTATGGAAAAGAAAGAAGCACCACAGACCTCCCTCACCTAAAGGAGAAAGCAATAGAGAGGTAGGCTTTCAAATCATGAAGAGTGTTGTTAAAAAACATTGTGCCGTTTTTACTCTCTCATTGGAAGCAAGCTGTAGGGTTGGGCAGTCAGAGAGGGAGCCCCAGCCCGCTGCTAACCCTGCAAAGCCATGTGAGCTGTGTTGACTTGTTTGGGGTGGGTATTCTCAAATCCAGTAAAACGAGTTGCTTCTCCCCTGCATATCTCACTGTAATCAGTTCTGGTGAAACATCAGAAGGCAGCATTCAGAATGTGATCAAATTGAATAATTTAGTATCTTTGAGTATGTTTACTGAGCCTCACCTCTTCAATTTTATGCACAGCACATTGGCTGTAGGTTTCTCTCACAATTACAGTAATTTATTTCACAATATCTGTAGCAGATGCTGAGCTTGCTTCTATTATTATCTGCCTTTTGGGTTTTTTGGGGGGAATTTTTAGCTATTGCAGCACATCAGGAGCATGGGTTTTGTGTGTTCAATCCATGTTCCCACCCCATGCCTGTAACTGGCATCTCCAGCAAAATACCACCCGTCCTGAAAGGGAGGGTTATGGCTGCTAAATTCAAGTTGATGCCCTTTTCTTACCTGTGGCAATTTTTTCTACTTCTTTTCTTGCTACTGAATCAAAAACTCTGACTTCTTTGATGTAGTCTTGTTGAGACAGGAGCTCTGTGATCTTCTCCCCAATAAAACCACATCCTCCTGTCACCAGGTAGATCTGGGCTCCATTCATTTCTGAGGACGTTTTTGTGGTTGAGGAGCAGAGAGAAGGCTGCGGCTGAGATCCTATGGTGCACTGTTGATCTCTCAGCCAGTACGTTTTCTGATCTAAGTCTAAAGTCTAACCTTCACAGTGTTAGTGTTATTAGCTGAACATTAACTCCATCCAGTGCTGGCACAGCCATACTGGTGCTATACACTGTTCTGGTCTTTCTGACTCAGCCTTTCCCTTCCACTTGGTGGTGTAGGATCAGTGGGACACCTCCAGCTTGTCTTGGTCCCTGGCCAATCTCAGCCCACGGTTGCCATACTGAGTGCTTTTCATGGTCATGAATTTGTATAGAAGGTGAAACAGCAGCAGATCTACCCAGCACTGTGTAGAACTGCACACAATGCAGGCAGGTTCAAGAGTGGGCATTTGTAATGTCCATGATGGCAATGGTATGGCTTTGCTGAATTAATTCTGCTTGGAATTGGAATATACAGACACACACACACACATAATTAGGAGGAGAAAGTCCACTTAATTTGAAAAATGTGTAGTAGCAAAGGCTGTACCACATCCTCTGGCAAATTGTTGCAATAATTAATCACTGTCATTGTTAAGAGCGGACTGTTGTGTTTTATTTAATGGACAGTGGCTAATATACCTTCTCCTTGCTAAACTACGAAGGACGTGTGTTATCCAGTTTGTCATGTGGATAAAAAATGGGATTGAAGGGTTAAGACAGTTTATTCAAAGGCTATCAGTATTTTGCTTGTGTGTGTTTTGGGGATCGGCTCCTGCTAGAAGTGCAAGCTGTTAACTCTGCCATTGATTTTCCTTGTGCTGTGTTAAGCACTGGGAAAAGAACCATTTCCCCCATGATTACAGTCCCTGGCCATAATGGCCCAGAGACCAGCACAGACCTGATGCTAATTGGTACTTGGCAGACCAGCGCAGCCACAAACGTCCCAAGAAATTAATTTGGCCTTTTATCCAGCAGCTCCCAATCTGTACAGTAGTGATTAACAGCCCTGCCTTCCCTCAGGGGACTTGTGCAAGGATAAATATATCAGAGTTGGAGGTGTTTGGACACAAAAACAAGATAAATACACCCTGAAGGACCCAGAGCAGTGCTGCATGGGAATGTTTGGCAACAAGTTACCTTAAGCATCTCCTGATCAGCACTGCAAACAAATCTGCATGAAGTTCAGGCCTTGACTCTGTGGACGTTTCTCATTGTAAACAATACTTTGCTACAGTAGTGATATCTGCGTATTGACGGTGTGATCTGATCAGTGGGCAGAGAACTGGCTGTGATTTACACATCTCTTGTTCGTATTAGGGAGCAAAAACAAGTTCAGAATCCAGACCTGTCACCTTTGACAGAAGCACTTTGGGTCCTTTGCCATCTCCTCCCATGCCTGGCTGTGGAGGCTTCCTTGCAATGCACGCTGTGCAAACTTTACATTGCTTGAAGGCTTACCAAGGCTTCCTTCCCTTCTTTCCTTCCTTCCCTTCCTTCTTTCCTTCCCCGCCCAGACTTGCATACATTCAGTGAGAGAAAGCTGAGATGGCAGGAAAGAAAAACAGATGCCTTAATTTCAGGATGCATTCTGCTTGAACTTGCTCTGAACTTTGTGAATACAGGACACCTGACATCACGCTCATTTACAGCATGTTTATTTCTCAGTGCATTACATGAAAGGTCTTTGGTATTTGTGGGTTCTTGAATACTGTTCCCACTCTGCTCTGTAAGAAAATGCTGAATACAAAACATTCCATATACAGTAACAAAACCCATAGCAAATAAAGAGAAATAGGTATCTTGAACAATAACATAGCGATATGAAAACAGGTAAGTAACCATGCAAGAGGTGGAACAAACAGGTTGTGTTTACAACAAACATTAGAGCCTGCCATAAATTAACTCATCGTGTCAGAAGAGATTATTTGTGTTCTAAGTTAAGAAACTACACGACTGCAAAATACTGCCTATGGCTGCCCTATTAAAGACCAAATGTTGTATAGCTTATTACAGTGGGACCATTTGCACACATACAAAACACACTGATATAAATAAAAAGATACTGTGTAAAATAAGTAGTGAAAAAGTTAACATTTCCTTCTACGGGTGGGAATGTGCACTGTGGACAGTTATAGCACCTTTGAATTGCCTGGTTTCAAAGCAATCATGGAAACGGTAAGTAGTTTAACCCCTATACCACCAAGCATGGAATGTAATCTCGAGTAAAGCAGAAGCTGTAAACATGGAAGAGAAAGAATTTCCAATATATTGTACTAAGAAGTAATTCCAGAAGCTGATTGTCTTTTGGAAGCCTTTGTCACAGTGGTCAGGTTCATTACATTAAAACAGTTCATTGCAGAGACTGGGATTGAAACTGAACCCCAGAGCCAAACTTTCAGAAAGCCACATGTGAGCCACATGCTCTGCTCCACTGCAAGCAGCACCAGTTCCCATGAGCTGGAGACTTGGATCTGCTTGTTATGGCCTGTCCCTGTTCCTATGGAAGGTGATGGCAAAATTATTGTGGAGTTTGGTTGGAGCAGACGAGGGTTCTTCTCTCTCGTTTGTTCTTATTTCCCCAGGTTGCTACCAATTCTTTACAGTAAGTGCAAATTGGATACTCTGGAGAGAAGCATTCTCCACCTCCCAGGAGTACCAGATTGCTGGTGAACGTCAGGGTGCACAAGTTGCAGAGATTTTCAGTTGTGCAATGTGCTTCTGGTTAGCTCACGGCAAGGAAAATGCATTTCTACCACCAGAACTGATCCAAGTTAAAAACACGCTGGCATTCAAAGAAACATGAAGAAATTCAAAGAAGTCTTAGGAAAAAAAAGGAGAAGAACACACTATGGTATTGCACAGTATGCATGTAAGATAAAGCACTAAACATTTCAATTAAAATATATTTCTAAATGAGCACGCATCCAAATAAATCCACTCTCTAAGTTACACAGACATGGCAAGATGCGTAGATGCCCTCGCTAAATGAATCTTAGTATCCTGCCTAAGATGGGAAACGTGGTTGGAGTGGTTGGCTTAGTCATGAATACCGTTAGTAGCTGAGTGTGAGGCTGTGTTCACCTTTACAGCATATTTAAGCTGGGACTGTACAAGAGCGTGGTCCAACCGCTGTGTAAGTAGTGAGGAACCTCCAGGTGAGAGGGAAAGTCCAGTTGGTTTAATCCCACTGTCACCCAACTTAAAGATACAGTACCACGTGAAAGAGAGAGACAGGTAACTAAGCAAGAAGTGTGGAGAGCAAAAGCTCTTAAATCAATTTGGAAAAGGCAATAATTAAAACTGTTGCAACCCAAACCTAACCAATCTTTTGACTGTTGGCTTGGGAGGATTAATTGGAAATGACTTCAATTACATTTCCTTTCATCTTACCACTAATTTGTTTTCAATAATTTCTTCATTTAAAATCTGAAATCCTAGTCAATGTGAATGAAGTACTCATTAAGCTAATGCAGTAGCTTGGAATTCATAAGGGCAATCTCAGAAGGAGAAAAATTTCTCTTCCAATTCAATGTGAAGGCTCCAAAATGCCAGGTAAATGAAAACAGACCCACTGTTCTTCTGCTCCAAATCCAACCCTGAAGTTATAGGACCAGTGAAACGAATTTTACTGTTTCCCCTTTTAAAGACTGCTTGGGTTTGGTTTAATTCCTGAATCTGCCATGAGAAAACCTTAATGCAGCCAGTGCCTCTAGCTTGCACCAACCTGCTCAGTGTACATGTTTAGCTTGATCTGTGATTCCTCCTCAGCCTGAGCTGAGTTTTTTGTTTAGCTGTACAGCAGTAGAAGCTTCTCTATGTGGACATTTTTCTCTGTTCCTTGCTAAGCATCAACTTTGCCCGTTTTGAGCAGGATGGTTGGATTTCTAAGGAACGGGGCCAAACGAACCCATTTGGCAACGCAGTCATTCTGAAGGAGCCTTCATCCTGTTCCTTTCTGAGAATATAATGCTCTTCAGAGGAAACGTTTGGGTGTTATGATGTCTCTGTATGTTTATGATACGTGCAGAAGGTCAATTTAATGTGAGGCCAATGGGCTGGCGGAACTCCTTCATTTTAAGGCTCATTTCCAGTATAGCATGTTTGTGTTTTTACCTTAGGACGGTCGCTTTGGCTGATGGGGTTCCTGAATGCATGGACCACACAGTCGTTGGTTTCTACAAAAGCTTTTGACAAAAATATTTGTAGCAGTACAGTTTACAGTCTCTTACAGCTCTCAGACAGCTGTACCTTGCACTAGGAAGCAGACAGAATGCAACAAATGTTTGTGGCTGATGCGTTAAGATGACAAACACAAACAATTTGCTCACTTTTGTTCTGGTCTGAACTTAAAAATTGGACAGAACAGTGACAAATATATATATATACAGGTAAAAACAGTACCATTGGTTGTGTCCATCAGTCTTACCCTTTCTAACAAAACTCAATGTCTACGTGAATGGCTCGTCCAATTGGATTTGCACAGAAGGTGTAAGAGAATCATTGGTCACTGAAGGGCAGGTTCAGCCTCTTCACCCGGAATGCTGGGACTTTCCTCAAGAAGTTGTTATTGCAAATAGTAAAATGATTTTGTATTTAGCTTCTGAGTGCAGGATAAGCTCCTGTCAAGACTAATCCCAGAGTGTGATTTGCTGCTACACTGTCTGGGGATTCAAGTAGCAAAGATTCACCCACAGAATATAAAAACCTGTGGTAATACTTTTCCTTATTGATGTAAAGAAACTATTGCAAAACATTTTCTGAGAATAGTTATTGCTGCTACTCTGTATGGATGTGCAAAATGAACACAGCGTGGTAAAACTCCATTGCAATTCCATCATAGTCATTGTATGCTATGAACATTTTCATCAGAAGTCCTTTCACCAATAGAAATAATGCCATTCACATGCAATCAGCAACATGAAGAGTAGAGATTTGGATGCTAAATTCTGAACAGTAATCTGAATTTTCAGATGAACAGTTTAAAACGTTCCTGGAATTTTCCAATTTGTTCTTTGCTTAAGGGGAATCCTTGCAGATAAGAATGCTTTAAAGGCCTATGAAAGTGTTACCTTCAACTGGGAGTCAGCTTGACACCACTGCATGAAACAAAAGCAGATGCCACCAACTACACCAAAGGACAAGGCTAAGGTTTGGCTTTGAGCCTAGTTGGGATTGATTATGTCAGCCAGTTAAGCAGGGCTTTACTGAGTAACTTTCAAGGGCTGTGGGGAAACAAGGGAATGATTAAACTCTGGTGACATATTAAGGAAGTGTCATTGCTATGGACAGCTTCCAAGGGTACATGACAGCTGGTATTCCAAAGGCAAAATAACAAAATCAAGAAAAATGTCCATAAGACCCTCTCCAAGCTATGGGTAAGATACTCCCTGCAATAAGGGCATAGCATTGGCCAGGTAAGCAAACTCAATTGCCAATACTAGAGCTTCCTACTCACTTCATTTGCACTCTGCAATTAAGCACTGGGATACTGTATCTTTAACTTGTGGACGGGCAGGGAGAAGACAGAGATGCTCCTACTTCATCCGACTGCTTCTCCTTTTGGCTTCACTGTCATCCAGCAGTGAAGAGAGGATCTGGTAGGCTTGTGGCTGCTGGGGTCCTCCACGCTTGATCTTGATGCTGCTTCGCAGAGGTGAACCCGGGATCACGTCTTGTCCAGAGCCTGGCTCAATGGAAGATAAAGAGTCTGTAAGGAGAGAAAGTCACGGGAAAGCACTATTTAAAAGGGGAGGCTAAGGAAAGAGTGAATGGGCCTTTCTGGACGATTCCTCTTCTGGAAGAAGTGTTGTCCCTCCTGCTGTCTTTCTGTCCAGCACGAAGTCGTGTTTGCTGCCATCACACTGCTCCAATATTTAGCCTTTTGCCTGTCTGAACTCCTCGGGGTAAATGCTACTACTGCAAGCAACACAGCAGCTCCTGTTCTATTTGTCACCTCATTTATAAAAGCACTGCTCTGTTACTGACCACAATTTGCCTTGGGCTGCAACTGCTACTCAGCATTGCCCACAGACTCCTGTTGCTGAAGGATAAAACATTACCAAGGGGTCACACAGAAGTGACGTTCCTGGGGATAGAGGTACAATTTCACTCCTTGTAAAGGTGGACATCTTTCCTGAAAGGATTGAACGAAAAGCTTGATCCACGCTAGGCTACAGCCACATTACCAATAAAGCTGGGAATAAACATTAGCTGTCTGCTCTCCCAGCATGCTTCATGTTAACACACACCTCCTCTTCCTACAGCATCCTGCCTTACACAGCTAGATGTGCTTTTGATTACGGCCACTCTTCAATTTTCCCAGCAGTCAGCAGTAGATGCTGACAATGCGATGCTGCCTCATCACTTGGAATGCCCTGCTTTCTTCCTTTCACCTTCAGAGATGGATGTTTGTTTGCTGATTTCCCTGCCAAGGGTTCAATCTCACACGCCAGACCCCCAGCCTTGGTTCATTCACTTGAGGCAGCACTTCTACACCAAGGCAGCGCTTGGCTGCAGGCTTTGTGCTGTGCTCACTGCAAGCACACACTGCCAAACAGTTTGGGCTTTCCTGTGTCCTGCTGGGCTGCTCTCCACTGTTTGCTGGGCCAGATAATCTCACACTGCCCTCCCACTGCAGAGAAGAGGTTTGTTTGCTGGTATGTTTTGCCTTGTTGCTTGGGTGGCTGTGGTTTTGAAACCATGCTGACTGTGAAGTTTCCTGGGAAAATGAGAGCATGCAGTTGGCATTTCTGCGTGGGTCTCTGAACTGGGTGGAATTGGGCTACCCAGGAACCTGTGGTAAGATTTGTGACACTTGCTTACACTGGGAACAGCACCAGATAGTTGGTGCTGGGTGACTTAGAGCTGTGTGGTGCCGTTCACTGCAAGGGAGGTCTGTGCTCAAGGAAACCCTGCTTTGGTGCATTATGTCTTTTTCCATTTTTTTCTTTCTTTCTTTTTTAACCACATTCACGTACAGAGATGAACATAATAGCATAAGGAAAACACGCTTTACTTTCTTTTTCTAAGTAGTATTTTTGTAGAGTCTAAGTATGTCTTAAGAATGGAACTATTTCAGAAGAACAGAATGAAAATATAATTACCTGCACTGTTATTGGATAAAAAGGGAACTATTTATATAAAGTCATGCAACATAGGTGTTTAAACATAGTTTTTAAATGCTGTGCAATTAAAAATCATCTACTTTTGCTGATGTAGTTACATTGGTATAGAGTATACATAGACATAAATAACTCATGTCCATCTCAGGCAGTAACAGAAAACACACTTATGACAGTAAGAATGGTTTGCTGAAACGCTGCTGCATTGCCAAACAGATAACATGTAAAACTGGGAAACCAGGCAGTTCTGCAGTGGCAAATTTTGTGTGTATTCTCCATTTCATGCTCCACTGTCTGTACAAGTTTGTAGAGCTGATTTTTTGCTTTACAGTAGTAAAAGCAGAGATACAAAGCAGAGGATCATGGAGGGTTAGACCCTGGGCCCTGTATCTGTGACATTCACTGGGCTGTAGTTAGTTACAGACAGGGTTCCCCTTCCACTCCTACCAGGAGACCAGGCAGGCGGGCATGGATTGCTGCGTAGGGAGCCTAATGGGCATCTTCCTGGCACTGTCACCAGGTCAAAGCAAGCAAGCATAAAAATATCTCTTCTTGGTCTATAAAACCCAGTGAAAACATGAAGCAAACTAGGATTGATGCAGAGGTAAGGTCAGGCTGACTGCGGTTAAAATCATGGGTTCATGATTCATGATTTCCCAAAAGCTCATGCTGCTGCCTATTGCTTTTGGAATTAGTGCTTTGGGCCTCTAAAAGGTACATCTCCATCGAACAGCGAGGATGGTGTAGAGACCCAAGCCTGTTCAGCCATACAGTGGAGCACTGCACACCAACACTGTTTTGGCTTTGAAGTGCCCAACAGCATTTTCATTTTAGCAGTGTGCTGGCTGCAGGAGTGGTTTGCGGGCTCTCAAAGCCTACTGCACTACTGCTTGAAGTCATTTGGAACTTAGTTTAACTAAGCATTTGCCATATAAATATCCAAAAGCCACTTCAGAATAGAAGTGGATGTTGATCTGAGGGAAGGTGTGGTAGCAGCTCCACTTAAAAGTAGGGCCAAGAATGAAGTTCCATGGCTAAGCAAGGCCATGTGAGGTTCCTAATTAAACTATCCAGTTAGTTAAGAAATGTTCAGCTCAGTGTCATGGAACAGCCTTGTCTCTCACGGCCTGAGATAGTAGATTCAACCAATATTTTGCTTCTGCTGTGTTTCTGTTGGGAAGAAATTGGCACGGCAACTTTTGGCAGCTCTGAGGGAATTGATCCTCAAATATCACCAAGGGAGAAGTCTGATCTGTGATGACTACACAACCCCACGCTCTGGTTAAGGGAGGAAAACAGCCATAAAGGGATGATGCCACACATTGCACCCTTGATGGGAGAGCAAACAGCCTCAACAGAAAATATAAATTCTATCTGACTGAGGAACACGTGTGACTTTCTTTAAATCTGATTGTGAAAATAGGTTTGGTGTCAGCTGTAATAACGAGAACTTCATGGATCATTCATTTTGGGTAACACTGACAGAGACTCGGCACATTGGGAGGACATCTCATCATCAAGCAGCTTCCTGAATAGAGACCCAGTTGTCTAGAGAAGAAAACTTCAGCAGTGCTTACCGTGAATTCCTATCATGTGCTCTAGAATCAAGACCCTCTCAGCTAAAATCTTCAGAGCTTCTCGAAGTTGTTGAACACCTTCCCCCTGCAAGGCAGAAAAGAAAACCAACAGTGCTAAATATTGGCAGAACAGGCTTCTTGTACATAATGTTGGCTCTGTGACGCCAAACTGTGCATTGTAAATGTTTAAAAAGAGAAGTCATAAAAAGAATGAGATAAGCTGCAAGAGTAAAGTTGGAATGCAGGAGAAATCCCTAAAGAAAATCTCCTCAGTTATACCCTGTATTTGCAGAGCTTCTGACTAAGCCAAACCTTTCACTTTGGTTCCTGCTTCTGCAGTGAGCCAAACCCAGGGTGTATATTCCTGTCAAATATGTTATGTTATGCAGCTTATGTTAATAACTGTACTGTACTACCTGGAGAACAGGTTTTGCTCTTGCCTGACGTTTACTCTGAACATCATTGAGTTTCTTGAGCTTTCTCTTCATTGGGACACTAGGAAACTCAGAGGCTTGGCAAGCCCCATCTTGCTTCTGCCTTCTAAACTGGAACAGTGGCACATGTGCTCATCCTGATGGACTTGAGCCAGCAGTGTGCACTTGAAGGCCAACAGTACCATGGGCTGTATCAAGAGGAGTGGCCAGGAGGGTGAGGGAAGTGACTGTCCCTCTCTACTCTGCCCTCATGAGGCCCTAGCTGAAATAGTGAATCCAGGACTGGGGCCCCCATCACAGGAAAGATGTGGAGCTTTTGGACAGGGTCCAGAGGAGGGCCACGAAGATGATCAGAGGGCTGGAGCATCTCTCCTATGAAGACAGGCTGAAAGAGCTGGGCTTGTTCAATCTAGAGAAGAGAAGGCTGCGGGGTGACCTCATTACAGCTTTCCAGTATTTAAAGGGAGATTATAAACAGGAGGGTAGTCAACTTTTTATATGGGTAGACAGTGATAGAACAAGGAGGAATGGTTTTAAACTAAAGGAGGGAAGAGTTAGATTAGATGCTGGGGAGAAGTTTTTCACTGAGAGGGTGGTGAGGTGCTGGAACAGCTGCCCAGACAGGTTTTGGATGCCCCATCCCTGGAGGTGTTCAAGGCCAGGCTGGATGGTGCCCTGGGATCTGATCTAGTACTTGATCCAGTGGCTGGCAACCCTGCCTGCAGCAGGGGGGCTGGAACTTGATGATCCTTGAGCTCCCTTCCAACCCAAGCCATTCTATGAGTCTAAGACTTTGTTCTGCCTCTCACCAAGCTCCGAGGCTGGCCACAGGTATTTTCCTACCTTGCAGCAGCTTTGTGTGGGAGAATAACATCTGGAGGCTGAGGAGGTGTTCATTGTGCAGGAGGGCAGCTGACAACATGGCCAACAGACCACTAAGACCTGGCTTTCTAGCATGCAGTATGTTGTAAGCCATGGTTCATAGCTCTTCTGCTGCCCTTTTAACTGGTGACAGGAGCCTTACCCCTCACAAACCAAAGGGAATATGTTTAAAAGACAGTAAAGAGTTACAAAGTAAAGCAAAAGCAAAACAAAACAAAAAAAAAATCAAAGAGTAAAAACACATGCTTACATCAGCACCTTTATCACCTTCCTCGCCCTTCTTGCCTGGTTCACCCTAAAACAAACAAGAAAGAGAAATTTGTCTCCATATGACTGAGGATCCTGCCCAGAATTACTTTCCTCCAATGGACCACAGTAAAGATGACCCCTGAGCTCTGTCCTAGCTCCCAGCAGCTTCCCAGGAGGCCACTGCTATTTCTGACATTGATAAACTTGGCTGGGGGTGGCCAAGCTGCAGGAGGGGCTGGCTGCCATGGCCTGGACCTACAACAGATCTCAATGAACAATGTCTTAGTCCACAACGTTGAGAAAGAAATGCTGTTCTCCTCCCCCAGACATGCAATTGTGCATCTTTGATTTACACCATAAAATTCCTCCATTCTTCTTTCATTGATTACTCATATCATTTTCTGCCTCCGAAGATGCTCATTAAGGTTTTTGTGAGCAAAATCCCTACGTGCTGTGAACACTGGTCTGATGTTCCCCCTAACCAGGGAGTTCATGCATTTCCCGAAGAACAGAAGTCACAAAAAGAATAAGCCACAAGCTAAAGGCAAAGCCTAACAAACGGCTGAATGAAATAGGGTGGAAATGCCTGGACTCCTCAGACTCATTGGACAGCCATGAGACACTTGCAAAGCAGGGAGTGGGGATGGGATGAAGGGCTGAAGAAAAGGTTGTAGGAGCTGTACAGTATGATGAGATGGAATTAAGGAAGGGTGAAGAGAAACTTCCCAGAGGAACCAGGATCTCTCTGAGTGCTGCCAGTCAAGACAACCAACTTGTTCCACTCACTTTCAGCCAAACTTCAACTCTGTTTGCACTCTAGCCATATGTGCCTGTGCAGACATCTCCTGCGTGCATTGGTTCAGCTACTGCCAAGAATTCATTTGGCATTAAAGGTTTACCAGCTCAGCTTGGCAGATCAAGGTGCAAGAGGACACCAAGAGCAGCTGATGTACCTTGGGTTAACAATTTTGAGCTCTGGTAGTGCCAGGAACCTCACAGGGCAAGGAGGGGCTTCTGTCTGCCAGACTTTGGCTAGAGGGGACCTGCAAGCACTGCACATCTCCTCCACTGGCATACTGCCTTCCTGATCACTGCTCTCCACCTCTGACCTGTCAATAGGACTTTCTGCCAGCAGTCCTTTCCTGCAGTGCACTTTATGCCACTGACTGCCCTGTTGACAAAACACCATTAGCAGAAGGTGGCTGGTAAGGCTACAGAGCAGGGATGCTACCTTGCTTTGCACTGTGCAGTTAGGGCTTCCCATGAGGCAAATGCTATCAACAGAACTTAGAGCAAGCATCCTCCTCCCCTAAAAAAATCAATGGGAATCTGGCTGCTCCGTCATACTTCTGGCTCTGGAAGGAAGACTCACAGCTGCAAGGCACCAGCTCCATGCCTTGAACCACCCAAGGTGGAGAAAGCCTAAGGGATTGCTCTGACACACTCCACATTTCAGTGCTATGCCTCACACGCTTCATGTTCCATCTGCAGAGGAATACTTAAGGTAAGGCTTCCTATTGAGCAAATCTCTGAGCTGGAGTCAATTGACCTGAGCATTGTATCTGAGAGCTGGCTGAACCAGCTGCAGACCAGCTTGGTGTTTTTATGGTACCAGACATGCCAGGCAGGCACCAAACCCAACTGAGTCTCGTACACACCCGCAAGTACATCACTTACAGGAAATCCCTTAATGCCCCTCTCTCCAGTCAGACCTGCTTGCCCCTGTTGGAAATAAAGTAAGTGTCATTAGGAGATGTTTTTCCATTTGACAAGAACACAGTGTCATTTTTTACTAGTGGAATTAAGATGGCTTAATGAAAAACCTTACACTTGGGATAATAAGAAGAAATTCCTCTCCCTTGACATTATCACTTAGAGACAGCAAAAGGGGGTCATGGTTTTCTGTCAAGCATCAGCTCCAAATCCTATCACACTTCGGGGAAGTTTGGTTAAATACTGAGCTACTCCGCTCAGTACCCTCTCCATAAGATGCTTAGCAATTTCTTGAACTTTACAGCAGTCAGTTCCATTATAGCAGGAAGGAATTTGGCTGGAGATTTGTTTCTCACAAAGACAGAGCATTCTTCTCTCTAGTAAAACAGACAGGCTGATGCTGCCCCAGACAGCAAACAGAGCCCAGGACTCCCACAGAGCACTGATTTAATCTGCCTCCTGCTCCACACACACGTCCCCGCGTTAACCCCAGCAGCTACTGATCAAACCCACACACAGTATTTTGGTTGATTTGTTTCTTTTTCCTGCTGTGCTGATTTTCACATTGTTCTCTGTGCTTTCTTTCTTTCTTTTTGGCTAAACTAAAACATTTTGGAACGGTATATGTTGGTGGAATGAAACGCCATCAAATTCAACATCTTTTTAGTCCCCGTTTTCCTCTGCAGCTCTGGTTTCCCACCCCGGGACACGCTGGGGCAGGGCAGAATCCCTTACTAGGAGAAGAGCTATAGATTATTTCATGAGAAAGCAGGAGCAGGGCAAGGGGATGCAAAATGTAAAAGCATTTTTAGAAATCTATTGATGAAACAGCCACATATTGAAACCGGCTCTTCTCCCCTAAACATAAACAGAAACAAACCCATCCTTTTGTTCCTCAAAAACCATCTAGCTGGCGGCAGCTTTCTGTAGCATTTGCCAAGAAGGGAGAGCTGCTTTGTTACTCTGTCCATCCCACTGCTGCTTTGTTGAACACAAATGGGCCTTGGGCATCTCAAAACATTACTGCAGAGACCTGTGCGATGCACAGCCAGGCAGCACCAGACAAAGGCCCACACTGACACAGAGAGTGCCAGGAGGAAGCCCAGTTTGTCAGGTGCTCTGAGCATCTTCAAAGGGAAATGCTTGGATTCTGCACTGGAAGGAGCAAGGGCTGTGAAAAAGCACAGGCAAGCAGCAAACCACAGAGAGGAGACATAACAACACACTTGAAATACATAAACAGACTGTTCTCGGTGTCCAGGGGGAACAGAAAAGGATGTTATCAGCTTAAAGGGGATCAAAGCATATTTAAGGCTGGATGTTAGAAATATCTTTTATCCCAGGCCCTCAAGAACTGCACCTCTGCAGACTGCCTGCGGATGATGTGACGCATCCCTCGCTGGCACTCGTTAAGAATTAGATGAACAGAGACTGATCGTGAGTGGCACACACAAATGTGCCATCGAGGGGATGTGCTCAGACTGCTTCAGGTCTCTTTCTACATCTGTTCTTTCTGAGATTAAGCAGGAAGAATGTATAATAACATTTTCTCATACCTCAACAGATATTGCCAACCCTCCTCTGCTTTTCTTTGCAGCTGCACAGCTCCTCCGCTCTGTGTAAAGCCAGCCCTAATTTGTATCCACCAAACCCCAAATTGCAGCATGTAGTTGTCAAAACCAGCATTCAAATCCACACTCACAAAAGACAAAAAGCACACAGAACGTCCTACAGAAATTCTGCCAGAAAAAGCGATCAGCTCTGCTCTCCATGCTAAGAAAGAAAGGACAGGAAACAGCATTTTTCTGTGTAGCAAAGCATTGTGTATTTGAAAATCTCACTTGTCCCAAACCTAGGAGAGGTACAGCTCTGAATGTGTACGAGGAAGGAATGAGATCAGAGTCTCAAGTATTTGTCTGTACTGAATGTGGACACTGTGCATCACAGCTTTTGTTTCAGAGGAAGTGCAGCAACAGTCTCAGCAATATGACCGACCACGAACTAAAGCACCATGTTAAGGGAATCACTGAGGAAGAGCTCTTACCAGTTTCCTGGATGGAAACCAGACACCTTGCCAAATGGCATGCTTTCTTCTTTTCTTTTTAAACCGAAAGTTAGCATTTAATGGCAACAAGCTGTAGTGGCTAGCCTGTGCTGAAATTACAGTTACGGTTTCACTCTTCATTAGAACCTTAAACTCTAGGCCCAGAAATGCATCGGAGTCCAATCTATTAGTAAAGCCAAAAAATGCCCAAAGTGGGTGACCTGCATAAGATATTGTCACTTAAAATGCTCTCTATCTTTCAGGCGGTTTCTTATGTAAGAATGGGGACGAAGAACCCATAAAATGGGCAAAGACGCTCAAATAAATATGAGCTTTTTGAAAGCATATGTGCTCCACTCTCAGATATCCCCTTCTCCTTCATGTGAAGTCCCTCAGGAGAGCATGAAACAACCCACCTGGGCCTTGCTTGCCTTGCACATTCTGGACAGAGGAGCATAACATGAGTATTTCACCAGTTATTCTCATGAATTCAAAAAGTCATCAAATAGGAGTTAACCAATTTGTATTTGCCTTTCTTAGCTCCTTTAGACACCCCTCTGCTTTTTGGGTTGGAGTAGTGAGCAGAAATGAAGGACAAAAGGAGATGCACATCATCTACAACTACCTACCTGTAGGCAGTGACACCCAATGTGATGGTAAAAGTAGCACTTAAGGAAAGAGAATTTGTTCCCTACAGCTGCAGCACAAGAGCATGCCTATATAAGCCACCTCCACAGACATCTTTTTCTTTCTTTCTAACAGGTACCAGCCAACATTTTTCTTCTCTCTTTCTTTAATTCTTTGACTCTGTTCCACAGTAGGGTCTCAGTAACACTCCACAGACCATCTGTGCCCACTTCCACGTGTTGCAGTACATGTACCATGTACTCAGGTGATTTTGTGTCCCTAGTGCTTCTCAGAAGCAATTTCAAAGACCGTGGCCTTTTGGAGAGTAAGCTTGACAGAATCAGCTGTAGGCCAAAGTGCCATCTGAAACCCTTCCTTAAATGCTGGAGTGGGGATCTGACATGGATATATCCTTGTTAAGATTCTTCTCTGTTAATTCCTAAATTTCACCTGGTTGTAAATAATATTCAAACAGCCCTTCTTGCTACAGTTATTACCACTTGACATAACCCACTGAGGACTGAGGTATAGCAAACTTTCTACATCAATTAAGAGCATCACTTGACCTGGGGAGCAACTTCAGGAGAAGTCTGATGAGCTTTTACTGCATTACCATCACAGATGGAAGAAGACAGAACATCTAAAACAGTCCACACTAGAGAGCTTTGGTTGGCAGAAGAAGGCTGGCCTCTGCCAGGTTTAACATTCCAGATATTTATTACCTATATCTCCTTGGGGAACACCAGACTCCGTGTAAGTCATTCAGTCTTTTATCTGTATGGGAAACCCTCATCTTGTTGGTGGTTTTTTTGCACAAGACTTAGAAACTCTGCGTTTAAAATTGGTCATGGCTGCAGTCCCATGGAATCTGAAAGACTTGTATTAATTTCTAAGGCATTCACCCAGATCTTGCTGGGAATCTCTCCACATACATAAAACCTTACCCTTTCTCCTCGGTCTCCTTTGGAGCCTTTGGGCCCAGGTTGTCCTGGAGAGCCTGGTAAGCCCTGGAAGAGATGCATGGCAAGAAGAAATTAGTTCCTATTGTGCATCCATTATGAAGACATAGCCAATACATTTCCCAGGGATCCTCAGCTCTTGTAAACCTTATATACCCATTAAGTGATTGGGCTGGATTCTTGTTTGCCCTCAAGCAACAACAATGGAAGCTCTTTTTGCAGATATCTTGAGCCCTATATTTTCCTCATATCCCTCACTTTAGGTCTTTTAATGAACTGCATGCTGCTGATATAACGTTTTGTGAAGGGTCAGCGTGACAGGATAGTTCTTGTTCTCAGTGACTGAGACGAAATTAACAAATAGATGGTATGGTTAGCCTAAAAATCCCCACTGCTTTCCCCCCTCTTCATAATTGCCTCAGTGGGTGGCATGAGTAACCATACATACCTGAGAATTAATTGGATTGTGCAGTGGAAATTATTTTGAAGCGATTCACTCACCCTAATAAACAATTTTCAAATTAAGCCCAATCTCTACTAATAATTTTGCTCCCTGGGTTGAGTAAATCTATAAAGCAAGTCACCAATGGTTATGAAGGGCGCTGTCTCCAGACTTCTAATTGAACTGCTTTGCAGAAATCGATCCAAATTCTTAAATTACCCACCCAGTGAAGCCACAGTGAGAAACCAGGCAGGAAGGGAACAATATTGTTTGTTTATATTCACCATGTCAGCTCCACATGACTGTATGCAAGATGCTTTTTTCCACCTCAAGTGACTTGAACATCTCCTTGGAGACTGCAGCACAAGGAACCCCAGCTCCACTCCAGGCAGCTGCTGCTTCAAGCTGACTTGTTTAACAACAGCCCCCAGGAATCACCACCTCTCAGCAACCAGAGAAATGGGCTTTCTAGCACAGCTGCCAGGAACCTCAGCTTGTGGTTAAGTGGCCCAACAAGGTCAGGCCTTTCAAGGGACAACGGGAGGAACGCCCTTCCAGTTTTAGGGTTTTGAGTGACTAAAGGAGAAGCACTCCTCCAGCTTCATCTGGGAGGCAGCACTGCTCACCATTATCACATTGCTCCTTGCCTGCAGTCAGTCCAACCAGCTCACCACCAACTTGTGCAGGCCGGCAGCTTAGCTACACCACCCCCAGGCCCACAAAAGATGCAGAAGTTCAAGCGTGATATAGGAGGTTAACTAGGGCTGGCAAGCAAGGTAGGGCACAGACCAGACTTGGCCTTATGTCAAAAAGCAGTGTGAACAAAGCTCAAGTGTCCATAGGTGACCCCCCTGCACTTGACAGCTCTCTACGTTCGATTTCAGTGCATGTTTGCACAGGGATGCTCAAGGAGCACTGAATTAAACAAGGCTGTTGTTGGAAATAAAAAATTTATAATGTGTGCCACATGTGAAAAAGCCAGACTCTATTAAAGAACCTATTTATGAATTGTGAATTACCTTATATTTAATCACGTTAAACTGCAACTGTCGTTTTGCTGCCAAATTTCCCACTGTGTTCATATCTATCTGGAGTTTCTCACCGCTCTCCAGAGCATTCACTAATTGAAATGATTCTGCTACACTGGCAAAATTTCACTAACTTGCTCTCATTGCTTCTTCAAAGTGATTAATAAATACATAGCAGAAGTCTCCTTTCTCTAATTTCCAGCAGTCCCAAACCTGTCATATCAGGATCTAAGTTACATCCGTAGTCTAAATTACTTAACCTTTCCCTCTCTTCTGTTCTCTTCAGTCCCTGTTATCTCTTTAGTCAGGTAAGATACCTAATATTGAAATATTTAATGTCACTGGTTTGCCTCCACAGTAAGAAACATTCATCCCAAACAGGAGTCCTGTTGTATCAGCCAACCACCATCTGGAGCAGTTTGGCCACTCATTATTCATCATAATCTCCATTCTTTCAACCTTTTTTTCCATCCATGTGGCTACTTTGCCCTTCCATATTAATACATTCTTTTGACTGAGTTTACAACACTCCATAATTATCCTCCCCTCCACAATTTTGGTATCAATATCTAATCAATCAAACTGATCAGAATTTGTGATGTTTTTACCGAATGGAAAGTGCTCTTTCCAATAAAACAGGATGAAGAAATTCACCTTGGTGAACTGGTGAATTCTCAATGACACATTTTTATGTGTTCCACAGGAAACGCAGTGTTTTTCTATCACAATGTTAGTAAAGCTCACGTCAAATCCTTTGCATCAACTCAGGCTACGGTGAAATGTTTTGACACAGTAACAGCAAGATATGTTGTTATGATTGAGGGAAAACCTGGAAAGTATAACCATTTCAACTTCTTATCCCAGTTCACTATGAAAAACAGGTATCAAAATCACAGACTTTCATGAGGAGCTAGACATTGTATCTAAGACCTATAAAATAATTCTCCTCTTTCTGAAATGAGAAGATGCTCTGCACCTACCCCCCAGCTCTGCCTCTCAGCCCAAAGCAGGAAAACCCTTACTTGTGATCCAGGGACTCCGATAGGTCCTGGGGGCCCTTTGGGTCCCGATGCGCCTGGTGGTCCTGGTGGGAATCAATTGAGACAACATTAAGGAGACTTAGAAGGATCTTAATTTCCAAACATATGCATTTCCTTTTATTGTTCTACTTCATCTCTCAGTGGGTGAGAGCCATTGATTGATCCCAGGACTGCTGCATATAAGTAGTACATCATGACTGGATTCTTGGACACCCATATCCTAATATCACACGTGCCCTAGGGAAGATCTTAGAGCTCTGGGAGGAAAAAAGGGTGAAAATAGGCAGGAAGGATGCCAGCAAGGTGCTTCAAAATAACAGCTCTGAAGAAATCTTAAGCTAGATCCATGAAATATCAGAGCAGGCTGCTGTTTTAGAAATGGAGGAAGTCCTGTAGGTGGCCAGGGAAGTCTGCAAGTCTGCATGAGTCTGTCTCTGGTGCTGATGAACACAAAGGAGACAGAGGTTGGATGGAGCCAGAATGAGAAGCCAACTGTGGCAAAGCAGAGAGCTCTTTTGTTCTTTGCACGCTCACTCCAGTAGCAAAAAAAAATCTTTTTAAGTCTGTATCACAGAAGAGGCCGTTTCCAGGACATGTTAAACACTGCCTGAACAGGTCAAATTGCTTTATAGTCAGAGAACAAATTCATTACTTTTGGAAAAATAATTATATCCCAACTGCAGCTGTTAAACTGTACCTGGAAATGAGAGACAGGATATTTGCTTAGTCTGGGTTTAGTAATACTCCTCTCTGCTTTGGTTGTCACAACCCTTGAGATGAAACAATGCAGACATGATATACAAAGTACAGCTGAATTAGCCTCAATCATTAATGCACAAATGCTTAAGTCGGAGAATAAAGGAACTGAAGGATAAATTAAAGGCCCTCATAATGAAAAGTCTTTTCTGCGACTGATGGGAGTTCACTCCCAAATATGCATCATACTGGGAAATGCTGATATTTGCAGGAATATTATCAGTTAAGCCACCTATCAGCACTGAGAAACAGAAGATTTGCTGTTGAATTTTGGTCCTAGATTCTGGTGTCAGTTATACAGGTGCGAATCTGGAGTAGCTCCAACCAGCTCCAAAGTCTGCAGAGATATCACTGAGTACAGCTGGTCAGATCCTGCTCAGCAGAGCTCTACAGCAGCCAAACAGGACTGCACCAGCAGTGAGAACAGCTCTGCTCCCACAGAGGAATTCACAGGACAACCCACTCTTAAAGGCACTCTTCAATTATCCCCTTCTCAGAGTGTGTCCTGTCAAAGCAGCAAGGAAACATTAGAAGTTTCAAGAAAAATCTGCCTCTCTCAACAGATAAGAACTGGTTACACCTTGCCATCCTGCCCACTCCCAGACCCGTGGCTCCACAGCCCTCGCACTGAGGACCACGTGCTTTCCCTACAGGCATCCCACAGCACTCTTCCACTCTCCCTCAGATTCTTTTGCTCCTCTTCCCCATCATTACAGCTTTACAGCTCAACTGAGTGCATTACCTGGGGGTCCCACGGGGCCCGGTGCTCCCCGCGGTCCTGGCAGGCCAGCCATGATGGTATCTATGACGGTGGAGGCCAGCTGGGGTTCTCCATCTGTGTTAAAAAGCAGAACAGTCAGTGCTCCTGCAGCAAGAGCTCAGAGTTCAGTCCCAGGACTTCTCTCCAAAACCCTCTGGCGCCTGTTGCTGGTGAAGGGCAGGCAGTGCTTCTTGATGCAAAATCGACTCCAGGAGCAATCCAAGAGCATAGGCTGCATCCCCCAGATCTCATCCCACCTCTGCCAACCCCTGAAGAACTGTCCTTTCTGTCCAAAAACTGGTGTTCCTGCACATCCATACTGTATTACCTTTGGAATGCTGAAGCAGTTTAAGAGTAGCTCTGCACTGTACAGCAATAATTATTTTAGGAGTTCAACTGGCCAGCTTGTGCAGGTCTGGGGGACAGGTGGAGATGGGAGCAGAGCAGGGAGAGGGAAGCCATTAGCAGAAACTGGAGCAATGTTGTGCTTTTGCACATCTTTCAGTCGTCTCCTGCTGGGAGTAAAGTTCATCAGCCTGTAGCTGTTCACATCTTTGAACCACTGGGCTTACCACTTCAGTTGGTAACTGAAGGGAAGAAAATACAACTACATATGAAATAAAAACACCCCCTATTTATTTATTGCAAAACCAAAACCACCATCAACAACTCTGTTCCCCGCAGACCTGCACTGTAGCATGCCAGCAGTCCGTGGGGTACCTGTACAGCAGCATCTTCCATCTGAGCATCCCACAACACTACTTGACATTGTGGAAACCAAGGCATGAAAATTCCACAGCTGGCAAAGACACCAATTACACAAAGCAAGGAAGGGAACCCCCACGTCCTGATGCTATGAAGATTCACAGTCCATTCCCCTGACCAGCGCTATAGAGCCAACAGCAGGTTTCCTGATCATGCCTGGAGATCTTGACTCTCTGTCAGCCCTCTGAGAAGTCCACATTTTCCACATCTGGAGGCCACCAGAATGAAGAATGCCCATCTCTTCCTGCCCATGACCTCAAGCACCCTTTCACCCATCCCTTTAACTCGTCATGCTGAAATTCTGGGGAACTTTCTGCAGGTGTAAAATTCTGCAGGTGGCTCACTGCTCTACTGATGACAATATCAAATAGTACCAGGAAGATGGGAGGGATGTTTGTTTTCTCTGCAGGATCCAGCCAAAACAACATACAGTGGAATCTCCAGAAACATTATGGTCATCACGAAGCCTTTTCAACTTCTGGAGCACTGGCAACAACAGAGAAAACGTTCAGTGTCCTTGTTTGAAAGCATCTCCAAGGGAAATAGTGAAATCTTTTTAACTGCCAGGGACGACAGTGTATGTCTGCAATGCCTTCCTGGCAGCAGAGCAGCACGAGATCTAACCCAGGTCCCTCTGAGAAGCAAATTTCAAGCCTAAAGCTTAAATGTAAACAAGTATTTATTTGACTATTGTTTCCAGACCCATCCATCTTCCCTTCTTCACAGCCCTGAAACAAAACAGCTGAGACTGTTTTTATGTTCAGAAGGGAAGGTACCCAAGTGAAGTGTGTAATCCAATTAATTTGAGTTTTATTTGACCATGTCAAAATCCATCATGGCTTGGGAGTAAGATGAGATTGGGAAATGAGCATCGAAGAGCAATTGCATAGCCTTTTGTTTTTAAAGAACAAGTGGCCAACAAAATGAAATGTGCATCCACTGAGAGGAGGAGAGGATAGGCTACAAATGAACTGGGATTTAATTACTGCTGGAGGTAAACTGGGAATAAGCATTTGGGTTACAAAACATTCCTGCTAAGTGGTACATTATTACAATGACGGAGTATACCCCACAAATCCACCCCCCCTGACATTAGATCCACTGGACTCAAAGTTATTTATGAAAGGCGATTTGGTAACTGGGACACAGAAGAGAGCTGTGTCTCAGTTCTAACACTGAGCTGATTCTACACCACATACCTGATGCATGCATTTGTAAGTGGCAGAGAAGGAAAGCAATGCTGCAGCAGTGGCCCCAGCAGAGGGGCAGGGCAGTCTGGCTTCTGGCTTGTATCTCATGTTTCTGACTAAGGGATAAATTCCCCCTTTATAAGCTTGATTTGTTGAGACAGGATGGAAATGAAGTAATCCTGTCCTAATTTCTTTCTGCTACCTGATCTGGAGGGAGACAACTGGGACCAATTTCTCTACCACCGCACTGTGAAACTGTGAGAAAATGTCTCCCCATTTTTGGCTTCTGCCTACTGATAAACACTGCCAACAAGAACTTATTGTGATTAATAAAGGCACATGCATTAACCATGTTCAGGCGGAACCAAACACTGCAGTATTAATAATAATCCAATACAGCTTTCTCACATCTCTGTGGGTGCACATGCCCATTACCAGGAATATGCTTCCCTCTGCTGTCAGCAGCTGGAATCTTGTGTTTATAGTTTTCAGATGTGCTCCATTAAAAAGAAAAAAAGAAAGAAAAAAGAAAAGGAAAACCTATGCAGGATTTGCAGGGCTAAGCTTTATTGGCTGTTGAGGATCAGCTTTCCACCAACCTGTGGTAGGCAAAATCAGCCAGCACGTAAGGAAAACATTACATTTGGTACGAAAATGGTCTCAATATTGCATAACTTTACCATGACCATGCAGATGACTTATACTGGCAGATCAGTATTGAGGTTTTTTTCTCTTAAACAATAAAACTTGTTATAGATTTTGGGCTCGCATACCCAATGTCAGTACACCAACAAAGCTGGCTTGTTCCACTTGTCTAACGTGGTCTTTGCTGTACACATCTAGAGGAAAATTCATCTCCACAGAACACCACAGAGGCTTGCCTATGCCCTGGAAGGAACTGGATGAATAATGTGCCCCCAGCAGACAGCCCTGCTGCACACTTCTAACTCCTGCAATTTGGTGCGAGGGCAGTGTACAGGAATTGGCACTGCCTGCCTCACTCACCCACCACTGAAAGCTAAAGGAGGAGCAGAGGGGACCCTGGGAAGTGGGAGTGGAACAGAGCAACACTTCTGAATGTTTCAGAGGCGAAATTCATTGGTATTTGGGATGAAGCTGTCAGTGGCTGGCAGAGGGCATGGCAGCTGCACAAGGGAAAGGCCTGTGCTGTCTGCTCTGTCCAAGCACCAGTTAGCAGGTAACACTCATTTATTTAATCAGTCCTCTGCTACAGAAAACTCCAGGGAGTGTAAAGCTTTCTGCTGCTTACATGACCTGAGTTATAAATGCAGGAGAGAGAGCCTGTCAGCTCCACCAGTGCCACTCTCAGCAACTGCAGTATTTTAAATCCATACAGGATTAGGCCTTCATTTGGAAACCTCTAGATGACATCAACTGCTTAGTTCTCCCAAAAGTAGATAAATGAAGCAGCACGTGCTGCTGAGATAAGTGTCCTGGCTGCTCCTTCTGCACCAAGAAATCCACCACAGGTAGGAAAAGTACAGGGCTGCCCCAGGATGCAGCAGTCACCGTTTACTTATGAACCTCAAGTGCATGTGGGAGCCTGCTGCTGCCCAGTAGTGGCTGAATTAATACAGATATTTATCCACTTGTTTATCTATTTCCCATTTTGGGACAATAGCGTTTACCCTTCTCATACATCAGCTGGGAAGGCCATGCAGTCTATGTCTTTGCAAGCTTTTAAGCCTATCATCTGGCTTATCTTGCAAGAGTTTAATTTAAATGGTGGCTGGAGGAAAGGGGCTGTGGTGGTACCTAGACCATCCTTTGGAATGAAAGGCTGAATGCAGAACCTTCTTTGTTTGAAGACTCAGGAATGCAGCAGCTCAATCTACATTTTGTGAAAAACCTTAGCATTGAACCTCAATTAATTTAATCTTGTCCATATGCTTTAAGTAACTGAATATAAAATAGAGCTGTTAAAGTTCTTTCCAAATTAAAACTACATCTGTTCACTTTCAGGAAAAGAAGTCTGGAGAGGGGAGTGGGTGGAAGGAAAAGGAAAGCTCTAGAAAGCCATCATACACAGGGAGATTTACTAACCCTTGGCTGTAAGTAATGCAACTCCACTTTGAAACTGGACATGAGCAGAAGAGCTGGGAAAAAGGCACAGCTGAAGTTTGGGGGAGTGGAGATGGGAGAGACCAGCAGAGCTGGGGCTCCAGGGGTTTACACACCAAGCAGAGATATGTCTGAGTTCTGCTTTATCATTATTAGATGCCAGCAACACAAGACCAGACCGGAAGAAATCCGATCAAGCCTGAATATGACTGCTCAGATAAGAGTGCATGACGTGCCTTTCCAAGAAAGCCTTTTCTTGCCATTCACAACACAAATCAAGTAAATATATCTTTAAAATCACCATAAGTTCAAAGAAACGTTGACCCTCCAGCCACAGGGAAGGAATAAATTACAGTCTTGGTCTGGGCTTTTGAGCCCACAGTTCTGTGTTTTGCATGGATAAGGGATGATGCTGTGCCAAAAACACAGGTGGGGAGACATGTCTGCAGGGGCAGGAAAAGAGCTGCATTGAACAGATGTCCTCGTTATGTTATATAATTTCAGAGATGCAAACATTTAGTAGTTGCTCATTTCTGAATATCCCTGAGCCCTGTAATACTGCAACAGCAGCACCACGAGATCTCACAGCTATGCAGTTTCACTGCACCGGCACCTAACTGGCCAGACACACTGTATTTATTTACCCACATAACTTCCAAGAGACCCACACAACACAGGCAGCTCATCTTGCTGCTTGTAGGGAAGGCAGAGCCCTGGCAGAGCCCAACAGAGAAGGTGGGAAGAAGAGCTGAGCTGTTCTGGGCCTGTCCATTCTGCTGGGAACAGAGAAAGAAGCTTACTTTCTTTTTCAGCTGTGGGCTGGAGGGAGTAGAGAACCCCTTGCTGGAAGGTGAGTGGGAGGCTTGGGGTGGCAGGTGGCCCTGGAGGACCTGGGGGACCTGGAATCCCGGTTTCTCCTGGAAGTCCTCTTGGTCCTTGAGGTCCCAACAGCCCTGTGAGAGGCAGGAGAGGATCTGTTAGTGCACTTGAAGATGTGCTAATGGATGTAAAGAGCAGTAGGAAGCCCATTCATTCCTGGAAAGAAGAGTCTAGAAAGTAATAATTCCTCAAAGAAAGAAGAGAAATGCTACCTGAAAATACTCACCATTGCCAGATGTGATGGAGATGTAAAACATGCAGAGAAATGAGATAAAGGGATGGCAATGTGGTCTCAGAATTATTTCTGTTAAGCAACAGATCCCCTCTCAGCAGGTCCTACCATGGTCTGGGAATATCACAGCATATTCTTGCTCTCCTGGTAAACAGAGGATTTCTGTCCCGAACTATAATTGTGGGAATCAGGGGAAAAATACTGAAAATTGGGAAGATAATTCCGTTTGGCTTCTTCCTATGAAAAGCAAATGGCCTTACTTGGCTCAAAGGTGCTACATAGCTCTAGAAGTAAAAAAAAGTTCTCTCTCCCTGAAACTGAAACTAAAGGCAGCTTGAAAGCAAGCACAGCTCTTCCTCTTCCGCTCCAGGTACACCTGTATGTCACCACAAAAGCACAGAAATAGCAACAGAAACCACCAGTGCAGCAGCAAATCAATTCTGATTCCTTTTGGGCCGGAAAGCTCTTGTTGCAAATGGAGAAACCGAAAGGCAGACACATCTTTGGCAAGACCAGCCACTGACAGTTTGCCAGGAAATGCCAAAAAAGCATTCAGAGCCACTCTCACATTTTAAGGCACTCTCCAAGTTTTAAACCTTTCCTGAGCTCACATTTACAAGGCACAGCCTTTCAAATGCATACAAAGCACAGAGGCTGAGGTCTGGCACCTATCGTGTAGTATCGCCTTCATCAAAAGATTTAGGGGATGTAGAAAGTCTCTGAGCTCAGGAATGGAGTGCACTGTGAAAGAACGGCCTCATAACCTTTTCCCTTAGCATACAATGGCATCATTAGTTTGACATTCTGGCATCTGACAGCTTGACATAAATGATGGAGAAAAAAGGCAGTTAAAACAGGCACACAGTGAGAGGGTTGAACAGGAAATGCTCTTTTCCAAAGGCTGACAGATTGGAGACTGGTTTTCATAGCTCCTGAGCAGGACAGGAAAACTGTCTTGCTGTTCTGCTTTCTGGGACGAGTTTTCCCCAGCTCCATAGGAAATCCCAGGGACTGTCACTGCTCTCCATGCAGATGGTACCCACTCTGAGGGCTGCTGGCTGAGTTCAGTGCTCAGAGGACTTCAAGGAATGGATTTAATATAAACTGAAATCTCATTATTGCGTGTGCCCCAGTCTTCTGTGATCTGTTTGCACAGCCAATTTGTACAATGTGAAATATCCCCTGTCATGCCCTGCCCTCCCCTGGGACTTACCTGGTGGCCCTGCTGGGCCCCTCTCCCCCGGTTGTCCCTTCTCGCCTTTTGGTCCCGGTGGTCCTGGAAGACCAGTTGGTCCAACTGGGCCTGGAGGACCAACCCGTCCTGGCAGCCCTGAAAACATCCAGATAGGAAGCAGTTAGAGATTAAGACACTACTGAGATCAGAAGGTCTTTAGCAACCTAGAAACCAGCAGAGAGGGACTCTGCAAGTGGGAGAAATGCAGCTTTGTGCAGGTAGCACATATAGGGTGATATTGGTGGCAGAAGTTTTCCAGTACATAGAGGAGAAGAGCCAGACTGGACCTTGCTTCCCCTCTACTCCTAGTCTTTAAAGAAATGTGTATCTCCATGCACAGGGCCACCTGCAGCAGTCAGCAGGCTGTGCTCCTCAGCTGGGAAGTGCTGCTCAAAGCCAACCTGAGTGTGCAGCTGTCCCATCTCAAGGTCTGAACAGCTCCGGGCAGGCTCTGGTGGAGCCATCTCATAGTAGTCTCAGAATACATAACACATAAAATATATTGAACAGGTTGCCCAGAGATGGGTTGCCCCATCCCTGGTGATGCCCAAGACCAGGTTGGATAGGGTCCTGGGCAGCACAGCCTGACCTGGTGGGGCACAATGAGTCCAATGGGGTTGGAACTTGATGGGCTTTAAGGTCCTTCCAACCCAGCCCATTCTATGATATCTGCAAAAGCAAATCAGGCCCTGTCTCCCACTTGCTCTGGCTGGCATATACATACCACCCACAGATTCTGTGTCAGAAATGTTTCCTTGTTTTGTCCTGTTTTCATTTATCTAATGAGTGCACCATGCTGTACACAAACATTTTTCATCCCCAAGTGAAGTGAACGCACCCACGTGTTGAAGTAACAAGATGTTGTTAATATATATCAATAGGCAGGATGCTGAGAAAGCCCACCTGGAAATATCAGTTATGCAGTAATTACAGCCCCTTGGCATCTCTACTCAGACTAGGTAGATAAGCCTAATCCTAAGAAAGATGCAGACAGCATTCATCATCTGAAAGTGACTATTTCTGATGATGTTAAATAACATCTTAATGTTGCTTCCTTTAGACTATCAAAATAATAACAACAATTAGCAATTGTACAGTGTTTTTCAGAAAAACACTCTGTCTTTTGCTCACAAAGGTCATAGCTGCTTTGGAAAGATATACTTAAATGCTCTGCAAACATCAGTAAAGCCTTTAATACCTTAGAGAGGTGGGCGAGTTATTCTGTCTGCTCAGATTAAGTGGTTAATAGTTACAATAAAGGCATTAACTGACAGTCACAGGTTCCTGGTTTCCAGGCTACCAAAGAGCTTTTGAAAGCAGTTGCAGACATGCTACAAAGCCAGAGGAAGAGCTGGCTGAGTTCAAGGTTCAGCACATAGCACATTCAGATATCAAGTCTCTCTATGTTTTACATTCACGAACAACCCAGCAGAGCACAGATTTGATTCATTTTTGGGCAACATCTTTTCCCATGCCTGCTATAAGGAGATATTCTGGCCTCCCTGAGACCAGTAGCAGGAGAACCTGTAGTGGGCAGGGAGTGGAGAGGAATGGAGGGCATGGAGAGAAGGAAGAAAAGAAACAAGTGGACCAGGCACTCCATGCTGGCCCCGAATAACCAGCTATGTACTAAAACACAAGGGGATTTGCTTCCTGGGACAGCCCACTTGGGACACACAACCATATTCCCCCACAGACATTTATCCATGTGTGCATTTCTCAGAGCAAAGCAGCAATCCCCAGTACCACATCCTCTTAGAAGATTCCTCTTCCTTTTTTCTTTTTGGCCAACCTGGAGAGGTGTCCAAAACATTCTTTGTTCAAAAATGAACTCCACCCATCTCTCATCCTGACAAACTAAAGAAATGGGATTTTCAATGGTTTTGTGTGGGAGTGTACGACTGTACTTTTGTTTTACTCTGTCATCAGCGAAGGTCTAATTTAATTTGAGCAGTGAAGCAACAACTAAGGTAAGATTTTCATTTGGATCAATTTGCTTACCCACAGGATGCAAGCTGCAGACTTTTCTATGAATTGAAAGAAAGGCTCCTTCAATTGATTGAGGCTGAAATCCCACCTGACACATTTGGTGATCAGGAGCCCTTTTAACAGAGTAAGACCATTTGCTTAGAGCACTGTGAACAGCTTCTTCCACCCTACCAGACCCCCCATCGTACCTTTGCTGCAGCAAATTCTTCCCAGCACAGAGGGAACAGCAGAAACAATGTTTGCAAGCATAACACACTGTGCTGCCGAGCACGGGTCAGAACATTTCCTCACTTGTATAAGTCAACCTCAATTCTTCAGTTCAATCTTTATAAATCAATCCTGTGAACTTCTGCAGACCAAGAGCAATCATTTGCTGCTAGCATCCTCAATCATGCTGCAGCAGCAGAGCTTGAAAGGACCTGGCACTTACTTCCCTGAAGGAGGAAAGTGCTGAAGGAAAGGCTGAGGGAAGCAGCGCTGGGCAACGTGTCAGGCAAATGCTTATACTGGTGACAAATGGTGTTACCAGCATAAAAGAGACAAGTGTAAAAGGGAGAAGAAAGAGGGAAGGATTGAGGGAAAAAGGAGGGGGAGGAAATATGAACAGGCCAAATCTTCAGGTGGCATTTCTTAACTCTGCTGCAGTGACATTGCTTTTAGAAGCCAAAGCCACTGGAAAGCATTAATTTCCTGAAATATATGAAAGAAAAACCCACAGAATAAAAAAACAAAAACATGGTAGAGGGTGAGCATCCTACTGCTAGAGACCAAATCAGACAGGCAGAGGTCTGGATTTTCTTCCTGACTCTCTCATTAACCTGCAACACCACGCCTGCTCCCTTTCTTCCCCAAGGTCTCTCTACAGACAGGAGCACATTATTCTCTGTACAGAGCATATCAAATCAATGCCCTGATAATCACCAGCAGCTCTCCGTGCCCCTGGCAGGCCACAGCACTAAGGTAATAATGGTGTGTTCTCCCGTCACTCAGCACGTGCCCCATTTGCTGTAGCCATGTGTCCTTCAGCGCCTCTCCCATGGGCAGCTCTTTCCATCCTTCATGTTCTGGGGGAACAGAATGTCTCAGAGATGATAAACCTGGTGTTTTGCCTCCCGTGATCAAATACAACCCAAAGAGAACCAGCCTCTGTATCTGCAAGGCTCTGAATCGCTGAGGGCTCAAGGCCACAGGACCTTTCTGCTTTTTTGGGGGGAAATACCACGTACAGGTCTGGGCACAGCAACATTTTGTGCTTTAGAAGAGGCAATAGGAGAAACCTTTCACTTACCCTGTGGTATTAGCTGCTCCTCTGCACCTCTGTGTCCTTTGGGCTCTAATTAAAATGGTCAGGGTTAAAAAGGAAAAAAAAAGAAAGAAAAAAGATAAGAAAAATTAGGTCTCTTGCTGCCAACTGGCTCAGCTAGAGTATATATATTTTCTTAATTCTCAGTACGATGTATCCTGTTGATTAACAAGCTGATCAGAAAGGCCAGCAGTGCAGCTGTCTCAACAGCTCTGAGTGCTTTTAAATGGTTGTCTATTCTCAGCCCTGTCACTCACAAAAGAAATAGCCACCCTAACAAACAGTAGCAAGTTTTCCTGGACCTGAGCCTGGAGAGGCATCAGCCAACTCAGAGCTGTAAGGTCATCCAGAAACACTCCCACCATTCAAAGCATCCAATTCCTATCACCCATCTCTGTGACGGGTACCAACACCCTGCCCTTAGTCCTTCGGGTTTAGAAACTTGGCAGCATGCAAGCTGGGATGTGGATTTGCTTTGGCTGAAAGAGTAGATGCGGGCAGAGTAGGCAGTATGTCACAAAAAACTCTGGGAAAGGTGATGGGAGAGACAGAGGTTTGGCTTTCCTCAGCCTCAAATCACACAGGGACCTCAGGTTTGACTTATACCTAATCCACGGCGACACTTGTTGAAAGATCTCCGGAGGTCTGCAATTGCTGCAAGGGAACCTGGGGCTAACTTTAAGCCACAAGTCACAGAACCATGTTGAAATCACACAAAACAGGCAATCCCCATTGTCCTAAACCAACTGCATCGAGTTCCCTACATTTCACTGAAATCCACAGTGCATTTTTTGGCTGGCTTTGAATTGTAGATGCAAACTGATGTGGGGAGGGAAGGAAGCCAAGTGTGAACCCTGATCCATGAAACATCCCCAAAGCTCCTTAGCAAAGCATGCAGAGCTCAGCTGGGGCATTGAGGAGGCAATCACATGTCAATAAGAAACTTAACTGATTACTTCTAATTGCTGAAAGACATTGTGCTGACCTGAAATGGCCCAGTGCATGCCTGATTGCCAGTTATTACACTACATTTGTTATTCCACACTAGGTTAAATAAGTCAAGGCTAGAAAAATAAAGAGTGACAATGAGTAACAGCTACACCTGGTAGCACGCAGGCAGCTGTCCACCCGTGTGGGAGTCTGGCTGATCACACTAAGCCTCAGACAACAACATCCTGTTTTGGGAGATGCTCTCTATCAGATATCTGCTGATAATGGGCCATGGAGTCAACCTGATGCAAGTGCTACAAGAGATTGTTCTCCTTAACACCACTGCCAAATGCCTGGGAGAGCAGCACTCATTGCTTCTTGCTAATCAGATTATCATGCGTACAGAGCCTCAGAGAGGCGAAGACATTGAGTGGAAGGGACAGAGTTGTCTGTACATTTGCTACGTTCACTTTAGCACAACAAAGTGCAGGTGCAGAGATACAACAACAGCAAAAATAAATGACATGGAGAAGGCAGAATGAGCACATAACGGACACTGGGGGAAACTGCTTTAATTCAGTTCCTGGCAGCCATCAGTGTGGTCCTGAAAATACTTTGCAGAACATATTGTTAGCGAACCTCCCTCCATGTTGTGGCATCCTGTCAAATTATAAACATGGATGACATCTGGTCTATGTTGGTTGCTCCAAGTCTGCTGCAGTCGTGAAAGGCTGCCATAATAAACTGTTCTGACAAAAAAAAGGGGAAAAAAAAGGAAAGAAAAAAAGGAAAGTAGGCCCTATAGTGGATAAAGAACTGCTTGGGGAGCAAGCGAAGCAACTGACAGACAGGGCTTTGGAAGCAGAGAGTGGGGATCTTGAATTGAGAATGCCAAGGTCAAGGAAATTCAATGCGGAGTGATCTGTCTAGCCAAGTGGGCTCGGAGGGAATTTCTTGTAAGTGCATTTTTTTTTCATGCCACAAGAGGGATCATAAAACAGCCCATTGTGTTTACGGTAAATTTAAGAAATAGAATGCAGAGTGCAACTGATGTTGATATTCATGGGAAAGTCATTCCTCCTCATAAAACCAAGAATTACCCCTGCCATAGTTCTCTACCTCCCCACACCACTCCTGATGGGGAAACACTGCATTTAGCTCAACAAGGGAACACAAATGGTCCCCTGGCACCCCAGTGTGATGGCTCTCTGGAGTTTCCTCAGGAATGTTTCAAGCTATCCAGGTCTCCAGACCCACGCAGACACAGACAGTATTAAGCCTTTAGAACGAACAACCCGCAGTTTGGAGGAACTATGGCTCTGGAGCTAAGTAAAGCTGGTTCTGACCCTAACACCAATGCGTAGCTCTTGAACTGCCCCTCTTGCTGAGCACAATCCCACCTTGCAGCGAGCACTTGCAGACCCCCAAAGTGACAGTGTCCCCACTGAGGGTGCAAAGCAGACAGGGAACCTCCTGCAGCAAGGCTGCCTGCCCCACGCTCACCCCATAGCATCAGCAAACATGCCCACAAGCAAACAAAGAATGGCCCACCTGAAAACCTTAGCCCTCTTCTTTACAGAGCAAAGGAAAGGAGATGCCAGAGTTTCCCTCCAACCTCCTTCCTGTGAAGCTCTCAATGCTAAGTCAGCTTGGCACGGCCTTTTGTGTTTGTAAGATACCCCACAGGTACCACATGTGTAGGCAGAGTGATTCAATGGAGAGCAGGCCACGCTTACCAACAGGTCCCACCGTTTTCCTCAGGACAGTCCCAGGATTTAACAGGGGAAAGGCATCCGGCAGCAAGTCATCGTACCAGGTGGCCGTGGTCCCGGTGATGGGCAGGTTGTTTTCCAGTGATGGGCTTCGCTCTGCGGCTTCAAGCAGAAGGATCTAGAAAGGGGAAGGCAGATAAGGTCAGTGGGATGGTTTCATACACAATCTCAATCCCGAGAAGTCTTGAAACTCCTCTCCTTGCCAGCAGGAGCTGTGGGTAACTGTACCGTAGTCCGCAGGGTTTTTGTTGTTGAAGCTCTACTGGTTTTCTGGAAAGAGGCAGTAATTAGCTTGGAATTTGGCTGTGTTATGTTGCAGGATGGTCCAGTGCAGCATTGCATGCCCTCTTCATAGAGGGCTTCACTGTTTGCAGACATTCAGCCTCACTGAGACTGTCTCCCCGGTGAGGAACAGGAACTAGGGAGCAGAGCTGGGGTGAGGACACAGCTTGTCACTGCTAGGCTGAAATCAGGTTAGAATCACTGAGAGCCAATGTCGTGCAAAGGGCTGTGGGATGCCCCAGGTGACAGACTGCAGTGCCTGGGGACAACTACTTGCTGCAAGTCAAAGGACAAAAGCTTATTTAATTAAACGAGAGAGAGAATATGAAGCTTTTAAAGAGCTGAAGTGAATTAATTTTGGAGCAAATAAAAAAGAGGCGATTTCCTCAAAAAGCTCTGCATAGCAGTAGTAGAGTATTATTAAAACTCACAACTGCTTCTATACTTTATAAACACACCACCTTCAAATAAATCCCCATCCCAGTGTGTGTCCCTGACCTGTTTGGGCTGTTCACAACCTCAGCTCCTTGGCCAAGCGATCCTGTTTGTCCTGTATGATTCTGACTGCGCTTCTCCTCCACTGGTGGCCTACATGAAACTGCAAAAAGCTTAAATGCCGTTGAATCATAAAGGTTGGAAATGACCACTGCAACTCTCTAGTCCAGCCATCGTCCCATCACCATTGTGCTCACTAAATCACGTCCCTAAATATCCATGAGGAGTGGAGGATGGAGGGTGGACACTGCCCGCTGATAAACTCAGTTAAAGCAAAGCCCAGGGGAACGGTCACTGCAATTTGTAATCAACATTTTTAGTTTTTATACAATATCTTTTTCTGTTTTAATCTAAATGCTCCTTCCCCCTGCCTCCCAAACCACTAAGCAAGGATAGCCAAGCCCCTGTGCTCCATTGCACATGAGTTTTACCCCACTTGCTAGGCAGAAGCTGCTCAGAAAAGCCAAGGGCAGAGCTGCTTGCCCTGTGTGGCAGCCAAGGAGCTGTACCTGGGGTGCACAGCCACAGCCCTGCACTCACCTGGCAAAGCCCAGGAGGGACACAGGGTGCCCATTGAGCAGGAGCAGGGCTGAGGTTTCCAGAACAAGAGTTTTGATCCAAGCATTCAGCACTCCCAGTAAACTCTACACCAGAAAACTGTTTGAGGAGTGCATCATTGTGATTCGTTATAGCACTGATTCCTCCTGTTTGGAAACCACCAAACCCAATCCTGATTTACTGGTAGGGGAAATAAAAGAGAATACAGCTCAAACTTTCCACTAAATCCCTAGAAGTTTCAGTTTTTACATGCTGCATTTGTCTTTACATAATGAAGTCACACTGCAATTATAAATGAGAGTGACTTGGCTCCACTCATTTGTTTTTAACTTGCAATTATTATGGGGTTTATCACTTATTTATTGCAAGGCCTGTTGAGAGCCAGAATTACAGCAATGCCAGAAATGATGAACTTCCTGCAGAATGCACTGGCCTGACAGAACTGAATCAGAAACTAATTAAACTGGGAGCTAGCTTAAGTGCAGGGGAACTGAACCTCAGCTGTTGCAAACAAGGGAAACTCCTCCTTTGTTGCATTGTTCCTGGGTCCAGAGCCTCACTTTAATAGTAATAAAAAAGCAAAAGGAATCAGGCCACTGTGAGCCCTGCTTCTATCCAACAGCTTCTCGGATGCAAGGCAAGAAAGGAATCGGTTCCGTATGCCTCGTACACTTCTGTGCTCTTGCCCTGTAATTTGTCAGGCTGAAGGAAATATGCCATCAGTTCAGCAAACACTCAAGCATGCGCCTTGCCACGATCGGGCTTAATTCCCATTGACGTGGGGCTCAAGTGAGTACTGAAGGCATTCTCTAAATCAGTTTGTACTGTTATATTATCCTCTTGCTTCCCCAGCAAAATACCTGGATAATGTTGCCAAAGCAGACTCAGCAATAGAGGCAAAACCAATCCGTGTGGTGGTGAACTAGAGGGACCAGAGCCAGGCCAGGGTTTGGATGCTGCTGCTGTGGCAAGAGGATGGCCGGCTGCATTGGACACTGCTCTGCCATGGCCCAGGGGTGCTGCAGGATGAGGTGACAGTAAATCCATGGCAGCAATGGTCAGAGAGCAGCAAACTGCAGGGGCTGCAACCCCGGGGCGGTGTGAGCAGAGCTAGCACAGCCCAGCCGCAGGAACAGCTCCAAATCATTTTTATGGGTGATAATAAAAACGTGTTACCACATAATCAACACTAAACAGTGGCAACGGTATCCTTTTCATTAAAAAAACATGTTTTAAATGAGCGCATTGCTGATAAACGCTGTAAAGGACTTAAAGGCATGCACGGAATAATCTAGTGTGCACTTTTATAGATTGGCTGAGTGTACTCCGTG
Organism: Pavo muticus; assembly: GCA_016647715.1. NCBI lineage: Eukaryota > Metazoa > Chordata > Aves > Galliformes > Phasianidae > Pavo > Pavo muticus. The sequence goes on along the minus strand of JACDJE010000086.1, from coordinate 5,349,710 downwards.
GTCACCAGGGCTCAAGCCATGGTAACGAGCTTATTTTCCCAGGGCACAAAATGACAGAGGTTGGGAAGCTTCAGGACTTGAAATTTTTGAGAAAATCTAGTTTTTATGATTAGGCCTGAAAATGTGTCCAAGAGATGTAAATGAGAAAGAGGAGAGCTTTCAGATCCGTGAGATCCAGAGCGCCAAAGTGAAAGAGGGAAAGCACGAGGGATTCAGTCACATTCACAAAGTGCAGACACACTTCTCTCAGTGAGGAGTGTCCTTCTGTAAGCTAGCACAGCACGCAGCACAAACCAGGTCCTTATGAGAGCACTGGAGACGTTCATCTATTGTCTGTCACGTTATGTTTTTCTTAAAGTTGCTGTTGCCCTAGTCGAGGGACTCAGGGAGAATTCCCACTTTCATTAAACAAAAAAAAGAAAGTTTCTAGCCTTCTGAGTAAACTGCTGGAAAATGATACCACAGGCGCTCATGGCCAGAAAGCAAATGAGCAAAATGTGCAATGTATTAGAGTCTTTAAGGCTGGGTATTTCCCAGTCCATACGGTTGAGGGAGAGAGGAAGGTGGCAAAGAGCGAAGGGTGGGAATGCTCACTGCAGGCAGTGCCCACCTCTCTTCACCCACAGTGCCAAGGCTGTGAGGAAAATAAAGGAGCAGAAAACAGTGCATAAAGGAAATTTGTTGAAGCCATGGATCATGTCGGTCACACAGCCAAGCAGAAGGCACAGAGGTGGTGCAAAGAGTGGAACCTGGGCTTGCTGCTGGTGGTGGCAGGAGGGCAGATTGCTGCTTGAGATGTGGAGAACTTTCCTCCTAACTTGCACTGCACTGCGCAAGGGGAAGGATGGCCTCGAGTCAGCAGAGCACTCAGGGTTTTGCCTCTTTGCACGTACAGAAACAAAAAGTCAAACCGGAACACAAATGGACGTGCTGAACCAGAGCCTCTGGCAGGAGAGGTCCCACCAGAACAGGGCCTGCCTCTGCCTTCCAGACCCCACCTCCCACTCAGCTGAGCCGGACTGGGAGGATAGGAGTGCTGGGTCTGCCTGCTGCCAGCAGTGCAGCGGGAACAGGCCTGATGCAGCTCCTGGCTGAGTGGCCTGCAGGCCATGCCGGGGACAGGGGTGATGGCTGTGAAGGCTCTGCAGGTCCCACCAGTCCCCAGGCTCACCTCAGCAGCTCCTGGCACACACTGTCCTCCCATGGCATGATGCCTGGCTCTCCTCGGCACGGCCTGCTCACATCAGGTCCCTTAGTAGGACGTTAGCACTCTGTGCCTGAAGCTCGGTCCCAGCTCGGTCCCAGCTCGCTCAAGCCGGCTCCCCCTTTCCCATTTGCCAGCATAAACTTTCTAAACTTCAGACACATACCACATTTCTTGCGTCAGATCAAAAGCTCAGCCCGGGGACAATGGAAATGGGAGGAAGGTTTTCATCTTTTTGAGATGGTCAGTGTCAGAGGATTTTTTTTGGCTTACAGTGGCTTTCAAGAACCCTATTTTGGTTGTTTGCACACATCAAAAGAAGATTTCACAAAAACAGCCTCCTCCCATCATCTGCCCTCTGCTCGCATTCCTGATGTCCTGTAACTAGTAGGTGCTAGAAACAGGGGAAGAACAGCCGGGCTCCCAGCGATTTCAAAATGGATACAACAGGGCTCAGAATGTTTTTCTTTGGATAAAAACCCATGGAAATGCAGGGGGGATCATTCTACATAATCCAGATGGATATTATTAATAAATAAACAGGGGATATTTGCTCTCTTGAAGCACTGACAGAATGAACTCTCCTCCATTCCTTTCTGAAAAGGAGGGAAAGAAACTGCATGAACCTAGCTCATCAGCTAAAAATTCCAGTGTAAAATAAGATTCCCTTGATCTCGTAAAGACACGAGCTGATTAATAATGGTAATTGCATAACCTGCTGGATGTATCTTTCTTTCTAGCAAATTGTTTGGCAAAATGTAAGAAGTTTTTAATCACTCATTCAGACACAGAGTTAAACAGGGAGCTTTACAAAATCTGATGGTGAATGGCATCTCTTGTAGTATTATGAGACCTGTGAACACAAAGCTCCAATACAGACACAGTTGTTTGTTTTCAAAAGCCAAAAGATATTCAGTAAGTGTCCACTACAGTCTGATGGATACCCAGAGAGTTGGGGTGACTTCATCTTTACAGCATCTTAGAGGCTGCAGCCAAAGGAGACAAGATAATTAGTGAATGGAGAAGGTTCCATCATATTGATAAATTATACCACAAGCAATCGCTGATGTCATTGTATTGACCCAATGTAGACCAAAAGGTAAAGTTTATGTCATCAGCTATTGCATGGAAGACAAAAAAAAAAAAAAAAGGCTTCTGCTGATCCATAGGTGACACAGCTCATGCTCTTTCTGCAAAGGTACATGGTTTCTTTGTACAGTTCTACAGGATTTCCAAAAAAAGAGGTGGCAAAAAGTGACTGTTTCATCAGCAGGCATCTTCTGCGAGGGAGAAAGCACAAAATCATAGGCCAACCTACTAGATGAAGTCCCGGCAAAGTTCAGCAGATCACCAGACCATTGGAGCTTTGCCTCAGAGAGCAGCAGCAAGGCAGGACTGGCACTCCCTCACTGTGATGCTGCACTCAGAGGCACCTGGGGAACTTAGAATCATAGAATTGTTGGAAAGACCAGTAAGATCATCCAGTCCAACCATCAACCCACTCATGTGATTGCTCGAGACCACTCAGTGCCACATCTACCCTTTTCTTGAAAACCTCCAGGGATGGTGACCCCACCACCTCCCTGAGAAGCCTTCTCCAATGCCTCACCAGCTCTTGCTACAGGTTGGAGATTTACCTTTGCTGCTGTAAAGCCGTGGCACCCCTGTGTTTTAGAGCCAGAGAAAGAAGCAGGATGTGGAAAGGATCCAACAGTGCTCACAATGCCGTGCTAAGAGCTCACTGCAGAGCGAATTGCACAAAGGAGCTCAGAGTGAAATCAGACTCCCCACCATTACTTTAAAACACCTGATAAAAATAAACCGGAGCTATAACCTTCCACTCTCAAAATCACATCATTACTCTCTGCCCAATTTATTGCTCGTCACCTGCTGGGGATGTAGCAGTGCTACGGACATGGAGCCAGGCCAGCCTGAGATGAAGTCAGTCCTGAGAAAGTAACATCTGTTCCCAGCAATGGCTTTGAGATCAGCTCTGCTTCCCATCAGGTGAGAAGCGCTCAGCTCTGGTCGAGACATTCGCATCGGCCAGCTCCAGTCGGCTGAGATGCCTTCTGTGCTCCTCTCCTGCACTGGGCTCTGGATGAGGAGCTGCAGGATGAAAGCAGCACAGCTGGAAAAATGAGAGGTTCTTTCCTGGTCAGGAAAAAGGACCCCAAGTCACTTTTTGGGTCCTGTTTTCCTTGTGGAGCTCCACCAGAATTTCTGAGAGCTGAGTGGAAGTTTAATCCTGTGTCCAAACATGCAGTAAAGGACCTGGGTACATACATCTCATAGGCTCCTCGTGTACCTCCCTTGCTATTACCTACTTTTTGTCCACAAGAGTACCTCTCTTAAAACCAAAGCTTGCCAGCTTAATATTCCCAGGCAGTAAACACACCAAAAGCACTTCCTAATGCAGACAGAGGACTTGGCTTGGCAAATTAAGTTGTATGTTAAAGGAAAATTGAATTGTTCAAAGTTATTTTATGAAAATATTAAATATATTTGACTAAAAATGCCAAACTTGTAACTAAAACACTTGGCAGGATGGGGTGGTGGAGAGGGAGGTCTTTAAGTGTTTTTGTAGTTCTGGCAAATTATTTACAGCATTTGCCAAACACATGTAACAGTCTCAGGGGACAGATTTCTCCTTCTCTCCAACAGTGATAAGAAACAAGATCCAAAAATTATTAGGCTTGAGAATGAAAGGATTTTAACTGTCATTCTGACAGACAGAGGTATGCTCACATCAGAGGAAGGTCAGTACCTGCTAAGCAGAAGCATGAGTATTGCTGGTCCGAAAAATGTGCAGCTCAGATTAAGACCTTTGATACAAAATTCAGTTCACCCACCAAGTTTTGTTTCACCACCTCTCCTTAAAAATCACTTTTAAAGTTTTATTCTTAGGGTCGTCGTTACATAAACTGACTACAGAAACTCACCAGCTCGCTTAAACATTTTGCAGGGATTGATTTCAGTTTGTTCTTGCTCCTAAATAAAACTACCTGCAAAAAATACACTAAATACTCCTGAAATTCAGTTCTTTGTTGGAAGTGGAAGAACAGATTCTGCACAGGTCATCAGGAAACCTCAGAGATGCTCAAAGCTACCTCCCTGTTCAGAACAGAAGGAAAACAAATAACTGCTAGTGGCGATCAAATACACAACATGGAATATCCACAAAGGTCCTTCAAATATCAGGCAACCGTTACTGTCCACTCAGCCTCACAGCCAAGCCAATGGGTTTTCACCCCTTCTTGGCCATGCTGCAGTACCTCAAAACATCTTCTGTTTTCCAAATACTTCCACACTTCAGCAGGGGATTGCTGCAGTGTCTATCAGAGAAGGAAAAGGCAGCCCCATAAAACACCACAGACAGCTGCTTGGAAGAACAGGCAGATAGAAAATCATTTCATACAATGATCGCAGTAAAACTCCAAGGAATGGTGCTTCTTAATCAAAAGACATGGGTAGTGAAGGTGCTGTGTGGTAATCTGTTCTACATAAATGGGGTGATTTCATATAAATAGCAATGTATTGATCAAACCTCTGTACAGTACAAAGATTTTCTTTAAAACCCTTCAGAAACTTCTGCGTAGAGAATCACATTACAAGGACTGCTTTCATGCAAAAAATATGCATGTCATTTATCAATCACACAATGAATCAATCAGACACTAGATATGTAATGTTATCTCCCTGCATTAAAGCTGTAAGTGAAATGCCATGAACTTCTCAAAAGCGGTGTCAGGAGATAAGACTGGCTTATATCAACTCAGATCAAATGGTGCACTCGAGCTCCAACCAAAAGCTGGGATTAATATCCCACTGCCCATAACTCCATGGTGCAGTTCATTAAAAAGAACTGGGGTTGTGGAGAACCAACTGAGCAGAAAGCTTTAGGCAGCTGCCTGCCCTCCTGCTAGCGCTGCAGGAGGTGGGCAGCAGCTCTGGTCTCTCCTGACGTTGCAGCAATTTTGAGCTTCAGGGCGGTTTATCTGGGCTTAGTCCTGGTCCCAGGAATGCCAGAAAAGAAAGGCTGTGCTCTAGGAAAGCGTGGTGGTATCAGGAGAAGCTTTTTATTTGAGATAAAAGTGGGGTGTGGGATGCTTGTCATGGTGGGCAAGATGTAATAGGAGAGAAATGAGGTTTGGCAGATTGCAGAAGGGGTAGTTTGTGTCCCTCCCTGCACACTTCCTCGTTCCCCACTCCAGCCTCTCCACCATCCTCCCTGATGGACATTCCCACAGCCTGTAGGTTTCAAATTCAACACTATCAGCCAAGCTTTCAAACCTGTGGCACCCAATGGCTGCGGTATCAAGCAAATGGAAAGGGCCAACTCCATGTAACTCTGAACAGGGAGATATGGATGGATCCAGACTCCATCTCCCTTCACTTCCCATTACACAGAAACATCTCATACAGCCAGAAGGACAGACTAGAGCAGCGCTAAGGAGGGCACGAAGTGCGTTTGTTCTGCCCCACAGTTCAGCCACATCTCAGTTTCTTCTCCTCCCCAAGGGCAACATAAGCACCAATCCCTAATGAGTCATTTTCCACTCTGTTTTCTTGCCTCTCACTTTCTAATCCAACTCTCGTATTACAAAAATCAGAGCGTTACTTTTATTACCTCATTTGGATGCTGATCTTACAAGTTGGATGAACCAACTCATCCTTGTAATAAAAAGAGATGAGAGCACTTCTGGTTACATCCCCACTTTAGGGTGACAGCTGTAGGGGCCTCCAGAAAAGGAGGGGTGAAAGAAGAAACAAGGGACTTGCAGCCTGTTCTTCCATGGTTGCAGAGCTTGTTTACCGTGCCCTTACTCTTCACAGCCACTGGAGGACAAACCTGCATTTTACATACCCTTGCACCACGGCCAGACCTGTTTGAAGCTCCAGAGGTGTCTGTCCCCTGCTGTGGCCATTCCCTGAGCTCAGCATGGTCATGCTGGGTTGAAATTCAAAAGGACAAAAGCAGCAAAGCCATTCATAGGTGACCTTTTCTGATTTACACTCTTCAAGTACAAGTGCCCCCTCACATCACTGGAATGCAGATTCCCTGTTGACTTGGGATTGTCATAAATAACCCAGAGATTATCTCGAGGTTTCCCACGCAGGGTACTCCAACCACAACCCATGCAGGGCTAAGGAGTTCTGTACTTTCTCATATCCAAGAAGACATGTTTCCTCATCCCTTCAGGACTGAGAGCTTCCAGGGAACTGCTACCCCATGGACACTTTCACCAAAGGCATATTAAGACACGATGGACTGCTTTATTGAGCATCACTTGACGAAAAATAAAGATCCTTCTCCAACATCCAGAGCAGGAATACAAACTGTTTTAAATGAATGTAAGCACCTTTTTCAACCATGCTAGCAATTACCGAATTACAACAACTGAGGTCACTGCACTGCTGTGTAGATCAGAATGAACTTAAATTAACCTGGAAAAAAGGGTGAATCAGCATATTTCTCCTGTGTATAGCATCTGTGCTCATGTAACGTTGCTTCACTCTCCATTTAATTGCTATATACCATCAATTTTTGCACTGCACCCACAGCTTATCAAACAGAGTGGAAGCCAGCAGATGAATATCATCACCGTTAGGCTGTGCTGCAGAAGATGCTCTTCTACCAGATATATTATCTTTAGCACATCACAGTATAAACAGATAACTCACTTCCCTCTATAAATGTAAACCCTTTGATGAGCTTTGCTCACAGCTTAGGTCTCTGTGGGAGCATAGTCAAGACAGAAGGAAACCTATCTCAGCAACAACATAAATTGCCTCATTATCTCCCCAGAGCTCAGGGATTTTCCTTGCTTTTGTGACTGGCTAAGAAGTAAATGAATATAACTAGCTAGAGAAAGGTCAAGTTGGAAATGCAAGTGTTCCAAGCTGTAACTTTTCAAACTACAGCGAAGATGAGGTGTCACACACAAATGCTCACATTTAGAAGCACATGGCTAAAACAGATGACAGCAACCCTCCTGCAAGCCAGACAAGCCTCCAGTGGCAGTGTTCACTCAGCAATACAAGGTGCCTGGGACTGCACAGTGATGCGACACTAAAACACAGAGACCAGGATCAGCTGATGGAGCTGCCAGAGATCATCACCACCAAAGTGCCCCATGTCTGTTGAGTTCAGCGGCTCCACCGGCTGATCCAGCGTGTGGTTCAGCACGGTTTCCAGTTACCTGGAGTCTTGGAGGGCCACAGCTGGTCTTGGCATTCAAGTAATTCTTCTGGCAGGAGGCTGTCACTCCATGATCTGTAAGTGTGAGTTATGCAAAGTCCCAGGCTCAGGAAGGCGGGGAGAAAGTGGGCTTTGCTTGATCATGGCACCAAAACTCTTCAAGGGTCCAGCTGGTTCCATCTTGGCACTGGACCTCGCATACATCTGTCTCACTGTCCTCATGTCAAAGGCTTCACAGGATGGCAAAGCCTTCAGCTGTCAGCACTGTGTCTACTGGCTGACAGCTCAGTGCTCCCTCCCAAATGCAGAGTGGTATGCAGCATGACGGCTGCCAACATACAAAGCCTTTCTGAGAGAACACATCAGGTCTGCCAAGCAGGGGACAATGCCATTTGCTGCACAAGTGCCCCAGGTTAGAGCAGGAGATGTGTTCCTGCATTCAGCAGAGCCCCCATGCAGAAGGCAAGCAGGCAGCACTTCCCAAATACCGTGGGCATTGGGGAAGTGGTGCCAACACCAGAGAGCAGACTGCTTTGAGGTGACAGGAACTTTATACACCTGATTTAAGCCACCTTCATATCTGTACAACAAACCTGCTGACCTGGGTGTACTTTCATGTGTGGGCTAAGAATTCTTGAGGGGGTCTGGGTGGACAGGAGCTGCCTCCCACTCCACCAGGTCCTGCCATGCCCATGGTGAAAGTTGGGTTTAGCCCCTTACACTTTGCTGTCTGATGCAAGCAAGCAGAGTCCAGGTCCTCTGCTGTCAGGACTTCAAAACAAGGCCTTAGTTATGAATTTCCAGGGAGTCAAATGAAGAAAGCCCTGGAAAGAGAAGGAAGGTATTGCTGGCTGCAGGCTGAGCTTGGGAGGGCTGATTTACATCTCTCCGAGGCTGGTCCATGTCTTACTTGGACTCAGGACTGCATGCACAGAGGTCAGTCACCAGCCCCTTTCCTCTCCCAACGCCTCCAGCTCGCTGCTGCCAAAGAACACCCACCTGCCAGGTCCTGCTGCGCTGAAACACAGCCCAGCTCAGCTCTGTCCTTTGCACTACAACAGTTGTTTCCACTCGAACAATTCACAATTCCCCACAATTTCATTCCCCCTCCCCTTTCATTTTCCCCTAAGTGAAATATAACTGCGAAGGCTTTGAGGAAGTTCCAGACAACATTGCTCACTTCATTTCAGCTCAGACAATTCCCAAATTACCAGACTATCATGCACCGACCTCAAAATCACCACACATCCAACCTCCCCCCACCAAAGGTTTCTCCCCAAATTCTTTTATGTCACTGATAACCATCTGTTAATGAATAATAACAGCAGCACATGCCTTAAAGGAACCAAAGCACCACATCCAACAGCCAGGATGGGGCTGGCACCGAGGGACCCCAAATCAAAGCGGACCGACTGACTCAGCTTCTCTGTAACTAGACTGGAACAACTCATCCGAATCCCAGTAGGTAGAAATTAAAACAATTCACAGGAAAAAAGCACAACGTGAAGGTCTCCCCTTAACATTTTTTTCCACTAAATTGTGCGTAAAAGCCTCCCATGTTTGAGAAAAGGGCTGAGACCACAGGAATGGACGGCAACTGAAGAGCAGGCTGAACAACTTTTCTCACAGAAACCTGCAAACCTGTACTGCTCTGGTTTGCACTCTGCTTGGTAATGTTCCACATGGCATTTGAGTGAGAGACCAGAATAGGAGCCTACTTCTTTCCTGAGCCAGGGGAATCCCTGCTTTACGTCTCTGCTGTCCCTGCTGGCTGCACAGACTGGACAGACTCCTCATCTCTCCAAGGGCTGCCAACTCCCCACCTTCTTCTCCAGCAACTCCTGGAAATCTTTTGCCAAACAGAAGAATAAAGGCACATCCTTACCTTGGCCTCAAGCGTGTTCAGCCTCTCGGTCATATCTGCTAGTCTCGTGCAGTTCATGCATTCTAGAAAGAACAAAACAACATCATGTGAAATCTTTATACACTTTGCATTTTCATCCATAGCTTCCACTCTGCAGGCCCAGGTCCCTTTTCAATCCAAACAACACAGCAAAGTGCTTTAAGATCAGTTAGGCAGGGAAAAAAAAAAGTAGCTGACACCATTGGGCAGGTAAGCAGCCACAGCCACGTTTCCTGAAACGTTGTTTGGGGCTGCTCAGTACTGCAGTGTGAAACCAGGTTCCCAATGGGCAGAAGGTATGGGGAGAAAAATGAGTTTTAGGATTTTTTATGCTGCCAACCACTGTGACGTGTTACCACCAGCAGAGATGTGTTGTGTCGCTGGTGGCAGTGGAGGGGCTGCGCTCCCACCTCAGGACACCAGGCTGCACAGCCACTGCTCCAATCCTGCTGAAATACTGAAGGAAGCAATGCAAACAGAGAACCCACATCTCTGCAGGGCCCTGCTGCGTCCCCAGGCTCTGTAACCACTCCCACAACAACTCATCAGTCTCAGCAACAGCAAGAAAAACCAAAACCGACCCCAGGGCTGAGGCATGAAGTGGTTTCCATCTCACTTCGCTGCATAGAAGCAACTGATAGGCAGCAGCCACCAAAGGGGTCTTGACAGGATGCCTTACCAAGAACAAACGTTCGCTTAATGGGCTCTGAGTGCTGTTTAAAATGATTGCTTGGTACAAAGGACATCACTTATCTAAACAGGAGGCCTGCTGCTTTGCCTCTGTTTTCATTTCAGCAGTTTTAAAGTGAGTGAAGGAGGACGAAGCCTTGACCAGAGATTTAATCACCAAGCACTTTCCCAGCACTTTGCAGCAGTGCTGGATGCCTGCTCCCAGTGAGCAGAGAAGCTTTCCAGACGGTCTGCTCACCTATCACAACTTCTGAAGCTCAACTGGTTTTAAAAAGGGAAAATGACATGCAACATAAAGCATTACAAAAGTAAACAATCCATGCTCAGCTGATGAATCACCACCAGCTCATGTCCCAGAGAGGAGATGCACATCTCTGAGTGCGTTTCTGGGCTCTTAAGGGCCACTAAAGCAGCACTTATTCCTGGTATTTCCATGGGGCTGGGGAGGCTGACCCATAATTCTTGAGCCATTGAACAAACTGTCCAGGTGTGGCTCCGAGGAGGCTGTGCTGATGTAGAGGATGTTGAGTAACCCCACTGCCTACCTACAGAGAGGAATGGGATATATGTTCAGGTGAACGTACCCAACCACCACCAGGACACCTGGCACTCAGTTGTTGACACTAACAAGCCATGTCCCCTTCTGCATGAGGACCCCTGAGGAACCTCTCAGATCTTCTTCCACAAACTCTTCCCGGTTTTATGGAGCACATGGTATGCACTGATGGCTCTCAGCCATACAAAGATTTTAGTACTTGGCTTGGAGGGCCAGGAAGTTTGGCTGTTCCTCAGCAGTGATTTACAGCCCAAGAAGATTGCTTGAGTACTAACAGCAACCAACCCCCCACTGCGTAAACCTTCCAAAGAAATTCTCTCCGTGACCCCACAGGATCACAGAAACCCTCCCTGGGGAGCTGAGCAGTTCCCCAAAGGGGTCAGACACACAGCTTCCAACCGATGGTGCCGGACATTTTGCAAACAAAGCATCTGATGGTTCATGCATGCTTCGATGGAGAGATTTCCTCACAGGTCAATGCTGACATGGACTTTCTTCTAACAACATATACCATTTGCTTATTGTTATTCTCCACAGCTGATCCTGGACAACAGCATTTTTTTGTCTGAGCTGGTGCATGGATACAGAAGTGCCACAGGTGCGTTGTCCCACCGGGAAGCAAACGGGTGAGGCTTGTTTGGTCTGGATCTGCCTGCAGTGTGCAAAATGGCAAGTTACGCTCTGTGTGCAACCAGCTTCATGCTTTTGATCTTGTTCATCCCCATAGAAAGATAAGGGAAAATAAATCCAGTGCTCCCAAGAGCCAAAAGGCGTACCAGATGTGTTACAGAGCTAATAAAATATGGAGTCCTATTCTCCCTTCTGCTGGCTTGCACATACTAATGACTCCCATAGGCTTCAGAGAGACTGGCTTGAACTGCCTGAAAACCACCTCTGGTGTAGATTTTGAGACATGTTGGTAATTTAAGCTCTATTTTGAGAGCTCGCTTCACAAAAAGGGCTTGTACCACCCCTGTGTGCAGAGCGAAGCAGCCCAAAGGGTGGGCATTCCTACCAGCACCAGCCCAGCAGCCCTTCTGCTCTTGAAGCATCTCTAAAAGTCCTCTTTATTATCAGTGATGACTGAGAAATGCTGGGAAAATGTAGCCCAGCTCCCTCAGGAGAACTACATAGCACCCAAGCTGGATTTGAACTTTCATCCTGTCCTTCTCAAAGTGCCCAGAAATCCCCATCCACACCCAACGTACTAAGTCTAGACCCAAAAGACATTTAACTAATCCAGAAAGTGGAAATCCTAATGCAAAACAATATGCTTAACTGAGGAAAATTGTCCTGCCAACAAATCCCTGACGTTTATCTAGCTAACCAGCAGGCGGATGATGCTCCCAAATGCAAAGAGTGAGACCAACACTTAGTACCTCTGATACACAAACCACATTCACAGCTTGCTCACAGCACGTGAGGGACCAGGCCATTTCCAGATACGGGGTCATTATTTGTCTTTGGAGTAAGCCTGAGGATGATGGTGAGAAATCAAGACAATAAATACCTTCCCTAACTCTTCTGCACTTACATATTTACACTTATCTTAATCCTGATAGCTGGTGGTTCCAAGGCCTGGCACTGTAAAGTAGATTTTCTGACCAGGGGTAAAGCATTCTGCTTCATTAAAGCTAGCCTGAGAATCTCACATCATTATTCCACAATGCTTATAGCACTGGGTCAAATACACGTGCTCTGTGACCTGAAACTCCAGAGCAGACGCTTTCTGTCTCTACAGAGATACATCACTTGTTGCTACACAGAACCACCGTTTATTTCCCCCCTATTCCTGGTTGGCAGATTTGTATTTCTCCAGCTCAACTCTGAGGAAAGAGTTGTGATTTCACTCTGTGAAGTCCAACCTTAAAACACATGGTAGGATTTGTTTCAGAAATATTCCAGCAGGGAGGATAAATAATTGAGATAACAACCACAGAACCGTACAGAGTATCATGTGTCACTCAGTCTGTCTCCATAGCTTCTCTCTGTCACTGCCGTAGCCCACCTCCACCTTCCTGCTTTCTGGCCCCACTCTGGCTACGTGGGCAAAGCAGCACAATGAGAGGGACAGGGAAGATGCAAAATATCATAGAGGAGATAGATTCAGTGTGCTGGAAGACCCCGTGTTGGCAGTGACCCACTGAACTCCGATCCAAAGGCTTCTGCCTTTGGTCAGTCTTCAATGGAACCTGCAGTGCTGTCCAAACAGGCACCAGGCTCTAGATCTGCTCCTATGACAAGTGATGGACAGCACTGAACACCCTCCTGAACGTGTCCTGCTACACTTGGCACTCCTACTTTGCTCGAGCATAATTTCATGATTAAACAGTTGCACATTTTGTCTGCTCAAGGCTGAAAGCCCTGCAAGTCTTCCAGCTCCCCGCCTGAATTAACAAAAAAGGTGTGATAGCAGCTGTGTACCAACAGGGATGATTTCAGCATCATTATCGCAGTGGCACTGAAGGGAGTAAAATTATCAGGCCAACTTCCAGCATGGGGCTGCAGGTCAGAAAGTGCTGTGAAATGGCAAAGAAACCTCTTGGCATCTCTGCCCCATTTCTCAGCTCTGACAGCCCACGCTCATTTGTATACCCAGAGTCTCTGCAGAATATTAAAAGGGCTTTTGGTTTTCCTGCAGCCAGATGCTCAGTAGATATAAATTGCACAGCTCAACTGAAGTCAAGGGATCAAGGCTCTGTCTCTCTTTTTCATGATAGATTGCTCCAAAATTCATATTTCAGAGAGGAGGTGGAGGAGATGGTTTATAGCATATGAAAGGGGAGAGAATTCTGGAATCACAACGCCTTTGTTTAAACAAATAAAACCTTTGCAGCCAGATTGTTCTAGGTCATGTTTTGCCATTACTAGAAAGCCAAACCTGGCCATGCAGCAGGGTGGTTTGGAGTGCACAGCGCTACAAATCCCGAACACACAAGTTGAGTATGGCCCAGTTTGGAGAAGATTTCATCGCCCAGTAGTCTCTGAACAAATCTGGAAGAGCATCAGTAAAGTCAGTTAAATTAATCCAAGCAACCGTGTTCCTTCACAAGGAGGAAAGAATGAAGCTCAAAACTCCCGAGGGGAGCAGGAAGCACCACTAACATCTACTGTCAACTTGGCGAGCAGACAGGGGATAAGAAGTGACAAAGACGTCCAGAATGCAGCAGCGGAACAGCGATGTGGCTTCCTCGGGTGACAACAGCACCATCACCATCCCCAGGTCATCCAAATCTCAGTGCCAGTGTGAAACCCCACCAGAGATGTTATACTTGGACACTCACGATGAACCACTGGACCAGTGCCCCTTCCATCCGCTTGTTCCCACACACATGCACACAGCTTAGCCGGAGGAAATAAAAAAATGAAGCAGTGTCATTTTCAGGCACCAGAAGAAATTTCAAGTCAAATTCCACAGCAGAAATGTGAGCACAGACCTCCTGCGCCTGTCTAGGTGGCCCTCGGTGGGGGACAGCCAGCCCAGCTTGCACATCCACCCCTCTTTAATTTGTCTGATTTGACCCTTCCAGCCTCCTTACATGGATACCGAGTTTCCCTAAGTAGTTTATGTTCTGGCCCTTTGCAATAGCTTTCGCCAGTGCTCGTGAAGGATAGCAGGCCCAAGCCATAAATCACAGCCAACCTGGGATCTGTTTTTTCAACACGTTTCCTCTAATGAGAGTCAGATGTTGGCTAGATAGACTTTATTAATTGTATTTGTTTGGTATCAGTCATGTCCATGGCTCCGGAGCGGAGCTGGAGCACATGCAGGGCACTGGGCTGACAGCAGCCGCGGGAGGAGGAGGGGAGCGCATGGCCGGGAGCCATGGGGCTGCAGAGGGAACGGGAGCCATGGGCTGGGTGAGCAGTGGGGTCCTGCTGGGGCCTCACATGGCAGAGATGCTGGGATCCACCCCAGGCACCCAACAGGGAAACACAGAGCTCACCACGTCCCTCCTATCCCCAGCACTTCAGCTTATGACCATCTGTCTTCTCAGCCCCTTTCTGGGTCACACAAGTACCCAAAAACAGAAGGCTCTCGCTTTCAACACGCGGTATCTCTGAGTTCACCAGCAGCACTGAAAGAGCCATCACTGCAATCAAAGTATTTCCCAAGTAAGGAACTTGAGGCTCGGAGACATTCAAAGATCTCACTGACCACGTTCTGCTCTCTCCCAGCTTTGACATCAGGATTTTACAGAATGCAAAGTTTTGGTTTCATTCATAAATTGTAAATTATTAGGCTGCCTATCAATAGGAAACAGTGCATTTCTAGAATAATTTTGTAGGTTTAGCATCATTATAGATAATCCAACATCTCTTCTAGGAGACCCCCATCACTGTCAGCATTTCTCTGTTCGTGATCTTTCTCCCTAATATACATATAGATAGATAGATAGATAGATCCATTATAATAACCCTTACCCTAAACTTTACTGGCTATCTTTAAGAGGCAGCTCCATTTTCCCTTCTTATGAGATGTGCTGTCTGAACGTTTTCTGCTGGTAAAACATTCATGCTTAATTTTCATGTCTTTCTTCTACCTTCTTAAACAGGAAAGAGATTGTTTTTTCCTGGAAAAGCAAGCTTTTTGTAGTTGTTATTATGAATCTGTGTGAATGAGAAGTGTCCTCATAATAAGAAGGAAAGAGGTAGGGGAAAGGGGAAGGAAAGGGGAAGGAAAGGGGAAGGAAAGGGGAAGGAAAGGGGAAGGAAAGGGGAAGGAAAGGGGAAGGAAAGGGGAAGGAGTAGGGGAAAGGGGAAGGAAAAGGGAAGGGGAAGGACAGGAATTTTATCACAGCATGCAATAACTACTAATTGAGAATACAGAAAAATCTGATACATGGCCTTGAGTGGGGAAAAAAAAAAAATGGGTGCCATTTTATACAAAATTCTGCAATATTTTCTCCAGATTTTTTTTAAATGATTTTCATTGTTTCTTAATGACCTCTTTTGGTCTTTGTTCTCGAAATGGCATTTATTTCAAAATTCACCTAAATTACAAATGAAATGAACTGATTAAATAACCTTAAGTGAAACTAAATAGTTCACTTTGGGTCAAAGGAAATAATCTGGATTGACCCCAAACCATACTTTACTCGTTACGTTGCATCAAACTAAATAAATATGCAAATAAAATATATATATATATATATATATAAAACCTAAATATTTTCATTTCACTTCGTCCCAAATCATTTTTCTTTCCATTTTTTTTTGGTCTGGCAAATGAACCCCCCAAAAAAGCCTCCATTTTTCACCCAGCTCTATTCTTAAGCAGCTCACACCACTCACATTGTTTTATTTAGAATTTCACACATGCATACTCCCACACCACCAACTAATTTTATACATAATTGCTCTCAGCCTGGGGATTTGTGCTCTATCACAGTGCCAAGGATCTATTTTGCAGTTTGGCCTGTGCTCTGTTAGCAGATGGAATTAGATCACGATCATTTATTCATAGGCAGCCATGAGCTGAGAGATCCGTGTTCCATCCATCTCTGTCTGTCAGAGCAAGGCTTAGCAGGGAACGGCTGGATTTTGATGCAATGCATTTTGCTAGAAATATATTATCCATTATTTTTAGAAGCACCACGGACATTTTACTAGTGCAGCCTGAAGACTGAAATGACCCCAGTAAGAAGGAATTTTCCTTTAGCAGCAAGGCTCTATGGGGTTGCAGAGGATGGTGCTCCTGGTACCATGCTGCTGGACACGGGGATGTGCACAGGTCCTTGCTGGAGCCTCCCCTCCCTGCCCAGAGGTAAGACATGACCACACAAAATAAGCCATAGAACAGACATGGACTAACCTCCCACAGCAAGGTATGGAACATAGAATGGCTCGGGTTGGAGGGATTTTAAAGATCATCAAGCTCCAAACCCCCTGCCATGGGCTGTCTGCAGCTCAGACTGCCTTGGGCACTCCAACCTGGCTGTGAATGGCTCCAGGCATAGGGGATCCCCTGCTTCTCTGGGCAACTTCTTATATGGCTATATGCAGTGAGATTAAGCATCCCTGAACCGAAGGGAGGGAGCCCAAAGCCTCCCTGCCAAGGAAGCCAAGTGCCAACATCCTCCTGTCTGTGCCCTGCTTCCCACCAATGCCAAAATCCCATGTCTGATCCCCACAGCCATAGGGCCAGCCTCATTCCTCTGTTCCTTCACGCTGTAGGGAACACTTAATGCCTCACTGACCCCAATCCAAGTGCAAAATCACACAGCCCTGCAAACTCACCCCCTAACTGGGAGAGTCTCACGTCTAGAGGCTGCTTTCCTTCCCTGCTGGGAGAAGTGAATGGGGGAAAAACGCAGTCAAGATGTGGTGTGGTGTAACGTGAAACAAGGAAGCAGACGGGACGAAAGGAATCGAGGCTCACCACAAGCTCTGCAGGGACTCCTGCAATGTCAGCCCCACACCTGTGCATCGCAGGTCGGGGATCTCTCACGGTCCCGAGCCAAACTATGTACGTTAGCTGGACTTTGTCTCTCAGAGAGATGCTTTAGAGCCAGACAGCCTAGGTTTCCTTTGCAAACTGCATCCAAGGCTAACCACTGTATTGAAAATATGCATCTCGCTGCCAGTTTGGATTACTGACATCAGTTCTACCTCTGCTTTGGGTTTTATTACACTTCAGACTGCGAGGAATAAAGACACCTCTAGGGTTAGATGCCTGCTCTCTGCAAAAAGTCCCTGCAACCCATAAACATGTTACGTTAGGATGCACCACTGCTCCATCCAGCACATTTGGCACTGGAGTCCTTCAGCCAAGACACAACTCCCACTCTCCCACGCAGCACTGTGAGCACCCATCACAGCAAACAGCTCCAGTCCTAGAATCTAGTCCAGATTCTCAGCTTCTTGAGGATCACTTCTCTGCCTAATTCTGCCAATTACTCTTTGCTAGCCTTTATCAAAACCCCTCTGAGCCCCACAGTGGTCCTCACAGATCCAAGCAGCAGGACGAGGAATACCTTCCACCTCTCTCTGCAGCTGTGACATAGCTCTTGGGGACATGAGGGAGTCCACAGCCCCAGAGATCCCAATATCATCTGGTCCCCATAAGAGGAGGAACAAGGTAACAATTGCCTCTGATTAGTGGCTAGTACAACGCTGCACAGAGGACTTCTTTGTTTTGTTTTGTTTCAATGGTAACTTCTGGATGAAGAAAAATGAGTGAAGGAAATATCCAGTTGGGGTCAGCCAGGCATGTTTCATTTTCAGCTTCAAAACAGCTGTGCCAGGCTGCTGTTTAATAATCTGGATTGACCCCAATCTAATTGACTTTAGGAGGGAAAAAAATCAGAAAATATCCATAATGCTGTGCTGAACCAAAAAGTTTTCCAGAATTCCTTCACCCTGTTACTTTAACTCCAAACTCACCAACCTGAGCATCCACACCTTTCCTGGTACAACCAAGCCCTTATCCACCACGTGCCTATCTGTGCTCAGTCTGACTTTTGATATCTACATGGTAACAAGAACTCCCATGTGTATCCTACCAGACATTACACTGGTGGTCGCCCCCACCTTGAAATCCTCCTAAAAATGGCACTTTTAGACCCAGGAATGGAGGCCCAGCACCAGGGGAGATCTCTCCTGACATGTGGCAAGCACTGGGTAAGGCTGTCCATCAGCCAACCTCCTCTCATGCCTGTTACCACATCTGCTCAGCCTCAGTGCTGTGTCACCCTGACAGCTGTGAAAGATTTGGAAGTGAATCTTGAACATCCCTGTGAGCAGTGATGAGGAACAGAGAAAACAGAGCCTCTGAGTCCAAACCAGACAACGGCAGAATGGCACAATTCATCTGCAGGGAACCTTCATCCCACCCCAACCCCATCCCTTCCTACAGCAGCACCAGCCATTACTCCTGAGCAACAATACACTGGAAAATAAGCTCCAATCAGGGCTTTACCGTCACGCAGCCAGAGGCCTGAGAGACACAGGGCATGGTCACCAGTCTGGCATCAGGGGTGATGCTGGCACATCTCAGTTTCACACAAGCAGAGTTCTCCCGCAGCCAAAAATGCTCCCAGATTTAACAGCCACTGAGAGTTCAGCCCCAGCGGTGCAATCAGGAAACATGAGGGTACTTAAATCAAATCTCTTAACTGGTTGCATTCATTCTTCTGCATGAAAGGTCTCTGGAAGACACTCTCGAGCACTTCACCCAAGCTAAACACTCGAACCCAAACCATCACAGCCTACAAATCCTTTAAACTTTGCGAATTGACTTCATGCTGAACAGCTGCCAGGCTCACAGCCATGGGAACAGCTTTCTTATCAATAAATGGGGATTCCTGTGTATGCAACACCCCGTAATAGCAATAGCAATGACTCGGTCAAATGCCTCTGCTTGGAGATGAGGAAGTGCCCCGGAGGTTTCAGGCAGCAGCAACAGGACAGGCAAGATGCACATTCAAAACAAAGCATGGCACAGTCCCTTCCAGAAGCGTGAGGACAGCCAGCGTGGGGTGTGCTACAGAGACAGGAATGCTATAAATTGCTGTGCTTTGACACTCAAAATGCTATAGCTCTCCTCAGTGGGAAACAACTGGGGTGTCTCCAAAAGCTGCTGGTAAATGAGGATGTTAACGGTGACAATTGCATCAGAATAAGAGCAATCTCCTATTTTAGCCCAATTAGTGCTGCACTAAATCATCAGCCCGGGCCTTGCCTTTTGCAGTGGAAAGAGACACATCTGTGAGGCTCTTCTGTTGCACGTGTTTTGTATTATTCTCCAGCACAATATGTATAAACTAACGCTGTTCTACACTTACACAGCACCTCATCTGGAAATCTGAAAGCGATTTATGAATGGTGGGCATCTGTGACATTTTACAGATGGAAATGGAGGCACGGAGGGATTCAGTAATTAGCCCCAGACTTGTACAATGATTCAGCTGCGGAGCAGAGCCTATTATTTGTTGTGTGGTAACATTTAGTGTCCAAACACACAGGGACACGAGTCTCGTATCTGCCAAAAAAGCACATGGGCATGCCCCAAAATGCCACCCAGGTCTGCGCTCAGATCAGGGATGTCTGAATGCACATCCTGAAGTACAGCCTCCTCTGGCAGCCTGCTCCCTCTGTTCTTGTAACACAACTGCAGAGCAGAAGAAGGGTTAATACGCCTGAGTGTTTGTCTGCTTTTTCCACATCAGTTGATCTAATAAAAAAGATTGATTCTCCCTGCAAATCTGGCCTCGCTTTAACAAATCATTTGATTTGACACAGAGGACTATATTCAGATACTTTAAATTCCACTTCAGTCCCTGAAAGTAAAGTTTCTGATGGACTGAACGCTTGGAAACAGCCAATAGGAAACACCAGGCAGAGACACCCACCTTGGGTAGGGTTTGCATTACCGAGTGTGGCCAGAAGCATCTGCAGATCTCTCTGTGCTGTACAGCTTATGAGCCTATGAGGAACATCACATTGTTATAGAAAACAGACAGCCTGTCCTGTACCTTCTAGAAATACAGCAGCAGCTCACACTTCTGAAGCACCTCCAGTATGTAAGCACAGCACCACGTTATCCTCCTGCCTGACCCAAGGCAGTGGGCAAGATGCCTTAAGTGACACTCCCAAGGTGATGGGATTGGGATCACCGAGAGGTAGAAGAAGCCCATGAAAAAATCCAGACACTTACATTAAAAAAATCTCAATTTCTTTAGTTTGAAAACACAGTAAAGCATCTGCAGCCAGATCCCTGCAGCAGATCTAATTTGCAGCTGTCCATTATTCCCTCTTGGTGCTGCTTATATCAAAGTTAATAAAAGCTGAACGTGGAAGGAGCTGATTTTACAGGGCTCCTATTCTCACCATACTTGCTCTCTACTTATCTGGTAAGTTTCCTTCTAAAAAGGAGAAGGAAACTTCATGCCACTTGGTGTCAACATTAAACCCATGTTGCACAGGGAAGGACTGGAATATCTCCTGCACATTTCATTGTAGAATAGTTACCTCCCTCCCCAGCCCTCGGTAAGCAAGTCCCAGGCACATTAGGGGCAGTACAGCTCTGAAGGCTGAAAAGTCTCAGGGCAGTGGTAAGCAGAATAGTGCACAGTCAACCTCTGGGCTTATTTAATAAACTCTTCTGCAGAGCCTGTTACGATATAAGGCAGAAAATGCTGTTGGATAAATGATTGCAGCACACTGCCTGCAATGATAAAAGCCAAGAAGGGATCACAGCAGGTAGGGAAGAAGGGACTTGACAGTAACGTCACTTACAAAAGGCGATCTGGAAACAAGCTTACCCTGTAGACAGACCAATAATTAAGAATTCTGAAGATTCAGATATAATCCCTGCTGCCCCAATACTTTCCCCACATGTCTTTGGGCAGTCATTTAGTTCCTCCATTTGGGAGCACCCACACAAGGGTTGGTGTGACAAGATATGCTTTTGTGGGCCAGAGAGAAATAAACAACAGTATCCTCAGCTATGGAAGAGTCTGTGAAAGAGAACAACGGGGGCTCCCCTCCCACAAGGGCTGGGGCTGACTTCTCTGTTCAGAGATACAGTTTTTCCTGGTACAGCTTCAAGGAAGGACCTGGAGAGTGGGAAGGGTGTTGGGCACTTCCAGCCTCAGGGTCCCAGCCAGGGGACATGGGTCTATTGGTCTGCAGCTGCAGCCTCCCCATGCTGCCTGCCCTGCCCCACTTGGCTGCCCCAGGATGCATCCATAGTCAGTGAGGCCTCAGAGCACGTTCAGTAACATCCACAGAGCACATGAAGAGAGGAGCTACAGTTCAAGCATGAGGCACATCTCCAAAAGGAGCAGAAAGACAGAAGCTTGTCCTGATTTAAGGCTTCACTGGAGCTTATGGACTATGGGACAACTTATTTCTTTGCCGAGTCTGTGTTCAGTAAGGACCCCAAAGAGGCAGATCAACATGAGCTCTCCATCTCCTTGCCATATGGCTGCTCTCACAAAACCAGCCTTGTTGGAGCAATTTGTCTGCTCAGCACATGTGCAGCTTTGGCACTGTCACGGCTTTCATTTACCACAAGACCTGCACATGGTCATCAGGTACAAAGACTGCTGCGTGAATCCCTGCTGCTTTTCCATTAACCATCAATGGAGATTGACAGTCGAGTTTAAAACCCTGCTTGGATTTCTGCACATGTACCAGCTTTCAAGCTGCTCACCGTGTCAGCTCAGAGGCACACAGTTCCTGCAGCAACAGGCAATGCTTTGTTGCCAGTCCACTTTCAACCTTTAAAACCACCTCAGCTTCCCCAGGGGAGGCAGATCAGAGACACCAGCACCAATGTCACAGAAACACTCAGACGTGAGGAGACACCAGGGCCACCATGGCCGGCTCCTTACAGAAGCCTGCATTGCAAACAGGGTGACAGCCACCTCCCTTCTGAGAACTCTGCCGCATCACCTCAACAAGCTGATCCCTGCTTTATGGCACTCCTCACTCCTCAAAGATGGCACAATCTGGTCAGCAAAAGCAGGGTGGGAAGCTTTAGTTGCAGGGAAGAAAGCACAGAACAGGCAGAGACTCACAGCCCCCTCCCCAGTGCCTCCCCTACAAGCAGTGGATACCCCTGGCTCCTCCAGCCCCCACTCTGCTCTGGGTTCTGCTTTTCCCTGATGTTCAAGTTGCCCACTTACGGTCCCGGCTGGAAGAGCGACCGTGCTGGCGGCCCAGGGAACCTGCAGGGACAGAAGAGGCAATTACCACTGGGGACAGGTGAAACCCTCACCCTGTGCAGCATCAGCTCAGCAGAGAGAAAGTTTACTCAGCTTGGGGAGTGAAACTTGGTGGGGAGGAAAGTGTCTTCACCCTCCCTGCTTGTTTGGCTCTTAACCCTTTCCCACCCACAGCAAGGCACAGATGTGCACACTCGTGCTCTCAAAGTGCTGAAATGAGCCTGTAAAAGAGCCCCATGCTCTACTGGAAACGATGCTTCCAAAAAAATAAAGCACAAGAATACCTGCTGAATGAAACAGGCTGCAGCAATCCATCCTGGCTGAGCGTACGAGGAGCTTGGGATTTGTTTTTTGCTTTCAGAAGGGCAGTCCCTGCCTCAATTGCATGCTATAAGGAAAAACTGCCCCAGGATCAAGGAGGGAGAGCTGAGCCATGAGGAAGAGAGCACAGCGCCTTCCCAGCCACTGCAGCCTGTGCTAAAACCCAAGTTTGTGCCAGCAAGAGAAGGAATCACACGGGGAGGGGAAAGGGCTTTGGGCAGTGTGTGCACAGCAGCATCTCCTGGTGTTCACAAAGGCAGAGCACACTCCAGAGGGGCAGGTTTGCCCCCAGCTCTACAGGACCAGCCCATTTACTTTCATCTGGGAAGCACAACAGATGAGCATATCACTATCTATATGTTCTTGCATAGAAGGGTAAAAAAGGAAAAAGAAAACTTCTATACAAGCTGAGGAAGTCGTCCTGGTACCAGGCATTTCCCACAGCACTGGCAGATGATGGTGACACTGCGGTGTCCTATATTAGTCCTCATCTGCACACACAAAATTGCCTTGAAGATGCTAACTACAAACAACTGTTACAAGATTTTACAAGAGCGTGTTTGCTGTACCAGTGTCTAGAAACACCACATTAAAAACAAACAAACAAGATCAGATAATTGCTTTGAGTGTGGTTTTGGTTAGTTTGGGGCGCCGATGGGTTTGCACATGTGCTTAGAGAGCCAAGCAGCAGGCTTGCTCACTGCCCTACTGCAATCTTAACTGGCAGGACTGGGAGATGTTGGTGCAATTCCACCAGTATACATCAGGACAAAGCCTGGAGTCCCTTAACACCCTCAACCACTCAACTAAAACCCACACAGACCCCCTTGGAGGATCAGTGTTTTACACCAGTGTTACATTCCTCCTGAATTTGTCCTTTGGGAGAAGCTAATACAGACTGTGAACGTTTCCATAACGTTGGAGCAAGCATAGGAGACATGAATGTCTGCCTCAAATGAAGACTCACCTTATCTTGTTTCTTTTTTCTTAAAGAAATTCTTTCTCAGGGGAAGCAGCCCCCAAGCCTCTCACAGGATTCTCAGTGCAGGGAACATTTTCACTTCACTTAAGCCAAGATGTGGGTTCGCGTCATGTTTATCATATTTCAGATCAGGAATCCAGGTGGATTCAAGCCAGGCCAAACCCCCAGACAAGCTATGGAGGCTACAAGGCCACACAGGATTTGTCTTGCCCACTAACAAGCTGAAACTCTTAGGTGGGAGTTTTCCTGGAGCATCCCATTTTCAATGATATGGCTACTGCAGCCACAGCCCTGTATGAGCGCAGCTCACTATTTCTTGACTGCAGTTCCTCAAAGAAGAGTACTGGTCCTGAAGAGAAATCTAATCTAGTTTACAGTGCCTGTGGTGGGCGCCCCATCCCTACAGACAGCCAGGGTCAGGCTGGACAGGATTCTGAGCACCTGACATAGCTGTGGGTGTCCCTGTTCAGTGAAGGGGAGTGGGACCAGATGGCCTCTGAGGGTCCCTTCCAGTGCAAGCAATTCTATCATTCTATACAAGCAACAAACTGCAACCTGCATTTCTGGGAATTGGTGGTTGCAGAAATAGGTATGAGAGGGAACTCCCAGCTAGAGCAGCAAATCACTTTGATGCAGAAGGCCCTGCATCAGTGCAGAGCATTCAAGCTAACTGCAAGCCACGACAAAATTCTCAGAACCACACAGTTCTGCACTGTTAGCTGAGTAACTCGATAACCACTATGCAATAAATTCTTCTTTCATTAGTCTACCATTAACAGCAACTACAAACAACCACGCTCTACTCTGAGGAGCAGATTATGATCCCAGTTTAGTCCTTACCAGTTACAATTAGATTAATGTTTTATGCCTTCTGCAAGAACTGCAGAGTCAACAGAATACCAAAGGCCAACTCCGTAGGGATCCCATTACTCAAGATCCACCTAGAATTAAACCACATCCCCAGAGCAGCATCGGAAGTTTCTCCCTTTGCACAACAGTGCCAGGCTATCAATGACAACGAGAAACGTTTATGAGGTCTTTTCTGCAACAGCAACAAGAAAACAAAATCACAAGGACTGCAATAAGAAAGGCCAGGCCAAGGTAGATATGTATCCCACAGCCTGCACAGGGAATCCATTGCTGGACTGCTGCCTAAAACTCTGCATCCGCCTTGTGCTGGCTCAACCCCCACTGCTCTTGGCAGGTGAGATAGAAAATTGGTTATAAAATGAGCCCGATATTTTATAAGTTTCATAAACATTTTTTAAAAAAACTCGAATATGAGGTATTCTCAGATGATCCTGTGCCAGAGAGTAATGTAGTCTAACTTGGAAACAGAGTTACCACCTGTTCATGGCAACTACTCCTTTAATCTTCATTTCTATTTTATGAGCTGACCAACACTATTTTATTAGCTGATAATTAGTTTAGGTTGATTTAATTAAACTGAACTGATTACAGCCCTTCTTCGTTCCAGGGCAATCTTTCTGCAGGATTAGGAGTTTTAACAACTTGGACCCTGTACCTACGAAGCTGTATTGCAGACCTGCTTGTCAGAAGTGGTCACACTGTTCAGGTCAATACATGCCAGTGGACACAGAGATGTTCTTAGGTATTGGTTAAGAAAAAGGCAGAATCTGGCTTCCTGGTTAGAAAAAGGGGTGATAGTTTGGCCCCAGGTACCGTTAAGCTTAACTGGGAGGAACTGCAGGTATGGTGGAGAGGGTAAATTCTAAGCAAACACTGCTACTGAAACCAATGCAAAGATGAATGCAGTTAGTACTCAATCTGAAGCTTTAAGTTGATGACAAGAATCTGTTGTCATCAACAGGCCAACACATTATCTGCATCTTGGACGGATGCCTCTGAAATAGATCACAGAACGGCTTGTGATGGAAGGGACCTTAAAGCCCACCCAGTTCCAACCCCCTTGACGTGGGCAGGGTTGCTAACCACTAGACCAGGCTCCTAAGGGCTGTATCCAACCCTGCCTCTAGCATATCCAAGGATGGGGATTGCATATTAGGCAAAGAAAGCTTTTACTTTTAAGCATCTGCTCTTCTGTGAGCATATATATTCACACATCAGCATTCAGGCTAAAGCACCATGCTTCTCCAAAAGTCTGGTCTACACGGAAGAAGAGAGCATAGGGTAGATATCTCAGCTAGCTTTAACCCATCTTTGAATTTGTTTGTAATGATTTTATCTGCAAGTAAGGCATGGGTCAGACTGAGAAGAGATAGCATTCATCCAGATGGGTTGTATACATAGTTATGTTTGGCTTATTTTAAAGAATCAAAGCAGTAACTGACCACCAGCAACATCATTAATAGCCTTTGGAGTACTGGCCCTTTCCAAGCTGGACCTCAGTGAAATACTCAGGGATGAACTTTCTCATGTCATGATTTCATAAGTCCCATTTTGCAACGAGGCAGAACTGAGCGGTTAATGGTATCCGCAGAGCCTGCAGTAGAGGTTGTGGCAACAACTCAACCTTGGAGAAAGGATAAAAATGACTGTAACAGTAGTAGATATTTGGGTGCAGTTAAGTACAGACAACGCTGTAGTCAAATGGCTGTTCTTCAAGATATATGTTGCCTTTGATACTTACAGAGCCTTGAAAAGTGAAACACCATCATTAGTCATAACTTGCTGGCAACAGGAACCCTAATAATTCTGACTAATTGTCATGGAAAGTTACCCTGATTGCAAATTTGACGGTTATAAAAATCCAATTTAGGAATTCCAAACAGGCCAGGAACATAATTAAGGACTATATTTTAACACCCTGTTGATCAATGGTGGGGTAATGGAGAGTCTTCCAAGAGCTTTGTTTTGAAATGAATGGCGCCATATTGATGAAACATCTTGGACAGAAACCAGAAATTAAATTGAAAGTTTAAACAATGCAGCTGTATTTTATCATCCTGTATTGTCAAGCTTTAACGAAAATAGCTCCTAAACAGAGCCACATGTTTTGCCTGTTGCCCAAAAACTGAAGGTGAATTTTAAAACCCTTTCCTAAACTGCAGGATGCCAAGATTTTTCAGCTAGAAGTTATTATTAGGACGCTACAGTATTTCATAGAAGTCTTGACAACGGTTTTGTATGGTTTCTGTAACAGCAACTTCATTTTTTAAAGCAGAGATGGCTCAGATGAGTGACGCTTCAAAAAAAAGAATGGAGCCTCTGCTGTGCATTTCTTATGTATGGGATGTAAAATTAAGAAGTAAAATCTCATAATCACTGGAACCACAGAATCATAGAATGGCTTGGGTTGGAAGAGACCTCAAGGATCGTCAAGCTCCAACCCCCCTGCCGCAGGCAGGGCCACCAACCTCCATATCTAATGGTAGACTACTGCTGAACAATCAGTGCAGGGAATACAAGCAGGATTCCCCGCTCATCCTACTTGTCATTAACAACATTGCCAGCTCCCTTCTAAACTCGAGGCCTGGAAATAGATCAGATATGGGCATTTCATGTGTTTCAGTGACACAGAAAACTACTCGACTGCTAGTCAGAGAGAATCTCTTGCCTTTGAGGATTAAGATATGATGGAGAAAACCACTGTTGTTACTTACAGTGCTCTGAGAAGCAGATCTTTGATAACTCTAGCAAATCGGTCAATATGCAAGAGACAGAAAATGCATAAAAAGACTCAGTCTTTTTAATATTCAAGCTGCATTTACACAGCTGGGAAATTAGGGGAAAAGTTCTGGGGTTTGGCTTCTCATCTGTTCAAATAGCCTAGAGGATTTGAGAGGGGTGCAAGTCATACAAATTAAATGGGATCCTACCATGTTTATTTACTGGAAGCACAGTATTTAATGTTGCAAGACTCAATTCCATATTGTGCAAAGATCTGCTGAGAAACCAATACCACACTAAGTTCTACCATCCTTCCCCTTAAAAGCTTAAGTTTGATCTCAGTTTTGAATCCCTGTAATCCACAACCAGAAGAGGAAAAAAAAAACAAACCCAAAAAGCTCTGGGATTGTAACTCTCCAGCTGAAGAGGTTCAATGGCTCAACTCTCACATGTGCTACAAGAACGAGGTATTTTAATTGCATCTATCAGGAAGCTTGCAGAAGGGTGCACACAACTTTCATCTCTTTCCACCGGGTGGAGGAAGGGAGAGGAGACATAAGGAGATAAAAAAGCAGAGAACAAAGGGGTGCACGCAGTGTCTCTTAGCCTCTCTTGTGCTGGATAAACATGTCTGTCAGATCCTGACAACGGGAGGTCAGGCTGTAAGCCCCGGTAATGGCGGTCTGCAAGGCTGAGTATCTTTTATCTGCCTGTGTGACACGGCTTCCCCAGAGCACGTGGAACAGCGAGGTTGGACAGCTTCCATCTCAATTCCGCATGCTCCTTTTCCTTGTGTGCTCCTCTGTGAAAGGTGTAAACGATATGAGTACATACTGCATGTTTTTGTAAGTGTGACACCTGAAAAGAGCAGGTCAGATAGCTTTGTAAGGATTAAAGCTAAGGTGAGCAAGAACCTAAAGCAAGCTGTACGCTTCTGATCTACTCACTGCTCAACACTTCAGTGAACGCATTCAGGCAAGCACTCTGCCTAGCACCATTTCCAGTGTGAGCACAGCCTTTACAGCACACTGACCCCAGTCGTTGCCTACCTGCCCCGCAGCAGCACTTCACCCATCTGTGCACCAGCATGCTGTGATCACACTAACCCTGCTGGGAGACTGTGCTGCCTGATGGCACACTGAGCAGAGCAGGGCAGCTATGGGCAGGCTGCTACCCTGGGACAGCAAGCAGACAGCCCCACCACCCCTTCCATGTGCCCACGTTTGAGCATCTTTCTGTTTCACATCCCTGCTTACTAAATGATGCATCCTTGCCTTGCATACACAAAGGATATTAGCTGTGTTATAGAGGCTGAAAGACTCACTATAGAGGTCACGTATGCTCCTTGGGCAGACCACGGAAAGCGCTCTTTTACTCAGCTTCTTACCCAATACATCACTGCAATGCAAATTCTTGTGTTCATTAAATGGTATCTCAAGCGTCGGAACTAGGAGATGGTTTTTAATGAGGTTGCTGCTCCCATTCATCTGCCACCGCTCAATATCTCACTAGCAGTTTATCTCTCTCAGCAGACTAACAAGACTGTAAAAGCAGCAAGATAAATGCTAGCCAAATAGCTGAGCTCCTACAGCCCAGTATGTGAACATGGACTTCCAAAGTGCCCCATACCTCACAGCCCAGGGCTTTGCTGATGAGGCTGAAGGAAGGGCTCAGAAGAGGGAGCACCTACCTGCGCTGTAGCAAGTTTTCTCTACAATCCTTTCATGGCTAATGAACATCCAACAACGCTTGATAAAAACAGTGTCTGCTACTGATCAAGTACTGGTTGCTTTGTATCACACTTGAATCTAACAGGAAGAAACGTCCGAGAAGATGTATTGTCTAAGTTCAATGTTTTATCAAAACCACATGAGCACACATAGCCTGAGGCCCTGGTCAAAAGCCAAAACACACAAGCAGGAAACTGCAAGTGGGTAAAATGTGACACTCAAAAAAGGGGTGGTTACCTCTACGCCAAAAACAAAGGCATTTTTACCATGATGGTACAGTGTTATCTGGAACACCTCTGCCTCCTGAAACAGAACACAGAGGTTGCCTCACAGTCTGCTTGGTCCAGGCTCTACTGATGGAAATCTCAGCTCAGACCACCTCTGGATGACGTATCCAGCATCTTTTCATCTGCATATCCATTTATATAGATGCATGCACACATGCATGTACCCCTGTGTCTGCACTATGAGGAAAATCACTTCCATCACAGCTATTTTTACTCTCGGACTACTACCAGGAAGCTTTCTCAATGATTTCCCTCACAACATGGAGTTTGGCTTCAGTGACAAACTATGTCCAGTGCTCTCCTCAAAGATATACCCTTATGCCAGCACAACAGGACAGAGCTGCCAGCGGTTGGAGCCAGTGCTGAACCACCACTTGTACCACCCCAACTATCCCTTGCTGCCCCGTGTCCATCTCAGCCCCTATTTTCCAATGAGGCCAACTCTGGAGCCTTCGAGATGTGGGGCGATGGGACTGTGTTTCAGCTGGAAGGGACAAGGCTTCTAGAGTTTTATCAGCTCCCAGATGCTGAGAAAACAAGAGTTTCAGCAGTACTTTCTAAACCCATGTTTAACTCCCAGGAGAGCAGCTCTAAGTACCAGCTGGCTTGTGGACTTCAGATACCTGCCACATGCACTTAAGCAAAGGGAGCCCAAACCATCTGTGACAAGAACACGAGGCGAATATAATGCACTAACCATCACCAAGCTATGTTAGCACCTTTTTATGTGTTAAATTGTTGTTTCCAATTAACTCTGAGCAAGAAAACATATACTGAGTGAGCTTGCCACATTCCTGGTAATGCACAATCCACAGGTCACAGAGCATCAGGAAACATCTCCAATCCCCATGGTTCTTCATTCCTAACACCAAGCCCACAGCACCATCTCAGCAGTGTCTGCCTAGCCTGGCAACATCTATTTACAGCAGTGAACCTCTGGCACCCCATGGTGCTCCATCCCTGCTTGTGCCCCAGGCCATGGATGGGATTCTGGGCAGCCTGAGCTGGTGGGGGGCAGCCAGCCCATGGCAGGGGGTTGGGGCTGGGTGGGTTGTGAGGTTCCTTCTAACCCAACCATTCTGTGATACCACCTGCACACTGCACCATGAAGCAGAAGAGGTCTACTAACTAGTGCCCAATCTTAAATTGTCTGTCCAGTCAAGGTTAAAAAGTCTCACGGAAAAGGCATTACCACATATGCAATGGCCACAGCTCCCTCAATAACATGCTCCCCAGCATAGTAACATAGCTGTTGGAAAGAACTGGAAAACAGTTTTTAAGCTTCATTAAAATATTTCAAAAAGTTACTTTGATTTAAAAACCCACCTTAATAAAGCTATATTTATAGTTTCTTTCCACAGTCTTCATCCATTTATACAGCTGCATTTCCTCTAAAAGACAGTTCAAAGAAATGCAGCTCCAGGCACCCAGTCAGAGCCTAAAAATCCATTGCTGAGTTGCCCAAGATTTCACTAATAAAATTTGTCTTCAGCTATATAAATTGAAGAAGTCAAAACAGAAACCAGCTCATAATCTACTGCAGCTGGTTTTTCAATCTGTGTCTCCTCTCCATGAAAAGGTGCTCCCCACAGCCTCTGACTGCTGTTGGGAGATAAGTAAAGAAGTGGGTGCTGACACCTCCCCCTATCTGACCAGACCTGGGGGTGCTGCCATCTGCTGAGAGAGGTGGGCACCCATCTGTGATCAGAGCAGCCTTCTTGTTCACCCAGTAGTCTACAAATCTGCAAAGAGTAGATGGAGTTGGGTTACTCAACCCATCCCTCCTAATAGCCAAAAGCAATGAGTTTTATGCTCTGCAGTTGTATTGTGTGTGATACATGGTGGTGGAGTCACCACCCCTGGAGGCGTTCAGGAAACGTGGAGATGTGGCACTGAGAGGCACAGACAGCATGGTGGGAACGGGTTGATGCAACATTGGACTAGATGATCTTAGAGGTCTTTTCCAATCTTAATGATTCTATGATTAAAATTAGGATGGAATCAAAATGCGCTCAGAACACTGAAAATAAGTTACTGGTTTTCCTACGTTGTTACCTTTCAGCTACAGCAGACTTCGAGGCTTTGCAAACTGGTTTCCCAGGGAGAGAAATCCATTGCACAAAATCTGGGGAAGAGATCAGGCTATGCATGACCTTGTGTGAAGAAAGCCCTCCAAAACCCTGCGCTGAGTTCAGAGGAGCAGGTCATCCCCTGGCCCAAGCTGAGCAGGGCAATCACCAGCTGTGAAGTCTGGAACAGGCACAGCAGCCATCCACCATTCCTCCCGACTTTTGGGATAGCAGCTCTCATATATGCCAGGAGCTTACCCAGTGAAGCAGGGTTGAAAACAAGCTGAGAGTTCTCTTCTCAAGGAATAGAACTCAGTTGATCTCAGAAAACACCGTGGGGTAGCCCTGCTCTAGAGAGAAGAAATAGAGCAGGGAGAGAACAGTTTCTGCTGTTATTAACTGTTCCTTGCGTAAAACTCATTTGGCCAAATCCATCAACGCAGCACTTCTTCAAGGTCTCTACTATTCCCATGCACAAACGGGAATGTTCAGGGCCACATGCATGCCATCTGGCAGCCCTTACTGTAACCACGAGCGTGCTCAGTGCCTGGACAGGGCCAGCCTGAGTGCTCTCTCGGTGCTACTGAAGCATCGCTGCTAAATAACAATGCAGTAGTTAACTTGCAAAGCCAATTACTACAAGAGCATAGTAGGATTTGTGTGTTTTGTTGTTTTGTTTTTAATTTAACACCATACAAGCTTATCAAAGGGCCAACATATGACAAATAGATCAGGACTGTCAAAAGTTTTATCAGAAAATGGCAACAACCAAATTGTTTTGGTCTTGCAGTGCAACTTATTCACTGTGGAATGCTAAACTGGATGACCAGCAAATAAATGCCCACCAGACTAGTAAGGGTAATGAGAAC
The DNA here is from genome assembly GCA_016647715.1 of Pavo muticus. Classification (NCBI taxonomy): domain Eukaryota; kingdom Metazoa; phylum Chordata; class Aves; order Galliformes; family Phasianidae; genus Pavo; species Pavo muticus. The sequence continues at coordinate 5,317,634 of JACDJE010000086.1, read as the reverse complement.
AGCAGGACAGGAGATGGCAGGAGCATATCTTCAACATCCAGACTCTACATCCTAAAACTCTTTCATTTCAGTTATGATGAAATCCCAGCCCTTCTCTGATAACATCTAGAAGGCAAACATTGCCACAGCACAATCTCCAAGGAAGCAAATTTTAAAATTCAAACGACCTTTGAAATATTTGTCTGCATCACTTTTGCCAAGTTTCATCTTTCATCGTCGCTGATTCTCAGCTTTTGGCACACAGCACGGACATCAGGCTGTTATTAGTAGCAGTGTTTTAAACGAGCGTCTGAGAAGCCGGTTGTGTCCTTTGGTAGTGAAGGAATTCAAAAGACAAACAAGTAAACAAATAATGCCCCCAACTCGGAAATCAGAGTTAGCTTGAGCTGGTGTCCCTGCATTCAATCTTACCGCTCCTCCGAAATCACAACCCAGTGGAAGATTAACCCAGATTCACAGGATGGGAATGCACGTGGATTTCTTATTCTGCTTACAGAAGGGTAAATGAAATTTTTAATCTCTGGAGCTCAGCTGATGTTTCCGTTAGTGGTTGAAGGACATCTCCTGTTGACATTTGGGCAAGGCAGACTCTGCATAAGATAACACATGCTCAGCTCTCGCTTGCCCTCATGGCAGGCAGGGCAATCCTCTGTCTCAAGGCCAACGCTCTGCCCATACTTTTCTCAAGTGAAGACACCTTCCCTGCTACATTTCCTGAACAAGCAGCATTACCGACAGGCTGACAGCTCCTCAGGGACTCAGACAATTGCTCTCCTACTTCTCACTCCTTGGATACACACGTCTAACACCAGATGTCTATGGAATATTTCATTCTAGAGAGAATTACCAATTCTCCTCATCATTTTTCAATTAACAAGTGCATTTAGCACTGTCTGAAACATGGGGGTGTTCTGAGCACAATGTGAAAGGTTTCGGAAGGAAAGTTGTACCATGAAGTCACACCTCACGTGATAACACGAACACGCGCTAGCGCTTTGCTAGCAAAACACAATGTCCTTCTTCCCCAGAGAACTTGGCCCTGCCTTTTCCAGTCCAGCTGGTTTGTTTTGTGAATCAGAGTCTAAATGCACAGGCAAAAGAACTGCATGACTTTGGATTCACCGATGCACACGGGGATTTTCTCTAATAATCCCATTCATCATCACAGAAGCTGGATGTGTGAATGGTGATCCCCTCACACTCCCCGGGGAGAGCTAAGAGGCTCAGATTCAGCCGGCCATTCCGGGGGTTGCATCTGTGGATCTCAGAAATATGATTAAGTGCCTTAACTAGAGGAAACTGCTTTTTCTTTCTTCCCTTTTAATGAACAGCTCCGAGTTCAAAATATATGAAAGACACAAAGTGCCTGAAAACTGTTAACAATGCAACAAATGAACCTGGAAACCTCATCTTGAATTTCTTGAAGCTCCTTGCTGCCCATATAGCCAGCAACAAATCTACGTTGACTCTCTTGTACCTCAGCCTAAATGGCTAAGGGGAGAAAGACACGCTTATCCCACAGAACTGAAGCTCTATCTAAGATGTCACCATGCAAAAGGGCAGTGAATATTTTGACATGTCAAAGGTGAAACCATGACAGCTTACACCAGAGCAGGATCCCCTTCAACCATCAATTCTACAGACAAGTCTCCCATTGTGAGGATATAAAGTTTTATATTAACTGAGCTAATGATGTCATGGCCAGTAACTCTTCCCTCCTGACCTCCAGTTACTTGCCCATGTTTTTCACAGATCATAAATTGCACGTTCTACTAACCAGAAGCAGTAACTGTATGGAGATATTTTCCCTTTTCTTTTCACTTTTTTCCCCTCCCTAAAAAAGCTTTAGTTATATGAAAGTAATAACACTGTTTGTGGCTGTGTGCAAAAACAGCCATTGGAACTCCAGCATTTTGCAGCCTCTGTGTGATGGCTCTGCCCGCATACTTCTGGGACATTCAAGACTAACAACTTACAGCGCAGAGACAGCACCAAGAAACACTATGATGAGGGGTTTGATTAAGAGAACATGAAAGACGAAGAAGAAAATCTGCTTTCAGGTTTTTTTTAGCTGCTGTTGAAGGACAGATTGCAGCAAGCAGAGCAGAAGGGAGGCAACCAACAGCTCCTCTGACTTGGTTCTTGGTAAAACATCCAGATCAAAAAGAACAAGTTGCCTGCATTTCTCTCTCGTGCCATACATCAATTAAGTACTACTTAATATGATATAACATTTTTACCTTTGTATTCTAAAGAAAGTCAAACAACACTGGAATGCTGTCCTCATGGCAAAGTTACATATTCTACATATGTCATTGTATAGATTTAACATGTGGGTTATTCTGACAGTGTAAATCAGGAGTATCTTCACCAAAGCCAACAGAATTACACTGCTGGGTAGTGAGTGTGAGGCAAGAAACAGGCCTGCTGCCTTCAAAGCTCAGCTGTCTGACAGGAACACTGCACTGTGTAACGGAGAAGGCTCTCTCTAAGAGCAGAAGAGGTCAGAAGGAAAAGCAATGTAATTAGAATGTATGAGTTTGCATTTCTCAGCTTTAACCTCATTGCTTGCTTGAGCCACAGAAGTTATTTTGCAAACATCAGAACGGAGTTGGTCAGTGGTTTTCTCTCACACTTTGACTTCATGAAGGTGAAGAGTCACAGCAATGGTGTGGCCTCTCTACTTCACTCCTCTTTGTTAGAGGAAGAGCCTACAGCACGTAGCGTAATTCCTTTTACAGGAAGGAGAAGTGAACGCCGAACATGGAGAAGCCAGGGGAGTATCAAGAGATTTCCAACAGCTGACGGCTGCTCTGGAGGAAAATCCAGCTGCTCCTGTCCATGCTGTGACCTGCTAAAGTTGGAACTGCAAATTTCCAACCCAGTCTGTAGCCATGCCTGGAACAATGGAGCATAAATAAATTAAATTCTTATCTCGGAAAAGCTTATGAGTGTCTTGGTCCGTATGCAAGCTTTTCAGGAAATGGGGGGGGGGGAGAGAGAGAAAACCTTCCAAAAATTCAGCACTACAATTATTTATACTTTCTGCAGTCAAAAAAAGGGAAAGGAACAAAATGAATAAGAGCATAGCAACCTTTTGTGGGACAGAACAAGCAGCACTGCCATTATGGGAGCAGGAAAAGTTCTTCAGATTCTGGCACAACCCTTTAGCAAAGGTACCAGGACCACAACAACACGAGCAGCCACGAGTGGCACAGCCTTCTTGTTTGAGCTCAGCCAACGACTCCCTCGCGGAAGATTCACTGAAGGGTAAATGCTTTTGGAAATAAGAGCGCACAGCCTGTGTGCACAATCTCACAACAGCACCTGCATGAAGTAAGGCCAGTTCCGATGCCAAAATCCTGTATTCCCACCAGTCATGACCACAGCTGCCGGGGACAGAGGCACAACTTGGGCAGTGCAGCAAAGCTGGATTTTCTTAAGCTGCAGTCTCTCGCCTTTTCCCATGGAAGGATGCAATTTGTCAACAAGTGTTAATGCCTGAAAGATCTTTCCAATGCTTTCATGCTGGTGGCAGCAGCTTCATAGGTTATAGAACAGGAGTGTCAAAGGCCTGCAGTGATACAGAGCAGCTAAACTTGGTGGGGAAACATCTGAATGAGAACTTGAAGGGCTACTGGAAATTGCTTACAATATGACTGTTGGAACGCCATCTTCCTACAGATCACAGCAACCCCAAAGTCAAGCAACCCCTGCTGTTTTTACCTGAGGATAAACTATAACACATGAAAATGGAAGGCAAGAGGTACAGACAAAGAGCAGTTATGAAATGAAACAAATGTCTCCTGAATTCAGTCATTTCCCACAGGGAGCAAAAGTTAATCACTTAACCTAAAGACCAGGCAACTGCACTTAGAAGTAATGATGCAAACCATTCCTGAAAAATAAAAACTAGATCTTTGCCTGTCCTTAGATTTTGACATTAAGACTGTTACTGCAGTTTGACCTCTATGTCACCAGAGAGGGAAAAAAGTAATCCTTGCTATCATAAAACAATACCTCTACATACACTTCTATTGTATTTATCTTATGCTTTTCTGAACATATTTATCCCAAGAACTCTGTCCAATATCTTGTGCTTCTAAACTAACCAGAGATTCTCAATGAAAAGAAAGATCAAACCTTGCAACCCCAAATCCTTAATTCCCGACCAAGCTTTCAGAAGAAAACTATCAAGGCTTTGGTCAGGGAAATTAAAACAATAAAGGCAATTCAGTAACTTTTTAATTTAGACTAAATGTCAGTTCTCTGCCTTAAAAACGTCAAAGGCAAACATTCAGACATCTTCCCTAACGCTAATTTTATTAATACTGTCAGCAGTTCCCAGTATCTCAATCTAAGACAGTGAGTCAGGCTACAAATCAATCCAATTGCCAACTCCCCAGAGAGAAAGAAACAACAGAGGAAGGGGGCCAGAGAGATGGCTGATAGCACATATTTAGTCTCTATGCTGGAGAAATGCTTTGCTGCTTCCTCGCACTCCTGTTGCTGCTTTACACTGGGAGCACCCACTTAGTTATGGCTGAGGTGTCTAAATTTAGACTGCACTGCTGAGAAGTTTTATGGGGGAAGAACGTTTGCTTGCTGCTCCCTGAGCTGGGTCTCAGCTGAGGGACCAAGCTGGGGTGTGTGACTTCCCCTGCTGGAACAAACAACACTCAGATAGCATGGTCCTTGTGAAGCTTTACTCCTGCAGCCTGCTCAGTGCAAGCACACTTCTGCAGGGATCCACTGCAACAAAGAGCAGTGCCACACACAACAGCATTCAGCACTGTTTTGACAAGAGCAGGGACAGCAAGGAAATGAGAGCTGAGACCAAAGGGCCTGCTTGTTAGACAAGGCACTCAAGCATTTGGTAAGGAAAGTAGGAATTGCCCCTTTGCTCTTTGGTAGAAAAGGCACGAGGGTGAGGGGTTTCACATCTTGGACAAAGAGAACACACCCAGCAGCTCTAGTGCTAGATATGGAGGTTGGCAGCCCTGCATGCGGCAAGGGGGTTGGAGTGTGATGATCCTTGAGGTCCCTTCCAACCCAAGCCATTCTATGATCCTATGATCTGCTCCTGACTGCTCTGAGTGTACCAGCCTGGCAGGACATGAAGGCAATGTACTGACCCCTATTTCCCACAGACAGACAAGCAATCACTGCCAACATCGCTAGTGCAGGACTCACCTGCCCTAACTTAGGTACCTGACAGCCAGGTGTACAAGTCGAGGCAGTCATCCCTGCCTCTTCTTACAAAGAATTTCTTCTCAGAAAGAGCGGTTGGACACCAGAACCAGTTGCCCAGGGAGGTGATGGAGTCACCATCCCTAGAGGTGTTTAAGGATAGGGTAGATGTGGTACTTAGGGACGTGGTTAGTGGGCAATATTGGTAGAAAGCGGACAGTTGGATGAGGTGATCTTAGAGGTCTTTTCCAACCACAATAATTCTATGATTCTCCAGGCTCAGAGGCAAAGTGCAGTGATCCACATCTTTGTGAGAGACCTCCCAGGTGCTCGCGCACACCAGAGGAATGCATTTTTCTACATTAACTGTGGGGAGCACAGCGTGAACTCCAGCTTTCAAACTTCCACCCACGGAGCTCACAGCCTTACACAATATACTTTAACCTTTGCTTTTTATGTCCTCTGCTACCAACTTTTTATTCATGCCTCCAGCACAAAGATTTTCAGCTCTTAAACTGAGCAGGCAGCTCAGACTGCCAGCATTAACAAAAGAAAGCAATGCAGAAGAGTTTGCTGGATGCTGAATCCTAATAAACATACTTGCATTTTCTTGCCAGCATCGTTTTTCCTGCTTGGTTATGTTTAGCTAGGGGACCAACAAGAAGCTTCTACACATGCCTGCATGTGGAGGTTTTATTTCCTTTTCACAAGGGAACAGGGCTCACATCTGATTTGCACTGACCCTTCCTCCTACACAACAGCAGATCTCCATTGCCTTGGCTGCGGGCTGCACACAGTCCCTCAGGCAGTTACTGTGGAACACATACATGGAAATGGATGGCACAAACCCACAGCTGTGAGCCTGGGCTCTGCGCTTTGCAGAGCCACATAGAGAATCAAAGAGAAAAGCGAGAAAAAACAGCTTCTAAATACAAATTTAAGTTGTTTTGTTTGTTTTAATTTTCCTTTTTTTTTTTTTTTTTTTTTTTAAGAGGAAGAAGTGAGGAAAGGGTGAAAAGTGGCTCTCAGTGAGACAAACCTCAAGGTGCCTGAAAATTGTGATCAAATTAGCTTGTTCCTTTGGCTGTTATCACGCAGGACTGGGCGCTCTTTCAAAGGGAAACTGCACAGAAACTAAAGCGATCTCTCATGCCAGTGAGTGTATAACTCATCTCTTGTAAGTATTTGGACCTTATTGAAAAAAGTTAAAACATTTTACACCAGTTACTGTGTTAAGTGCTACAGTAAAAAGAATCCCGTAAATCCAAACACAAAGTGTAAAACCAATGGGTAGGATATCCGCTGCTTCACTGTTATTCCTTAGCAAGGCCTCCAGTACCACAACCCAGGGCTTTCCCCTTGCCACACTTGGGCTGACCTCAGTCATTACCCTTAGATCCCTTTTCTAGTTTCCCAGGTTCATTTATACTTTCTCAGAAGGGAAAAAAACCATTGTACCAGTATAGACTCACCCAACTGGAGGATGAGTTCGTAGGGATGATCAAGGAAATGCCATAAGCTAAAAAACAGAAAGGCCATCCATTGTGTCCCTCACCAACATGCCATCCAGAGGACAAAGTCTTGTTAGAAATCACCTTGATAAATGGATATTTAAGGTTCTGATTACACTACCTTTACTTGAGAATAGATAGAGAATCTCCTGCCCAGCTGTTGGTGATCGGGTTCCAGAGCTTCTGAAGGACAATGTAGGTGGAGGGGAAGTGTGATGCTTATCTTTCAGAATGGAAAACCGAAGCCAGCCACTTTCAATCCCATGCCCAGTAAACAGTCAGACTATTTATAAGCACCTGGGAGATAACCATCAAATCACTTAACAGCCAGCATACATCTGTCGAGAACAAATCAAGTCCAACTAATCTAATTTTCTTCTCTGATGAAATACCAGCCCCCTCGAGGACAGGGTCAAAGTAGCAGTTTGCAGATATCTTCATCATGGTATGGCTTCAGCCCTAGCTTTTTGTGATGCTTTCCTAAGGTAACAGTGCCTGCCCAGTTCTGCTATACAAGGGCTGCACGATGGGCTTATAGATGAGAGAAATAAGGGTTCTTCTGTACTCAACACAGCAGCATTGCTTAGCCCACCCCAAAGACTATGTATGTATTTAATACTTTGACCTGAAGCTATCCCAGCTGGGACTGCTGTTCTCCATGCCATCAGTTACCTCCTGCCCTTCTGCTAATGAAGCAGGAACACAGAAGTGGGTATTGGGCAGAACACCACAGACTGATGCCTTCCCTTCCTCATGGCTGCTGGAACACGGGCGGGCATCACATCAGCCTGCACATCCCAAAGGAAGCCCCATCAGTGCAGAGCTTCCTGACAGCTGCTGGCCTCTCTCTGGAATGTGTTTAATTTAAAAGAGAAAAAGAGGGAAAGAGGTGGGAGCAGAGGGGGAAGAAAGGAAGAAAGATTCCAGGCCTAAGATTTATGGAGAGCCAAGGCAGTGGGAAGAAGGAATTAATAACTAAAGGTTATAGGGTTTTGTGTGTGGATGGATGATAACACGCTGGGCTTTACATGGAAATTCACAAGATGTAACCAGGAAAGGGAAAGAACGTGAGGCAACCAAACCCACCTGTGTGGCTAGATCCAAACCCAACGCTCGCTGGTTCACCAGCGCATCATACACCTTTCCCCTGCTTCTTTTTCCAGGAGATGTGTTTGAGGTTGTTTAGGGGCTGGGGGCTGTAATGTTTCCAATATTCTCCTAGGGGCAGATGCAGGGAGGAGAAGAGACTGTTCACGTACTACTCCTTTATGACTTGGAAGTGGTTCAAGTGATCAAACCTGAAACAAAGTCTTCACATAACACGATTATAGTCAATGAAAGCATCACACAAAGATGAACACTTCACACACACCCATGTTCCCAAATCTTCATCTCAAACAGGAACAAGAAGAGCCATCTGAGCCTTCCACCTCCTGCTATCACACCAGGTCATGGAAAACAGATGCAGAGCTAAGATTAAGTGCCACCATCAGCTGCAGACTGATGCCTCCCACTGATGCAGCTCCCAGATCTGGCCCATCACCTGCAGTATCAGAGTGCTCCACTTCAGGTTGCAGTCTGCAGGCAACTGCCTGTGCATGCATTTGGAAACTGCTCTCATAATCTCCTGGCTTCCACTATGGAGCTAACACCTTCCTCCATCTGAAACTTTAAAGGACAGCAAGACCAATGGTGGCAACCAGTTTTAACCCCACATTATGACCATTGATTCTCTGGGCCAGGCTGACGCACGCACTGCAGCTCAGGGGGCGAACTCTCAGACCTCTATAAACCGCTTACGAGGAATGCAAGGGATTTACAAACACTGATTGACTATAAATCAATTAAATGATCCAATTTCTGCCACAAGTGCTGAGCGCAGTAAAGCTAAATATGAAAAGGAGTGGGAATGCCTTTCATTTTTAAAGAAAATGGAATGTACGAATAAAGCAACTCTTTCAGAGTTCCTGCTCTGCGAGAACAGAGCAGGCAGGGAACAGCTTCACGTTTCATAGCATGAATACTTGAAGCATTTCTTTGGAAGTCATTAAAAACCCACTGAAACAAGGGAAGGCACTCAATCATTTTGAAACCATCCCACTGACTGTCACCCTCCCCCCCCAAAGAACACTCCATCAGCCAAGGCAGACCCAACACCAGCAGGGCATCTATTTCTCTCCTCCTTTCTCTCTTTTCTGGAGATAAGAACTGCAGTCTGAGACAGGAAGGAAAGACATCCAGGCTCTTTAAACAGTCAAAGAGCAGACTTTCCCCCCCACCCCAGTCTCATTACGGAGGAATCTCCTGTTTGAACGTGCTGAGGACAGCGTATTCTTGCTGAACTCTCAGGTGGCTTGTGCCTTTTATTGAAGAGTCTCAGAGCAAAAAGCTCACGTTACTGGAAGATTATCTCAGCTGAAGCATTGCCTGCTGCGTTAGCTAGCAGCTGTCAGGCACCCTGCTCACACAGCCAGGTTCCAGGGCAGGTTTTATTAACGATATCCCACAAAAGGTACAACAGCATCCTGCATCTCAGAGTCAAATGCTGGAAAACACACCTCAAGGGATCATCTGGCATAAATGCTGGGTATGGTAAAGACAACGGAGATCTGCCTGTGTTGTTTCTTTCCTTTTCCTTATGATAAACTAGATTAGAGAGATTAGAGTGTGGTTTTAAAGCTTGGTCCGTTGGGAGCCAGGAAGGAATCAGATTAAGAACAAATTGTTTAATTTATTATGTATGTTTCTATGAATCTCACAGCTCTTGTATCTGAACAACCCATAAATATTATTCTCCCTATTCTCTGTGAAACAGGAACACGTAATCCCCCTTTCATGGGCAGGAAAACAAAATGCCTTGACCAAGATCACAGAGCCTATGGCAGAACACTGCTCCCTCATGCAGTGTATAGTTAAGCTGTGTAACAGCTTACCACGGATGCACTGTCACGCCTTGCCCAGGACGGTGCTCTCAACCACATTTTTCACAGATTCAAAAAGGGTTGGACCAAGTCACAGAGAAACTCATGGAAGGCGGCAGAAGGAAATCAGCTCACAGCTAAGGAAGGGCCTGAACCATCTCCTGTTGAATGCAGGCAGCCAGGAGTTGGCACACTTGCCTTTTCACTCACATTTCTTCATTGGTATCAACTCCTGGCCATGGTCAGAGTCAAGATAGAGGGAGAGACAGATATTTGATTTGATCCAATGTGACCGATACAATTCTCATAGCTTTAGTTCCCATCTGCTGTCTTTAACTTCCAAAATAAAGATAAGGAATTTCTGGTCTTTATCACAAATATATGAAGACCAAATATGCTTAACATGGTTGTTACTCTTTCCTCAGACTCTTTTAGGGACACCAGGGCACTGATATTGCCAACACGATGGGAAAGGAGGGAGGGATAGGGTGAGTCCTCACCTTGCCAAAAACCAAGCATTGCACTTCATCCACGACCTCTTGGACCCTCCTAGGAGGGTGGCTAAAACATGCAGCTTTGAGTAGACAGCTGCTAAGGATTTTGCAGCTAGCAAATCCCATTTTAATTCTATCATGATTTTCCTGTTCTTTGGGATAAGGAAGACAGACAGAGGGATCAAGGAAAGAGTACCTGGAAAGCATCTGCTGTAACATGAATAAGCCTTTGCTGCTCTCTAGCCCATGATGCTGGGGGCTGAGTGCCAAATGGCACCATGTCAAGCCCTTGTTGTAGGCACCTGGTGGAAGCTCAGTGAGCAGCTGCTCCAGGAGGATGGGCTCGAAGACCTTCAGGGATTGGGACTGTGGCCAAGTCTTAACATCGTGCTGCTTCCTTTGATCTGCATGGATAGAGCATTCTAGACAGAAGATGCCTGGAACAGACCTTCCTCCGCCTATGCACAAAGTAACCAAGTTGTGAAACGTACACACACATTCTGCAGCAGTTCAGACTGAGGAGGAGACAACAAGCATTTAGCATCCAGCAAAAAACCTTGCTGCATGGCTGAGGGATGAAGCTGCTCAGGAAGAAACTGCAAATACCACAGACACAAGTTACTGAAGGGAGCACAGTGCTGCGGGAGGAAGAGGCTGAGCTCCTGGAGTAGGGACACTGCACTACAGCAGTATCTTCGTGCAGCCACTGAAGTTGCTGGTAGTAACAGCAGCTGATAGAAATGCAGCACAACAAGGAAGCATTGAAAGTGTGGTGGGGGAAAATGCATTTTTACTCGGGTGAGGGGTTACCAGTCTTTCGGAGAGGCGCTGTGTGATTTCCAGAAAGTGTCATAATTCAGCTCCAGTAGGAAAGGCTACAGGAGAGATACAGCTACACATGTTCAGTCATCAAAGGCTCAGCAGTTTCAGCCACTTGGCCAGGTTTGCCTTCTTGTGTTCATCTGAAGTGACTGTTTGGAGATGCATCAGAAAAAAAGAAAACAGAATTACAGAAAGGCTCAGAGTTCCTTAGCAAGCTGTAAAGAACTTGCTTTTGCCAGGACTCCAGCTTAGGGGATGCATTCTGGGGGCTCAGCAGGGCAGCCATGGACTCCTTGCCTCCAAGATGAAATGCCCATTTATTATTTCTTACATTTTTGGGTTTTTTTTTTTCAAGGCTTTCTCACCCTCAGTCGGTGGTTTCCAGAAGAAGCATTCAGAATGAAGTATGTGGCGTGCCTGATAAATTACAGTGCTGGTGAGTAGCTTCACCAGACAGGGCTTGGAAGACGAAATTTAATCCAACACTGTCTCAAATTATTGAATAAATGAGGCAAGCCTGGGAAACGAGCACTGGGGATGAACTTCATTCATAAACCGCATTTGCTTTCTTCTCAGTGCCCAGGAGTCAAAACTTCGGGCTGTTGTGAAAATCTCAGCTGTCTTCTGCAGCTTTCCTGGGCCGCCCGCAGTAAGCAGCAGCTATCAGACACCGACAGCCCCCGGCAATGGGTGCTGACATCAGACAGAGTGAAAAACATGAACTACGTTCCCAGTGGTGTTAAAAGGTCTTTGAGATCGGGTCCTTTTTTTTTCTTTGCAATATTACTCATGAAAAGAAGCATGACAGTTTTTCCTGTTTTCTAGCTAGCGTTATTAGACAGGCTTCTTTAGGGTTGATGTTTTTGTTGTTTTTTTAATTTAAATATGATAATCAAAGAAAGAAGCAAAGATTTCCAGGCCACACTCACTGTTACAATCTACTTAACAGAAATACCCCAACATTAGTTAATGTCTACCCAGGCCATGCAGCAGAGAGCAAAGCCTGGCTGGTGGCCATAGCTCTGCTGTTACATCCCTGCCTGGGCTGGAGGTGTTCCTTTCCATATAGGTGGCTGTTTTGGGTTCAAGCACAGGAAGACCCTTCCCACTGGAGCATCCCAAGCCTTCACCTTCACCTGCTGCCTTTCACTGAGGTAGAGTGGCGGTGGCTGTAACATGGAGTGAGGACATAAAGCAAAATAAAGAGCAAACCCACCCCAAAAGCAGAGGAAACAAGGAAACAAAACACCGAAGACAACGCACAAAGAGAATCACACAGAGCATCTTGCATTTGTTGATCTTTCCTAAGGTTCGCTGACTTCAGAGTTTCCTGTGTGAAGGCGAAGAAATAACAGAACTTCCCTAATTTATCTTAGTCACTCAGCACAGGGCCTCTGTTCTCAGCTTGTACTTCAAATCCGCTCAGCAATACATACCACATGAGTCAACCATGTGCGGGCAGCAGGCGCTTCCCAAGAGAGCACGTGTGTGTGTTTTGGGTTGAAAGTCACCAGGATATTTAAATAACTCGGTAAGTGTGCACAAACATCAGTAATTCTAGTGTAGCCATAAAAATTACACAGTATGGAAATACACTGAAAATGAAAATTGGTACCTTAGACAGCCATAAAACCTTAAAGCAGCCATGAGTTTGATGTTCGGAGACCAAAGGTATCTTTAAAAAACCCATCAGCTTGTTGGAAGAAACCTCACTACAAACCACAGGAGAGTGTAACAACTTACAACTTGCACCATGACTTTTTTAATGTAATGCTGAGTTAGAACAGATATAACCTCCAAAAAGTTATTGAAGACCGCTCACCAAACACCACCCACACTGGTTTCCCATTCTTTCCTTTCCACTTTTTGAGCCCTTCTCCTTTCATATAACGTTTCCTTTCTATGCAGCCCATGGCAACTATATATTAACAAATTCCTTTTGCTCAGATCATTTCTTGCTATTGATGCTTAAAAGTAACATTGCATTTCAAAGAAAAGCATCAAAGCCATTACCCCCAAAGCTCAGATCTGCAGCCCCACACTTCACACCCACCCACCTTCACTGCCTGCTGCTGCAGCTCCAATAAGGGCAATGCTGCTGTTGTTCCCATGGGTTGGACCCTCACAAGAAGACCTTCCCCTCGCTGTGCCACACTGCTGCCTTTACAAAGACTGCAGAAGAAATACATCCTTACAGCCTTCAGTCTCAAAGCAGCACCTGTAAGTAAATCCTAATCCAAATCCCCTCTATAGAACCCCTCTACAGCTCTAACCTGCTGAGCTGGAGGTGGCCATAGGCCATTTAGGGAGATTTCAAAGGTTTTCCCCTTGCTCGTTTTGTTTTCCCAGCCTGGGAAGAGGCAGCCATGCACCAGGACATGTGGCTGGTGGTGACTGAGAGGCTCCATAAATCCTGGGCTGTGCTCACCACTTGAAAGCGGCCGCTCAAAGCCCCTGTGCTCTGAAATCCCTTTGTGAAATGGAACTGCAGGGGAAGTTTGGGATGGGCAGGATTTCATCTCATGAGAGCGTCTGGCTACGGCCGACATCAAAGCTGACCACTTGGCCAACAGCACTGGGAAGACTCAGTCACTGCAAAAATAAAAATCCAGTCGCAGATTTGATCTCCAGGTGAGAAACGAAACCTCAGCAAGGCACGAGCCAGTTACGAGTCATCTCCACCCCAGCCTGCTTCTCCCCAGTGAGGCTGATGGGAACTTCACCCCATTGCAAGGCTGGCAACATTGCTTGTGCAAGGCATCATGGTGCCCTCAGACACGCCAGCCTTCACCTGCAGACCATAACGTGGCAATCCCAGTAATGGCCAACGCAGAGAGCATGAAGCAGCTGCTCCAGGCAGGCTCCGAGCACAGAGATAGGATGCCATGGAGGGGAGATGCCAAGGAAGGCTACCAGCTGGCTTTGGTGGTGAGGAGAGAGAAAGAGCCCTGTATTCAGTCCTCAAGAGGAGGAATGTCTCCTGTCCGCACTCACAGCCTCCAGCTGAAGGATTGCTTTCTACCAGCCATCACTGCAGCGAACAGCTCCACAAGGAAATCTCCTTACCGTGATGCTCCTAGGGAAACTGAGCTACCCAGAATGCAGGTTTGCTCCCCAGCTCCCAGATGACCCCTTTGTGACAACAGCTTTCCATGCCACAGTTTTTCTAGATGTAAGATGGGAACAACAGTGCCATCTTTTGCAGTAAATCATTTCAGTTATCCATGAAAAATTATGTATGAATTAGATATTTGTATCATAATTCAGACCTGCTGACAAACACTGAGGTTTTACCATGATGGATGCATGACTGGGTATATGGTGCAGACATTCTTCAGCAAGCTGCTTGCACAGTCCACAGACCCATCTGCATTCAATTTGATGCTTACACTTATCCAAGGCTATTTATACATCGTGGCATTCTTAACCTCAGTGGCTTTGCATCTCCCCACATCTTTCAATCACGTAATTGAGATGATGAAATGGTCCCTGGGGTACTTATTTCATGATACCACCATCAAGACTGCACGGCGCGGATACCCGGCGCTGGTAAAGCTTTGAAAAGGGAACTGCAAACACCAGACGACAGCAATGCTCCAGCCAAAGTCATCTTTTGTCACCGTTCACACAGTGAATGACAAATGCACGGAGCAATGAATTAAGCACACAGCACACTGTCCAATTAACCACGCAAAGAGCTTCGCAATAGCTTTCCAGCGCTGACAGCTTGGTGATAATGAAGCTTCGTTATTCATTGCGCTGTAAAATGCAAAGCAGAACATCCAACCTGGAGGAGGGAAAGAATAATGTTTGCCTAATTTATCATGTTTCCAACCGACAAATAAGGCTCATAAAAAGAAGCAGGGAGCGAGGCTTTAATCCTCTCGCCTTCCCTGCTCAGTGGAACGTTTTTAAACCACCTTTTCTCATTCTGGACCATGGAGCCCCGATCCTCCTTAACACTGCAGCACACTAGTGGTTTCACACTGCCCCATTCCAACATATTCAAACCATAAGGCAAGCAGAAATGTGGCATTTGGGAGGAAGGGAGACTCAGGAAATACCCTTGAAAAGCAAGGGAGATGGAGATTTTATCCCACTTCGTAATGCAGCAGAGAATGGGATTAAACACGCTGACCGCACAATCAGGAGCGGTTCTTAAAAGAAAAAGTCCTCCTCTGAAGCAAGACCATTTGCATCACATAACCCTGGGACGCAGCCTACACGTCTGTGTTTGGTCTGGTCTCCCTAGGTTGCCTGTGATCAATGGACAGACGAGTGAAATCACCTTCTGGATCTTTATCAGCTCCTGTTCTGAACAGACCTCCGGGGAACGCTTTCCTTCTGCTCTGATTAGAGCAGGAGCCTTCTTGCACCAGCCTGGCTGTCACACATCCCAACAGCATCCCTGACCGGAGGGCTGCAGTCCCTCCTGCACAGCTCACACACTTCACTGTGAGCAGCATCTATCCACAAGTGCTCCTTGCACTGGGATTTGTACTTGGTTTCTGATTTGAGGATGTGAGAGAAATCAGAAACAGGAAAGTGATGCTGGCAATTGCAGCAAATGCAATCCTAGTGCTCACTCAGAACAAATATCCACAGTTTCTAGGGATCGGTACTCTTCAGACTAAAGGCTTTGAGCCTCTTGGTCACTTTCCCACAGGCAACACTGCTGAAAACAAGGCTGTGATCCTGCAGACACAGATCCTCTCTGGATCTCCAGTCTCCCCATGCAGTGAACTCAAAGTAATTTTTTCTTGTTAATAAGAGATTTTTGTTCTTTGTTTCCTCTAAGGTAAAAGTCACCACCCTCATTTCATCAGCAGCTATGCTACAATAAAAGAAGTCACTGACTTGCTAATGGTGGCATGGTAGGGCAGCGACCAGGCAAAGCAACCACTGCTGTTTGCTTTTTCTATGGCATTAATCAGGATGTTAATGCCAGGGTTTTGGTAGCAGGTACGAAGCAGCTCTTCCATGTGCCAGAAACAAGCACACGTGGCTCAGTGGCACAGCCTGACAGCCCTGCTGGACACCAGGCAGGTCTGACAACAGCGGGTTGCCAAAGCTTGGGGATCGTATCCTCTTAATTTGAACAGAGGCAGGTTAAGACTAAGCTACTTTCATAGTCTTCAAGTCAGCAAATAAAGGATTTTTTAAACTATTTTTTTTCTAAATCCATAGATTTTTGAAGACTAATAACTCAAAGCACTGCACAACTCCACTCGTAATTAAAACACGGGGCTTGAGTCCTGCTCTTTGAGATACTCAGCTCTATCATTACGATGTGCCAGAAGTCAGTGCTGTTCTCTGCCCACCTCTGCCCTCCCCTCCTGCTGAAATCATAAAACAAATGCAGATGGAGAGAGAGGGGAATGTGAAAGGGCTGCACAAGCAGGAGTGAAGGAGGAGAGAAACTTAAGCCCGCGCTATTAAGTCATTCCACCTCCCACCCAGCAACCGTAAGCCTAAACTCTTAAAACTTCTCTTCCACAAGTTTGCAAGTAGCCTACCACGTAGGTAGGATCGTGATGGTATCAAAATTACAGTTTCTTGAAACGACTGCAGAGATGTATTCCCACATACCAAGTGTTTTCTTACTCGTGTATTTTTCTGTTCATTTTCCATGCCATTTATTGAACAGCTGGATCAAACCATGCCATGCACAAGAGCCAAGCAAAGGCAGACACAGTACTGGAATAGAGCAAAGGGATTTCACAACCACAAGACAGAGGAACGCTCACATCTTTGCAGACCAGAGAGCAGTGCAAAGGGGCTCAGTTAGGATGCACATGGTGAAGCTCGAGATTAACTCCTGGCACATCTCAAACACCAGCAAGCAGCTCAAGCAAAAAGCCTTCCTGAAATCCTGTAACTCTCAGCTGCTAACAGATGTTTATGAGCCCCTGGACACAGGAACACAGTTGGCAGGAACAAGCAGGGCACCGAGCACAACTGCAAACCTTACATATTACATTCTTCCTCCCCAAAATCTTCCTGAGTGACTCCTGCAGCTTTTCAAAGCATGCTTCCAGGGTGATTTTCAGCAGAACCTGATGAAGGCTGCTGCCCCCAGCCTTGTGCCAGCATCCTCCGTCCCACCAGAGCAGGGAGGTCCCAGACACGACAGCACACAGCCCTCATAGCTTTGAGTTACATGTTTGTTCCTACGCATACAGATTCTCACTGACACAGTAAATTCCTTCAAATAACCTCCAAGGAGTTCGCAGTGATCTACCTATGCACAAACAACACAAGAACATGGGAGTAGTTCAAAATCTCATGCAGTCTCCCATAACACTAGGTCCTCCTCCTGGCTGCTCCGTACGCTCACCTATGAGAAAAGCACATGGAAGAAGGGCCTCAGCCTTCTGCTACAGCTTTCCTCTCTGACAGACAGTGGCCAAAGGAAATTACAAGAGTATAATCAAGTTATTCATGCCAAAATTAATAACACCTCTGTGATCGGAATGGAAATTTTCACTAGCCTGTGGAGGGTGGGGAAGGAAGACTTGCATGGACTGGAGTCATACAAGAGGCAAGAGATGAAATTCAAGTCTGACCTCAATCGATGCCTGCGTAGTCCGGAAAACACCACTAGGACTTTCTCCAGAAATGAATAGCAACAAGGAAGAGCTGTTAGGAATGGAACATTATTAAATCATTTTTGGCAGCATTTTGGAAGGAATTAGTTGAATGTTGGCACTTTTATACCTCTGCTCACGATTCTGGTAGAGGTTTTTGGAACCCACAAGCTCTATCTGGAACTTATTGCTTATATGTTCCTTGATATTTCCTCAATCAGCAAGCAAGAAGTGCCCATACCTTACCACTGAATTAATTGCTCAAGTTGCTCTCACTGCAAGGGAGTCTTGCTATATGGATGTATTCAGCTTCTGCTGCTTGCACTTCTCAATGGGACAAAGCACACAGCGAACAGTAGCTGAACTAAGATCTAATCAATATCCGTCCTGTATTCACTATGGGCTGACTTGTGAACTCTTCCTTTGTAAAAATCTTTAAGGAGAAAAAGAGCAAAACCTTGCATTCTTACAAAGACATACAATCCTGCAGTGTGATGGTGCCAAAGGGTCTGTCAACAGCCAGAGCTAGAGGAGCTGGATGGGGCTCTGAGCACCTGATGGAGCTGTGGGTGTCCCTGTTCATTGCAGGGGAGTGGGACCAGATGGCCTTTAAGGGTTCCTTCCAACTCAAACGATTCAGTGAATGGATTGAAAATAAACTTTTGCTGCCAAGAGGGCGTCACTCACTCGCAACACATCTGGAGTCAGACCCGGTGTGCTGCCTGCCCTACCTCCGAGTGCCAGTGCCACGAGTCACGGGTCAGCCTTCAATACTGGAAGAAATGTGTTAAAAGAAAGAGGATTGTCTAGACAACCAAATACTCAAGAAAAACAGCACCAGAAGATGCTGACCTTCCCAAAGCTACACACAAACCCTTCCCACGCCTGGAAGCTTGCAAGCCACGGGCCACAATCCCTCCGAGAGCACAAGGGAGGAGGTGCTCCGAGAGCAGCGTGCAAGAGGGGGATGACAGTCATCTCCCACATGGCCGTGGTGGGGCCGGGCATGTGCATGGGTGGGTCCCAGGTCAATCCAATGACATCAACATCCCCAGCCCCTGTTAGATCCGCTCCCTGCAGCTGGGGCTGGCCAGCAGCTCCCTGCCCACCCTGCAGCTCCTCAAGCTGCTTTCCCTGTGCTGAAAGCCCACAGGCAGGCTGTGCCAGGGCACAGGTAGAGTCCTGCTGGGACAGCTCAGCTGAATAGGTTCTCCCCGCCCAACATGCAGCCAGGAGACTCCAAAACAGCTGTACGCGAAGCTGGGGACAGACAGAACTAAAGGGAAGAAACCACACATACCTATCACCTATTTAGCAACTGCTTAATAAGGCTTTTCGGACACATTGCCCAACACAGAGGACTGGAGGCTCTTCTGAGTGTAACACAATAAATTTGAAAGGAGGGAATGCCAACACACACTTCCAGCTCCAACCGCTAAATAAGGAAACATACGTGGAAATTACAGACGAACAAATTCTAAACAGACCTAAGGGAGTTTTCTCCTTTTCATCAAAAAAAAAAAAAAAGCCATAAATGTCACAGAACTGAGCAGCAAATGATTCAAAACAATGTAGCTTACCAAGCATGCTGTCAAAGCAAAAATCTGAGTCACTTAAACAACTGGATGCTATTTCAGGACTTTCCCCCCCCCCCCCCCTTCCTTTCTTTAAGGCTCAAATTCCTCTTTTGTACTTGCTAATAACGGGCGTGTTTCTTGGCTGGAGCTGGTCTGCAGAGCTCTGATTGTCGGGTTTTATTTCATTCCGCAGTGCCTCCCTGACCTCCAGCCGTGGGGCCAGGACCCCAGGAGGCCATCTGCCCAGCCTCTCCTCCCAAGGCAGGCTCAGCTGTGCTCTTATCATTCCTGACATGTTTGCCTAAGTGGTTCTTAAAGATTTCCAACGCTGGAGGCTCCACAACCACTTCAGGCAATCCGCCTGTGTTTTATATAAATCAGCAGCTCATCTCAAATCAAATGCTACATTTAATTTTGCTCACACGGGTCCAAAAAAAATGTTTTAAAACATGCATGCTGATGCTGAAAGATCGGAGAGCAGAGGACGTTAGTGCCCACCGCCTACACTGCATTGCTCCCAGCAGTGTCTCAGCTCACACCAGCAAACAAGAAGCACGCAGGCCATGCAGGTATGCAGTTAATGACTACATGCCACTCTGTGGTTTGACCATCCCAAGCTACAGTGAGGTAGTGATTTTCCCTCAGCTGGGGAACCTACTGCGCTGTAGACCACAACATCTGGGGGGATCTCAAACCTTCTCCAAATGACTGCCTCCTTTGGCGTGAACGTTTGCGTTTCTACCACACTGCCAAGGTAAATTAGGCATTCTGGAGTTTGACTCGGGAATCTAAAAAAAATAGTAGGATCACAGAGTCATTAAGGTTGGAAAAGACCTCTAAGATCACCTGGTCCAACTGTATACCTACCACCGACATTGCCCACTGACATTGCCCACTAGCCCATGTTCCTTAGCATCACATCTACCCTCTCCTTAAACACCTCCAGGGACGGTGACTCCTCCACCTTCCTGGGTAGGCTATGCCAGTGCATCACCAATCCTGAGAAGAAACATGTCCTAAAATCCAACCTGACCTCCCCTGGCACAACTTGAGGCCATTCTCTCCCATCCTATCGCTGTAACCTGGGAGAAGAGGCCAAGCCCCACCTCACCACAACCTCCTTTCAGGGAGCTGTAGGTTGTAGAGAGCGATGAGGTCTCCCCCCAGATCTCTTCTCCAGACAGAACCACCCCAGTTCCCTCAGCCACTCCCCATAGGACTGTGCTCCAGTCCCTTCACAGCTTCACTGCCCTTCTCTGGAGATGCTCCAGGACCTCAATGTCCTGCCTGTAGTGAGGGGCCCAAAACCCAACACAGCATTCAAGGCGAAACCTCACCAGAGC
Source organism: Pavo muticus (assembly GCA_016647715.1). NCBI lineage: Eukaryota > Metazoa > Chordata > Aves > Galliformes > Phasianidae > Pavo > Pavo muticus. The sequence continues at coordinate 5,297,189 of JACDJE010000086.1, read as the reverse complement.
TGAATACAGAGGGATGATCACCTCCTGCTCCTGCTGGCAACGCCAGGATGCCAATGGCCTTCATGGCCACCTGGGCACACTAGTGGCTCACGTTCAGCTGAGTGTCAACCAACACACCCAAGTCCTTTTCCTCCCTACAGCCTTCCAGCCACTCTGCCCCAAGCCTGTAGCATTGCCTGGGGCTGTTGTGACCAAAGTGCAGGATGCAGCACTTGGTCTTGTTAAACTTCATCTCAGCCAACGTTCATTTGCGTACTTCTCACCAATTCATACATCTGCTTGACTACTTCCTAAAATAACATTCAAATACTTTATCTGCCCAGCTCGTCAGTTGGTTGCCCACTACTTCCAGTTACCAAGCTACTTGTCTCCACTGGGACCTGTGGCAGCCTCCTGCACTGAGCCCAGCCCAGCACCCAGCTGCTGGCAAGCTCTCAGGGCTCTAGCAGGGTTACCCTGGGAGCTATGTTTGGCCATTTTCCTCCAAATTATTTATTAGCTGTTTCTAACTAGGCTCAAACTCTTAATTTCTGGCAATATCTACTTCCTTTTAATTAAATTTACTCATTTTTCTTTCAAGCTCGTAATATCGTTTCACACATTGGGGTATTTGGTCAAAACACAAAAAGCTCAAAACCAAAACCAACAGAAAGTCTCCCAGATTAGGGATGCACTGCCAGACTCTGCATCAGAAATTGGAAGCATCCCTCAGGAAGTGCTTTTCACCAGCGGTTTCCCCCCCAAAATTATCAATATATTTGGCAACTTAAATATTATTCCTTACCCTTTTGATTATAACTTTGTTTTGTTCTATTTGGTTTACCTTTTATTTGTTTTATATTCAATTACACACGCGGTATATCTGGGGAGCTCTTTCATTAAATTGATTTATATAGCAAAATCCTTTATTTAGCCTCTGTTGGTTTATTTAGTTACCTCCATTATAACCCCAGGTTGAGTTCCAATCTGACAGCACATTTTTTCTTTTTAATATAATACACCATTTGGAGTAAGCATTTCTAACTGCAAAAACACCTTCTCATGGCAGAGCAGCAGTTGTGACAAGCTTGAACCTCTTGGCTGACACATTAATTCTGTAGGTTTCTGTTTATATCCCTTTGTAGAGAGTTCTGATTTGCAAATTCCAGCCAGGAACAAAGTGTGCTGGAAGTATTGATTAAGTCATTCTCTGGTATTAGCCAACAGAAAATGCAGTGTGAGATGCAAGTCATTCTAGGAATGACGCTCATCTGCTGCTTATAGTTCTTCAGTGTTCCATTAAGAGGAACTTGCATTACACAAGGTGTGATTTTCAGGAGTCCTCAGTTTGGTAACCCAGTGAATTTGGTAAGAGCTCCACATGCTCAGCTATCACTGAGACATCAGGCAGCAAACCAGAAACAACAAAACCCACTGATTTTCATGCCAAAAGGGAATTCATCCTTTCCTGGAAAGTTTTGCTGCTCTCGAGTGAGAACCAAATTATGGATTTCAAATGACATCTTCCCACAACTCCCTAAAAAAAATAATAAAAATCTTTGTCACTATTTACAAAAAGGAGCTGAGTGAACCAGGAATCCAGACTGCCAAGCATCACATGAAAGAGGTACTGCACGTCAAACAGCGACCCAAGCAGACTGTCCAAAAGCAATTAAGCGACAGCTCTTCTTCCACACAACACCTTTACATGCTATGTTGCACTTATGCTGCTTCCAGGACCTGTGATGGCATGCAGCAGGCTCTCACTTACTTGCTTCCTATTCATCTGTGCAAGAACTGAGGGCGGTCAGCAGGGGAGCTGGCACAGTGGCACGATGTGTTTTGTTCTTCTGCAGACATTACACACAGCTGTGATGATAATTCAGATCCTTTCTACAAATAACTGTGATGGGAAGGTAACTGTTTTTCCTTCCACACCAGATGAAAATCCTCTAAAACACGCTGAGTCAATGTGGAATAAGAAAAAGGAGCAATATACTGCCTGGACTTGTACAAGGGATTTCCCTGTCCTTGGGCAAGCAGAAAGGGGGACTGACAGATTGCACAAATGGGACAGGATGACTGCATGCTGTATTTGCTTCAGACATCTGGACCGTGGGATGTACATTTGGACACAGGTCAAGGACAGTTTGGAAAGAAAAAGAGACCACAGACCTAACCCCAAACTGTAAAAGAAAGGAAAAACTGCCGCATGGAAAAAAATCCACTGCACTATGTGCAAAGATGCACTTTTAGACAGACCTGAACTGCCTACGTAACAGAGCAAACAACTGAGCCACCTCTCCCTACCGCAGGAGGAACTGAATCTATCATCCATCACCATTAGAATATAGCATAAAATGGATAGACCCATGCTGCAGCTTTCTGAGGATCCCAATTTTAATAGCAGGCAATAGTCACTGCCTGTGGGACGTATGAGAGGACAAGCACACAGACATCCTTGCCCTGGAAACCCTCCCAGCCTCCAGCGGTTCATGCTTCAGTAACTTCCCCTCATCCTCCCACCCAAGCACCTGCTCCCAAGCTCCCAGAAAAAATGAGTAGATCTTATTGCACTGCTTACACTTTCTTCAGTTTGACAGTATTTCTCATGAAAGCAACTGAAAGTCTTCCATGCAAATGTTCCATTTTTATTGCAGTGCGAGACAGCAGATGAGATGCGCCAGTGTGTGCCAGATGCCTGGGTCTGTGCTCCAAAAAGGGGGTAACTGCACACCATCCTGCTGAGATCCACCTCGGGGATGGGAGAGATGGAAGGATGGAAGGACAGCAAACAGCTGCTGCTGGAGACACAGATGGGAGAACAGAATCCGTGGAGGAAGTGAAATGGCTTAAAGACTTTGCAACTGTCATTTTTGGGGGCAAAGATTCAGGATGCTAAATTTGGGCTGTGGATTAGAGATGCTGCTGCACGTCTTATAAAGAGCAAAAAATCAAAAAACAGAGGCAGGAGCCAGGATTCTGATCACTCCAGAATTGCGATGCCTCAAACACTGGTTGAGATGACCCTAATGGCACAGCAAGGCAGGGGCAGACATGTCAGGAGAAGAGGAACTCCCCAGTGTGACTTGCTGAGCAGCCAATATGAGTAAATACCACAGTGCTCCCGATCTTGAAAATCATGCTCAGCATAATTACATACATCAGATATTTAGAGGCATTCTGATCTTATCAGTACATCAGAGGAGCCCTTGAGGAGATGGTATGTACTTAAGATAGTAGTGGTAAAGGGTTGGTTTTTTCCCCTTTTAGAGCAGCTAGCTTCAAAGAGCCTTAGGGAATACTGATAAAGACTCCACAGCATGTACTGTATGTTAACCACAGAACAGCAGGAAATACTTAAGGAACAGCTAGAACCACTACAGCTGAAACACAGGCAGGTCTAGGAGTCAGGATAGGAAGGCAGAACTCCACCAAATCAATGTGCCTGCAGAGGAACAGTACGTTTGTAAGAGCTGCACGTGTTTGCCTTGCTGATGGTACCCACATCCATGCCCGTGGTAGGAGCGAGCGGGAGATCTCAGAGAAGCGGTTGGGGTGACAGCTATGAGCCCTGAGCACTCTGTGTGTTGTGGCATCAGCCTCTATGGATGAAAGGCACCCAAAAGGGTAAGAGTTCAGCTACAGAGCTAGGCTGAGGTTTGGTGTTTGGGTAATAAAGCCAAGGAAGCTGAAGATATCTATGCTTATCTGGGTTGTTTATGAGTGTTTACACAAGAGTGAATATTGATCAGGAGGAGGATAGCCAAGACATTAAGGAAAAGGAACAGAACACTCCCAGTGCTGGCAAATCAACCATCAGCTCCAGTGAACTCACAGGAAAAGCCCAGTCCCACAGGGTGAGAAATGGCTCAGTTTCTACTGACATCTACTGACTGCTAGCTCAAGTTTCTCACTGTGACTGAATCACACCCTACATGAAACTAATGGCTTGACACCTTCAAGGAAGGATCCAGTGCACAGAAATACAGCTGTGCAGCCAGAATCAGGTGTCCTATTCCATAGGATATCTAACAGGAGGAAATCAAAGAGCTAAAATAGAGTCTCTGCTTTTACACTGCACACATCCCCAGAGCATTGGAGTTCCTCACCTTCAGCAGCACAGTTCTGACCTTCCTTGCTTTCAGAAGCGTGCAGGCAAGATCAGTGACTATAAACCACAGTGAACCTCCACTTCTTACTTGGCTTTCCTGGGTACCCAGGCAATAATCAACGGTTGGTTCCAACCTGACACTTGCAATATCCTTGTCTTGTATTACCAGGGCAGCACTCTCCTGCAGCATCTCCAGGCCTCTTGCACACCCAACTGATTTCTCCCCATGTGGATAAAACCAGTCAGTGAGGAAAAACCAGTGCACAGCACATGTGATCAGCATTGGACCACTGCCTCTTGGAGTTTCATAACCCTCAACTTCAAAAAGGGTTTTAAAAACATTAAAGGGATGATCCCATGGACACAGGAGATCACATAATTGAGTTTGAGAGCAACAGGCATGCTTCTGAATAATCAGAGGATGTAACGTGAAAGCAGTCAGAAGATTCTTAGATAAAATTACGACGTATGGAGCTCATTCAGCCAAGTACCTTTTTACTAATCATTTTCCCCTATCTTAATTCAGGCTGATAATTTGCAATTACAGTTGTAAAGGGCTCCAAGTGAAAAGCCCTTTTATCAGATGTTTCTGCTGTTAGTTGACTTTCCAAGAGGGAATCAGATCCAGATGAAGGCACAGAAAAGTCCAAATCAATCAGCCCTTGACAAGAATTGCAGCCCTCCAGCAAATCCAAATAAAGCATCCTGATTTAGGAAGACATGAATGCAATTAACTGAGGAATCCACATTCATTTATTTCCCTTTGTAAATATTGTTTATTTCTTTAACAGGTTACAAAAATGGTGACACACTGAAAACTCAGCAGCCCTAATCACCAGGCTAACAAGATCTAAATGATTCCAGGTCCCCCAAAGGGAAGTCAGCTGCTCTCATATACTCACGCACTGATTGTCCCTGTCAGAGAAGTATTGGCTAACGTTTGTCAACCCATAAAAACCAGTGCCTGAAAGGGGCATTGAAAGTAAAAAACCTTGGCCCTCCAAAGTTTACATTTTTCCTATGCAAAGCATGCCAGCTCTTTGATTAGCAGCCAAGAAAATGGACTCCGCTCCATTCCAAGTCTTAAAAAATTGTATGAAACAAAACATTAGCGAAGTGATTTTTCCTTGTTTTAATGTGGTTTTCAACATTAGGTTTATTGTTTTGTGGTTTTCTGCATGGAGAGCATATGCTTGCAATATGTTTATAATATTCCAGGTTTTTAAAGCTACAGTATATGCATTTGAAAAGAGAAGATCCTGCAAATTGAGGAATACCCTAATTAAACAACAGCTGAGGTTTTCACTCTGCAGAAGGTATAGCTAAAACAGATTCACTGTTTCTGGTTGGTCAAAGTGCTCTGTTTTAGAGGTCACACTGTAGAAGTGTTCTGATTCTGAGTTAGCATTCATTTGTCCACCTGTTTGAAAGTATTCACTGTTTTAGGTCTCCATCATTCAATCAAGTACCCATCCGCTAGGTCTTTCAACACAAGGACAGTACAACCACTCTTAGGGGTGGGATGATCCCACATGGTGGATGACCAGATTTGAAGGCAACAAAATTATCAGAAAGTTTTAGTTCCTTCTCCGTATCTGTGCTTGGTCTCACTATAGGCATAACAACAAACAACTACCAAACCCAAGCAATGGAGAATCTCAGCACACGTTACAGATATACTTAATGGTGTAAGATGCCGTAGTGTAAGAGCTGGTCACCCAAAGTGGAAGGTAGAGGAAAATCTATCTACCAAGTAAAGAATGGCCTAGCTACCACAAGTATCACGCTCAGCATAATACTCCAAGAGGAGGAAATACATATATATAATATACATACATAATATAATATACATATATATATATAATATTATAGAATATAATGTATGTAGAATAATACTTTCCAAGAGGAGGAAAGAAGAACAAGAGCCAGCAGTTCCGGAAATCTTGTCTCCAGAGGTAAGAGGATAACTCCTGGAAGAGCCATTAATGATTCTCAATGTGACAACGTGAAGGCAATCAACAGGGAGTTCTGAAGAGAGACCAGCGAGAGCTGGATGACACCTGTCTGTCTGTAACATGGGTGCCCGACACCCAACACTGCATCCACTACAACCACCTCAAAGTTGTGGAACAACAGTCAGCCCTCTGCAATGTGAATGTACTGACTGCAGCTAGCAGGTCCCTTGACATCCTCATGTCCCCTAAGCTCTGATCTGAAATAAGCAGATGGGGGAGAAACTGCTGACATGACACATGCACAGCCACACACCCTTCCCTCACACCTCCCCCAGATAGCCTGGCTCCAAGGGGTAGCGTCACAAGAGGAAAGAAGCATTTAATTTTATAATTTCTGCTTACATGATTCACGAGGTGCTTTAGCAAATTGCAAGAAAACACCCTATGAATCAGTCAGTGACAAAAATAAATTACATTAATCCATAGTAGTAATATGCTCAGAGTGCTAGAGTTTCAGTAGAAATGAGCTCATTTGTTAAGCTCCCCACCACTCGGAGCATATAGGATGGCTTTGTGCCGTAACATTGTCCCACAAGACAAAGGCTCACTTTTCTGCTGGAAGAGACCACACTTAGCACACCAGATCATCATCTTCCATTTTAGACACTGCAGAGTGGCATCTTAGCATTCAGCTGCCTTCTCTTTCATCTTCTTCATGCCGACACCAATATCTCGCTTACTAATTGTGGCCTCCTACATCAAAAAACACTTCATTAGTCAGCTAGAAATGGGCCCAGATCCAAACCCCATATCCAGATGGGATGGTCATGGCTGCTGAGGAAACTCTGACACTTCAGGATGAAGAGAATCAATCCACTCACTCTAAAGGTGAACTCTTCTAATTGCAAGTCAAAATTCAAGAGCGAGACAATCATCACATCTGGCTTTGCAAAAGCCAACAGCAGCCCCAGCCAAAATGACATATGAATGTTAGAAAGCTGGAGTCTGCAGTCTGGGGCTCTTGGTGCAAGCAAGCAAAGTGCTGAAATAATGACTCTCAGGCCGTCCAGCTTTGCTTCACTCCCCTCATCCCAACAGCTGAGCCCGAAAACCGCAGAAAGGTATGAGCTGCAAACAGCCATTCCCATGGACATCGGGCAGGCTGGTCCTACATCGCTGTTTCAAACACCTTCCATCAATTCCAAGTGATTTTAAAAATAAACTAGACAATCCATCACAAAACCTGCTCAAGAAACTTGAAATTGGAAAGAGGAAAAAACCAACAAACAACAACAAAGACTTTGAAAAGGTTCAGAAAGCTGTAAGGGACCCCGACACTGAGTTCTGTGCCTTCACGCTCCCCATCCTATTCAAATAAGGCTTTCAGTGAACAACTGGTACCTGTAAGAAAGAACGCTGGCAACCTGAACACAGGCACTGCTTCCAACTCTTCTCTGAAGCATGAGTTGACATTGAACAACTTGCACCTTTATTTCCAACAGCAGCTTCATTTTAAAGGAAAGCTGGAAAATTCATGATCAGGTCTATGAAAAATTACAGTAACTGCTATGAACATGTTCCCAAATGAAATGATGGTCTCGGGCCAACTTCACAGCCTTCTCCTTTACCCTGACCGCACATCAGGAGCGGTGCAGCCAGTTTCTGTTTCTGCTGCATTTTCTCTATCTGCAGCAGCTGGGTAAGCATAAAATGACCCAAATTTCCCCCCTCCTATTTTGATGTGGGGATCATCGCAGTATTAAAACAAAAATTCTCCTTTCGGGTATCTGATTTCTGATGCTTTGGGTATTCTGTAGTTAGCGCTGCAATAAAATCTGGTTTTAGAACAGCAGACAAGTGAACGCAGGACAGGATACATACAACTAAGTGGTCATACAATGCTCTATTGTGAGAACTGACTTGCAATTCTTTAAAAATAATGCTGTTTTATGAACTGTTTGGGACAGCATACCATAAAGCAGGATTGGCTGCCCTTCTCCCCTGTGTCTCCATAGCATCATGTCTGCATTAAAGCAGAGAACAAGGGGCCAGGTGCAATCCGCACGGTGTGCACTCCTCCCCCATCAGCCCCACTGAACTTGCAAACCATCTCGTAACAGAGATAACATCACTTCAACAACGAAGAAATGCTTCCAGCAATAGTTCAGATCCCCTCACCTTATTAAAATGTAGCATTTTAGAAAACATTCCCTTTTGCACGTTTATTACGCTGTACGGTTTCAGACTTTGCTTCCCTCTGAAAGGCAGCTTGCTCCAGCTGACAGCCCCACTGGTTCACGTCCCAGCAAAATGAGGGAGCCCTTGGGATGTAAAAGCCACATTTGGTATTGCACACCCGCTTTTTGGTTGAGGAAGAGCATTTCCCCTCCGAAAAATGTTCTACCAAAAGAAAAGTTCTACTAAATCCAAGTCAGAGAGAAACACAGCGTGATGCTTTGTAGAGAACATGGGCCCAAAGTTCGGGGTGAAATCCGACCTTACATTGGTCCTTTACATCTGTGTTTTATTTTGACTGCATGGCCCAGTTCTCCCATTCTGCTGGGTAGCATTTTTCACTTGGCTTCCCAAACATTGCTCAGCTTTTGACATTTACATGCCCAAACAATACCCTGCAGCTCTACACACAGTGACCTGAGGTTTACTACTTTCTACCAACTTCTGTAATTATTTTAAGGCTATCTGCTAGATAAAAGCAGCGGTTAAGAGAATGTGATCCTTAGACCACTAGAGGTCCATAGAGCTGCTTCTGCCAAAGCAGCAAAGAATGCACAGTTTAAACAATAGTTTTTATTCCTCTGACCTTGAAAGTTTCAAGTGTCTCATTCTAAGGATTGAACTTCTCTGCACACATCTGGATGGCTGGATTACTGCGCGTCAAGTTTCAAAACGCCTCTTCCTTTTTTGGGTGTCACATTGGTATAAACTCAACCATGAACAAGTTTGCAGATGACACCTAGGGCAAAAAAATTAAGAAAGACAAAGCAAACTACAAAGTGACCTGCAGATATTGCATAGGGCAACTGAGCCAGATGTCCTCGGTCATTAGCCAAGCTAAATCTCTTTTGATGTGAATGGAAGGTTAACACTATTTGGTACCAAAATATTCAAGTCACTAAGATGAGAACTGAGGCACAATACATCTAATCCAAGAAAGCAAACCTAAATAGCCCAAGGACAAAATAGAATGGAAGTAATCGAAGAGCTGCAGCCATTTCATTTCAGAGGTCATTTTTGTTAAGGCTCCTTCACAATACCCCGCTGTTACTTCCATGTAACAAAGCCAGTTTTTCACAGAAGAGGTGAGAGGCTATACCAGATGGAGGAGAAGCAGAGCTGCTTTCAAGGTAAACCCAACTTCAAAGAGCTACTGAGTCCCCCCAGACAACACTGGGCATTTAAAGGACATCAATTATTTTCTCAAACAAAACACACTCATCACTGGGACCATCTTCCTCACATTTCTCTATTTTGCAGGAGAGGATTCTCCAGTTTCTCCAGAGATTTTCCCACCTACATCTCCATTACATCACTTAAGCAGTCCCAGTGGGGAGCTGTGAGTGGGATCACACGGAGTCACAAATCCCATCTCCTGACTTTGGGTGTAGAACAAACAGCAGCAGCAGATAATCTCCTATGAAATGAAAATCTTCCTATCAAATAGACAGCCTCTTCCTTAGTGCTGGAAGAGAAACGAGAAATGGCTGGCAGGAAGAAGTTTCCTACTTTCTATTAAGATGTCCAAAGCCATGCATGACAGCCCAGCTCTGTGATGTCAACATGCCAAAGACAAGCTACAGATCACACAGAAGTCATGCACAACCTGTAAAAGGGTGCAAAGAAAATAGGTTAAATTGGTGTGGTACAGAGCTAATGGAAGGCATACACATATATGCAGCTCTCTTCTTTCTTTCTTTCTCCAGTGTTCCTCCAGAATAAAAATGGACCATTCAGCCTCCAGTGCCTTTTATCCTTACTGAAAAGTTATCATCTGCCTGTTCATATACTGCCTACGTAACCGTATCTGTAGTAGCTGGAGTTGAAAATACCCAAAGTCCATCCCAGCAAGGACTGTTTACCCCTTGCACTCACAAAGCATCTCTCAGGTATCAGAAGAGTTAACCATCTCCCTCTTTGCATCCAGTGAAAAACTCTAAAGCAACTACAGGGAATGTCTTGGTCTTTGTATGTCTCCAACAGCTCTTTAGTCACCGTTATAATTAAAGGGAAGATAGTACAGCCCGCCTTCAAATATAACATTTCCACAGGTAAGCTTTCACTGTTGCTCTGAAGTTTAGAAGCTGTAACTCCCAATGAGATGTGCTACTGGGTTTCATGAAATCAGCAATATCTGCTTGCCAATGCAAAGATCACAGGCTGTCCTGGAGCATGAGAACAGAAAAGGAAATAACATAAGTAAAGAAAATATCTGATCCCTCGCAGCCTTCCCACAAATAACTTTTCTCGATGGAAGTGAAAAGCAATGCTTCCTGTAAGACCTGGCTAAAATAGGAATCACTTCTCCATCGTCCAATTGGGAAATGCAAATGGCAGCAAACAAAATCAATAGAGAAAATTAAATTGCTTAAAAACCAAATCTCCTCACTGTGTTACAAAATAAACTTGGGTTACTAAAAGCAGAGGAGACAACAGTTTTTGACACCAACCCTTTAAAAAAGGCAAAAAAATTCTCATCTGCTCTCTACACGCTAACCCTCCATAACGTCTGCTCCTTCCAAGGTAGAGGTTAATGACAACGTCTGAAACGCAGTAATCGGGCAATCTAAAAGCTTGGCTGTGTGCATGAAGGATAAATGGCAGGAAACTGGAGGCAGAACAGTTTTAGCCAAAACTGGATGACTGAAGACCAAAAGTACTACCGTAAATAATTCACAAAGGAACACAGCCAGGGTCTAACTATGTAAAGGCTTAGATCTTTTGCAGGATAATAAATTAAATGGAGATGTCTCTGATAGCATGAGCAGAACAGCACATATCGTTAATTGCGAGCGTTTGCAAAAAGGCCGAGCCCTGAAACATAAGCACATGGTTGGAAGGGTGGTCTGATGACTACAGCAAAGGTCTCTCCATTTCCATCCCCAACTCCGTGACCAACATCTTTGGCAGACCATACAAACATGTCTTAATTTATCTGTCTTATTCACTGGAAAGAGAGATGGATTGAGACTTGTGCTCTTCACCAAGGTGTCTGGGACGTTAGCAGGCATAATATTTGGAGAAGCTTTGAGTGTGTTAAAATATCGGGAATTTTCAATATCGTTTAGTTCAATTTATGCAAAATTAAAAAAGGAAAAGAAGGAAAAGAAGGAATAAGAATGCTTCTCCAAGGATATAGGCCTCTTGACAAACCTCTAGATACAAATCATGCAGTAAAACACAGCCGCTCAGGCAGCTGCACTCCAGGCAATTCAGTCAACTCACCAGACAAAAGAACACCACCCCACCACTCCCCAGAGGCTCTTACTCCCTTCCTCCCAGAGCCCGAGATGCTGCGTCCATCCTGAACTGTGCCAAGAGCAATTAAGATAGCACAACTCCATATCAAGGTACGGGATTAAACCCAACGCCAAGGGCTCAAAGAGTGAGCACTGTGCCAGCAAACCATTTTAAAAATGGGACGACCTTCCAAATATCTACACCCAGTTCACCTGGTAAGGACAGAACTGCATGGGCTACAGCACTCCTGTGCAGAGCTTTACCTTTCTGGTGCTGTTGCAGCACAACTCCTGCCGTCCTGCAGGATGTCAGTGCCACATCCCATGGGCACAAACCCACATTGCCAGCATGTAGTGTTGGTACTACTCCACAAAAGCTAGTATCAGCCATAGTTTAAAGCAGGTATGGAGGTGGAGTGGATGCCTCCATTGCAGTACAGTCCAGTAACCGACTGTGAGTCTGGATGGAAAAGGGGGAAAGAGTAATTCATGACAATTTAGGATGTTGCTTACTCAGCACCTGAAGTTATGCTGTTTTTCTGCACTTTCTCATGCTTAAGCTGATAAATCGGATCTCATGACAACAAGCAGAGGGTACAAAAAGCCAACTACATTGTCTAAACTGATGACCTGCAACTCATTAAGCTGTAGTGCCAATAACATATGGCCACCTACATTCCTGATTTAATCCAAAACAAGCATGTTCCTCCCCTCTTCCCCCTTTAAAAGAGCTGCCTTGTAGGCACACCTGCTTCACACGCAGCTTTGATATAGCAAGATGAGATACCTATAGGACCTGCTGTAAGCAGAACAGGTCCACTGATGCTCACAGACTCCCCAGCACATCACTGCCATGTGCTGAGGAATAAAAGGAAAAACATTCATCCACATCAGTGTCAGAGTAACCAAACCAGCACAGAAAACTGAGCACAAGACGCAAATGCAGTCCAAGGGAATGCAATTGCATATGACTCTTTCAGAATTAAGGCAATTAAAATGACAATGAAGGGCACTGCCAGCATTCAGATGAGTAAGATGCATGCAAAGACATGGAGTATGCAGAAGGGAATGAGTTACACTGAGTGGTCTCAATTTCATCTTAGTGAGGTTGCCAAGGGGAGTACCATTTTACCTTCAAATTGTTTTGTTTTTTATCTTCAAGGACATTGTGAGAAGTCAAAAGAAGCTTGGAGGAAGCTGCCTGTTTTTTTTTTTAGGGGGAGTTGTGATTCTTTTCCATCCCCCAGTTATTTTCACCTCTGTTAGACCCTCATGGGACTATACACTAAAAGTGTTCAGCATGGCCAACTGTAAGGGGGGGGCTGTTGAAGCAGCTTTTTGGGGTTGAAGAAAAAAAGGCAAGAATTATATCTGATCACCCAGCCTGGAAGTTATTGTGTCTGCACAGCCCTGCTTCAGACCTAATTATTATAAAAGCTTTGGGGAACGTTGCTTTCAAAATGAAATCTTCTCTGTCAAAACTTTCATTAATAAGTTATACTTCTTAGAAGGGTATCATTTTACATAGAGTGCCCAGAGATCTTGCAATGTGGAACAGATTCTTTTTAAATGAAGTACAGTATATTGTTTTAGGATTGTGGTAACTTAACATTTTACTTATGTTTTTTGGACCAAAAAAGTTCTGAACCTTTGCATATGTGTATCTGAGAAATGCACTCCTCCTCTTGGGCAAGTTTACTAACAGCTTTCTTTGGGGCTGTGAACTTCAAAGAGAGAACAGTGAGAGCAGAGAGAGAATAACAGAAGAAGAAAGAAGAGGAAGCATGGGAAAATATATACCATAAAGAAGATCATGCAGTTGCTAGCCAAAAACTCCTGTGGCAACTCAAATTCGTAAGAGCATTAACAAATCCCAAGATGTTTCCTTTCTCTCCCCTCACGTACACTGTAAGGCCGTAACAGGATTCTGGCACCCAATCTGTGAACACGAAACATATCACAAGAGCAGTCCCAAGCAGTAAATAGCAGATAGTGGCAGTTAAGTGGCTCCTTGGTCTTACTCAGTCTTCCCTTGCTAACCAGACTAGTGAAAGATTTGGTTTTCAAAGACAACTCCAATATCTGGTTGGCTGTGCCAGAGAAGAAAGAAAAGCACAGGTCCATCTTAGAGTTCCCAGTGGCATGGCTGCATCCGTATGGATGCCCTCCAGCCCAACCTCGCCGCCCCACAGAGCTGCAGCAGCTGATGAAGCAGGGAGTTAGCTGACAGACAGCTGCCCAGCTCACCCTGATGTGACTGATGAGATCAGGTAGCTGGGAGGCCGGTCACCAACATCCGCCTTGAGTGTCTGGTTCCCATCACCAATTTTGACAGGTCTCCCACACCAACAACAAAAAGGAGGTGTATTGAAGTCAGTGTTTTCTTAGCAAAAACAGCTCTGTTGGGAAACTTTTGACCAGCAGACCCAGGAGTTGGATTCCATAATGCTTCTGGGTCCTTTTCAACTCAGGGTATTCCCTGATTCTGTTCCTGCTAAACCAGGACCAACCTGGTGATGAAGTCTGGAGCTTGAGATGTAAGACAAATGATGGAAGGCTCAGAAGTATTTCTTCCCTAAGGATAAATCTACACTCTCCAGAAAAAAAAGGGCATATGCTCTCCACCATGACCGCCATGAAATCCTCCATGATCCAGAGCACATTCATCAGGTGGCACAAATGCAGCTGAGGAAAATGTGGCCATGATTAAGCCGCATTTTTGAGCCGCGCTGTGGTTTGGGACAGTTTCCTCCACACAGTGCAGATCCAACAGCATCAGCAAAGCACATGAAAGGCTGGGGCAGAAAATTCTCAGCTGCAGAGATCAAGATGTGGAATAAACATTCAGATGATGGTGGGGAACAAAGAGGGTTAGTAGTTAGACCTAGAATCACAGAATCATTAAGGCTGGAAAAGACCTTTAAGACTCCCAAGTCCAGCCCCAACCCACCCTACCATGCCCAGTGACCACGTCCCTCAGTGCCACATCTCCACAGTTCTGGAACACCTCCAGAGACAGTGATTGCAGCCTTTTCCCAAAGAGAATGTTTCTGTAGGATTTCTTAAAGCTTTCCAGCCATAATCAGAATCAAAATGCCTTTCTATGCCATACATCTGCATCCCACAGAGACCAGAACCGGTTACGTCCTTGAAACCTTGCAGAATTATGAATGCCTATTTATTACAAATCAAGGAGCACATTTATGAACATCTGGGCAGGTGAATGAAATATTCTTACTAATAGAGTCTGTTTGGGGCCTGAATTTGGAAAGTCTTCCCCCTGGTTCCAGAAGGTTGCCTTAAAGTATATCTTAAAAGTCCTGAGTAGGCAGATTTGCTTTGGATCAAGGAGCTGATCTCTTTCCCAAGGGCACCGAACTGTGCAGTAGTTGCTATGGTACTGCAAGTATTTTTGTTTGTTAAACAGTAGATTAAATGGTCACATAAAATGATTAGACTGCACGTTGGATCGTTCCCTGGGAAGGCTTAAGTTACAAACTGGCTTTTGGGGGAAATTATTTAAGCTTTTCACTTAAAAAAATTTTAATCTTAGGCTGGTGTGTTTAAAAGACTCCATTCCCTACTCTGACTTAAGCTCATTTATGCAGGCAGGTAATAAAGCAAGGCACTTTTACACCTATTAAAAATGGTGTTGCATCCTTGGGGTCCCTTCCACCCAAGCCATTCTGTGACTCTATGATCTGCTGGCTGCCTGCAGTAAGCTCTGTAGTAGCTCCGGTATTATCATTACTATTGTGAACGGTCAGGGCTTGGATTACAATTCTTTTGCAAGATGCTGAGATGTCTTGCCTTGGGTCATAGCGTGCTGTAGTAGAAATCAAGGATGAAGTGTGAGACTGCATTACAGAACAACAGATTCCCTTAAAAGGCTGAGTGCACACACACTGTCTCCAAAATAAGCTTATTTAATTACTGAAGTTACTGGTGGATATAAAAACTTTTACCATAGCTTATTTCATTTACCTGCTTAGGCATTTATGTTGAACTCCCTTCACGAGATCCAGGCACTATCATGAGGGAGATCCAAAAATAAGAATAAATATCCAATGGTTGACAAATGAACCTCTGACTAATTGCTCAGATGACTTAAAGGGAGCAGAACAGCCACTCAGCACAAGTCAGCACAAATGTCAGTGAAAATGCAACACATACATGGAGAAATTGTCCCTTCAGCCAATGCCATTCATGAATCTTTTCTTCACTATGTATTTTTGAAGAGTTTATCTACCCTGCCAGTCTAGACTGACAGAGCACTGCCAGATTAAAAGAAACACGTTGTGTTTAATAAACCTGACCAGAGCACTCAGCTACCTCCTGAAAGTGTACCAGCAACTTTCCTTCTGATGGCTTTCTCCAGGAGGTGACTTCGGAAAAAAGGCATTTGGGATTAAAGACCCAGTCCTGATCCAACTGAAGTGAATCACGCATGTGAATATCAGAGATAATTCTGGTTGCTGAACAAAGATGTCTGATTTCAGAGGACTACGTAGCTTTCTTTTTTTCGTTCTAAAGAAAGGTCAATCTGAGTAAAATAATATTAACATTAAGCAAGTACAGCTGTAGATATCAGATAAGAGGAGTTCTGAGGATAATACTTGGCATATATTACGCTGCTTCATCTGTTTTTCCTGTACCCCCATAAATGATGACAGAACTCTCTTCTCTGCAAGAGTTCCCACAACCAAAGGCATTGATCACTGGAGCTTCCAAAAGAAAGGCAAAGAGGAGCCAACACGGGCTCCAAAGAAAACAAAACATGCACCAAACTCACAAGAAAGAAGTCATAAAATTCCCATCAAAAATGCCAGTAGGACTGAAGCAGATCAACTGCAGACAGACCTGGAAAGTTTACTGCCGAGTTCCCTTCTCGAGCACGGGGTAACGAACCAGACGCCGAACAGCTAAAGTTACAGAACCAAACATTCAGTGCAGAGACAGGAATAGCTCGTGCGTTCATCATAGCTAGCAAATGCAAACAAAAATACCCACTGAACAAAAGCTAAAGCTTTCTTCCTTGCTTCAGACGCTTGGGTCCACGGTCACCATTCAAACCCATGCTCCCTGCTGCATCTTTGCCAGCGTCCTCCTGGGGTTATTGCTTTGGAATAGCCTCAAGCTGCCGTTTCCTTGGGATGAACACCATACTGCTCAAATTCAATACTCCCTATACGGCCTCCCCCAGAGAACAGGGCTGTTCCAGATGACTGCATGGATGTGAAAAATAAACCAGAGAATGGGAACACCCATGTTCAGAGAGGACAAGACTTGTTCAAAACAGATATTTGCACAGCATCTTGGCCTCCCATGGAGAAAGGACCATCATGAAAGTCTTGGCGCCAGACTTACAAAGTCTGCTTCACAACTGAGTATTCTTGGAGGAAACTAATTCTGCAAACATCAACTTATACAGCAACTACTGGGGATAGGCAATTTGTTGTAACATTCTTACTTCACAGAGGAAGAAATAAAAGATGGAGGTCAACACTTTCTAGTGTGGAAAATGAACTTGGGGAGCTGCAGACTTCAGGGTGTTTGTTCAGGACATCTGAGTGCAGCGGCAGTAGGGGGTGGCATGTGTGTGTTTGTTTAAGGCTCTCCCTACTCAAACCACTGAAACTGCTTGGAGTCAGCTGCTCCCGAAGCAGACATCCCTGCAATTAACTGCTTCTGAAATGCTGACCCAAGTAACTTGGTCCATGCCACATACAAGAGTTGGTCGCAGAGCCACAAAGCAATGCTCAGGAGCCTCCGTCTCACAGCTTGCTAGCTCTATCAGGTTACAGTCTGTCCAAAAACATCCAAGCTAGCTCTCTGGATATCCTTTTAGGAGTTCCACAGGCAGGCAACAACTTCCAGCTTTCACGTTTTAATGCCTGATTGGGCCCTTTCCCTCTCTTTCCATTTTATTAAGAGAGGATAATCATCACCATCATCATTAATTCCTCCACTGATTTTTAATCCTATTTTGCTTCCAGAGCTGCCAGAACATCCAAACCAGCAGTTTAGTTCCCAGGGGGGCAAACCCCTCAACCAGCCCCATTCCTGCCCTTTGCCACTCCCCAGAGCCACCCAGGCCACCACTGTGCAGCAGCAGGACGCATCCTCTCCCATGGCCAGGGGAGCCGCAGGTGTGCTCAGGCCTCCCCGCATCCACCAGACCTGTGTGCTTGGCGGGAGCCGTGGTCCCGAAGCAGCAGCTCCTTTATTTACGGCCTGCTGACAACAGAGTGGAAACTGATAGAAGCTGCAGGCAGCGAGTGACTCCCTGCCTGTCAGCACCGGATGGCAGCTCCTGCGCTTACTCCTATGGACAGAGCTCATTAACTCTTTATTCCTCACACAGCCCAGGGTTCTCCAGGTGCCATTTCAGCCAGCTTGACGCTTGTGCTTTCCGACCGCCTTCAGCTGAGATGCTCCTGGTTAGAAGCAGCGAGAGCACATCAAGTCCCCAGATACTTTCACTTAGTGCACAGCTCGTTGCTGGGCGATACTGGTCCTTCAGGTCACACACAGGTGCCAACACAGAGCACAAATGACCTGATCCCATTCCAGTGGAAGAAATAAATGGAAGCTACATCTAAATGCCTGTCTGCACAGAGAAGTTCAGGAATACCATCACCTATGAAGGCTGACTGAATTAGTTACACCACACCAAACCATAAGGAAGCATCTTTCTTCCAGTGTAAGCAGCTGTCATTCGGTTTTAGTTACTTCACAGACCATCAAATGAAGGTTGATACAGTTCTGAATGTTTCTCTCTCTCCAAACATATATCTTTTAATTAATGCAGATTATGTAGATAAATACTATAAGATTCAATAGTTATGATTTCAAACCCACCAATCTTGTTCTTTTTAGTCACCAGCGGGAGAGAGGGTGGGGAAAAAAAAATATCATTAAAAGACTACTAGTTGTCCAACTACATGTAAAAATCCCTAATTTTCATGCAGGACCAAAGAGCACAGTGTGCATGTGAGCCCAGCTCTTCCACAAGCTGCTCCAGTTCTGTGCCAGCATAACTTCTCTGAAATCAGATTACATAAATATTGTCTCCAAAACAGACACACGAGACCGCCTCATGCAGGCTAAACTAGAGCAACTCTAAAGAAAATGGTTTTACGTAATCCAGTCTTCTGCTGTTACCTGCTGGGAGACAAGCTGTTGCAGCCATGATACCACCACTGTGCCATAGAATCACAGAATGGCTTGGGTTGGAAGGGACCTCAAGGATCATCAAGCTCCAGCCCCCCACCACAGGCAGGGCTGCCAACCTCCACATTTAATACTAGACCAGGGCCCCATCCAACCTGGCCTTGAACACCTGCAGGGATGGACAGGGCATCCACAACCTCTCTGGGCAACCTGTTCCAGCACCTCACCACTCTCATAATAAAGAACTTCCACCGATATCCAACCTAAATCTTCCCTCCTTCAACTTAAAACTATTTCCCCTTGTCCTGCTATTAGCTACCCTTTCAAAGAGTTGAGAGTTGCCAGCAAGGATACGGCTGATGACAAAGGAAATAAACACTAAACTGAGCACCCTGGCAGAACTGCGGGTGTCCCTGTTCATTGTAGGGGAGTTGGACTTAATGACCATTAAAGGGTCCTTCCAACTCAAATGATTCTATGCTTCTATGAACTCCTCAGCAGCATCTACCTCTGCTGACTGTAAGAAAGAGCACCAGAACCCTGTGCTGAACTCCTTCCTGTGGCCCCTCAGATTTTGATAAGCATGACCAAAACTGTGCCCAATAAACTACAACCTGCTCTATGATCACGTTGGGTCCAACCCAAAACAAGGAATGCAAAAGGCCCCGTGTTTAGTCACAAGTCACAGAATGGTTTGCTCACTTCGGAGCTGTTAGCAAAGATACAAGAAGCATTTTTAAGTCTGATCAGGTCATCCTCAAGACACCAGTCAGTACAAGTAGACAAACCTGCCCTTGATTCATGAATCCTGTGTTACATCTGTTGCAATGGATGAAATGCTCGCCCTCAGAAGATGAGCTGCACTGTGGAGGACATGCAATCCCAAAGCAATCCTTCAAATCAGCTGAACAAAAACAGATTAAAGCTCCATATATCATTTAAAAAGTTAAAACTATATTTATGGAGCAAACACAGACTTTCCACTGGACAGCTGTTTCCCTGATTAGGGAAAATATATACATTACTAATAGGAATTATATCCCATTTCCTCTCTACTGCTTAAAGCATACAAATTATATTTCAGCCTCAAGACGTATTATTCATAGATCTTTTACTTCACTGGAATATATACTTCAATGCCTGTAATTTTAAGTGTTGGCTGTTTTTCTAAGTAATTCAACAGAAGGGGGTCCCTTGTCCCCTTCTTTCTCCTGCCAGTAAGAAAAAAACTCCCTGCCAACTTCTCAATAAATGGGTGTAAATCACGCCACAGCACCAAACTGCCCAGCCTTGACTTCTCCTTTTGCACTAGAAAAGAGAGAAAGTGGGGAAAAAATAAAATGCAGACACATTACATACAGCCTTTCTTCTTCAAGGATCACACAGCTGGTGTTAAAGCGGTGGTAGCAGCGCATTGAGGCCAAAAAAACCAAACGCAACGTGCAGTGAGCAGGGAAAATATTACTAACAACGCAGCGTTCAAAGAGGAGGTGGTCTGCTAGCAGATTCTTACTGCACAAGTCCACCATGGAGAGGGCACAGAGCAAGGCCCAGGCCGTGCCAGCCACTGAGATGAGGATGCTCCAGCTGATACAGGCATGGCACAGGGCCCTGGGACTGCATGCCCATATCCATCCCTGCAGAGCTCACAGAGCTGCTTGCCTCCTGCTGCACCCCAGGCTGGTTCTCTGCCCAACTATCTCCCTGGGCAGGTTGCAGGAGAGGACAGACGGACACAGAGCTTGATCCAAGAGGTTTTGCTGTCAGGAGCGATGTTAAAATCCAAGGGAGTGTTTCACTCTCACCCTCTTGGGGTCTGAGGGGCTGCTTTCTTGCTCTGCATTATGTCAGTATATTTTATAGCAAGAAAGAATGGAAATAAATACCATCAAACTAGCCCTGCCTTTCCTCCTCCATGCTCCGCACAAGAAAATCCCTCAATCCCTACAAAACAAGCTGAAGCTTATGCCAAGCCTAACAGAGCTCACACAGACATTATTATCTTTCGAAATGACACCTTCAATTTAATTATCTCAGAGATTAAATCATCTCTAAGCTATTAAGCAAAATAACTCAGCGGTGCCAAAACACTGCATCACACCACGACTTCTCCCTTTTTTCTAACCTCTTTAAGCCTCCCACTCTGACTGGATGCACAGAGTGGCAGCAGCACGCAGCTCTGCATCGTGCCCAATTCCTGCAGGCACTGCTCATTGAGTTCCACATCCACCTCACCCTGACCTCAGCTCCACTGGTGCAGATTCAGAGCAGTCCCTGGGGCCAATGGTAGATACAAATGAAACACAGCAGATCAGAAGATGTGCAATTTAGATTATGTGAAAGTGTACCATGTTGAGAAAGTAGAAGAGGTCTCCAGTCTTGGTTGCTTAGCATCCACTTCCCAATGCACACATCCCATTCCCTTGTTGCGTGCTGCATTTGTCTGAACGCATCTATCCTGCCTGATGCCTGCTATGCTTAATTACACATGCTTAATGTCTCCCACGCATACAGTAGCCTTAGAAGTCACATCACCAGCAATATCATCTCTGATCAACCCAGATAAATATCGGAACATCAGTTCTTAGTTCTCCTTCAATCTGGGGCTGCACAGACAAAATAAAAGCATTTTTCTCCCCTCCCTTCCCATGTGCATGGACACCTGCTTCTGCAGTGACAAAAGAAGATGGAGCTGAGAGACAGGTCCAGTGCTCATGCCCAGAACGAGGACAAGGACAGCCCCTTGGTCTCACTGCACAGCTTCAAGTCATAGGAAGTATTTGCCCCACCAAGCTCATTAGAGCCTTTACCATATGAAGGCACACAGAGCAGCATAATGCCCTTGCAGAACGGGCAGGGAAATAATAGCAGGCTTCTGCCCATGGCAACAAGAACATACGCAGCTGAAGCACTGGGCCATTACAAGCTGCTGAGCTAGAGTACGTTTCTCCAAAGATGATTTTAGAGCAGGAAGAGCCAACTGACAGACTACAGGCTGGATGTGAACTGTAAGCCAGTCTCATGTGAACTCGAGGAAAGCCAATTAGCTGAGAGGCCCAACGTTCGGGACAACAGCTATACACATGCAGAGCAGAGGGGCACACAAGCACACACCATCTGTATTGCACTAGGTTATCAGTGCTACTAAACAAAATTGGCTTCGTCTAACAGAAAATGGGCAGGTCAACGATCTCATGCTAACAAAGCAGTCCTTCGTGGTGCAGAAATTTGCCATTTCTGTTGCAGGGAAATAAAGTACCAACTCTGAATTAAGAAAAAGGTCTGAGAAGCATCAGTACCTTCCACTGATCACCAGTTTGCTAACCAAACAAGTGTTTTGAGGCATGGCAGCCTTCAGTGTCCCAACCTGTAAGCACACAAAGAATGCTGGGTTGGCTTTTCCTGCCTCCTGTGTATACAGGCACACACCACTCCTAATAAAGATCTCTTAAGCCACAGTTTTGTCCTTCTGCCATGTAACCATCTCAGCCACCAACAGCAACAACCTGCCTCAAGCACCTGCCTACAGGATAAATGCCAATAAGAAGTGCTGGGGAGGATGAGTTCTTGTAAGGGGCTGGGATCAGATGCTTTGACAGGAAAGTGAAAGCCTCCCTATATCAAAATAGTTACCAAAGAATAAAGCAAAGCAGAACTGTTCTTAAATAAGGCTCACCTCCAGGCCCTGGTCTACCTGTTGGGCTGTGCTCTCGTAGGCTCATCTACCTGCTGTGATGCAACCAGAGCTGGTCTCAATCAGTAAAAAGCTGAGCTTCTTTTGAGCAATGCAGAAAAGTTGGCTGTGTTGGTGTCATGCGACAAGGAGATCTCAAGACAGTTCATGTACAAGAACACAATCTCCCAAGTGCTCTAATTGCAATCTTTTAATTAAAATTGGCAGTGAGGAATGGAGACCCTGCTCTGTGCACATAGCACAATACAGACAATGCTGTTAATCACAAGACAGATAACTCTGGCTCCTCCAGTATTTCTGTGCCTCAACAAGAAAATTAATTGCTTGTCCAGTGTCTCTGTTGTTTGCTATTTCGTATTTCCCCATATCTCCTCTTATAGCAGAACGGTGCTGAGCTGTTTGGAGATGGCTAAGAGCTTGTCATTTCCAAAAAAGTTTTCCTTTTAACATTTTTTTTTTTTAAAAAACATTCAGTTCTTTGGAGATCTGGAAACAAGAGATCCTGGCATGAGACCTGTGTGTTAATTGCATAACACTGTATTGGATTTAACTGAACTTCATCCCTTTGAATGAGAGTGCCTGGGAGTGAGAGGCAGCTGATGGGGGGCAGAGTGGGAGGAAAGGAGCAAAACATGATGTCAAGCCTAAGAACTCACCCGTCTGAGTTATCAGACTTCTCCAAGTCAGCAATTTATTTTATTAGCATTATTCCCCCTGGTCTTACATCTTGGTTACCCCTAGCAACACATTCCCAAACTCCCTGTACTATTCACTTGCTTAAAACCAGCACATACTTAAAGTTCTGATAAAGCAAGAAGCTCGAGGCTGGAGCTAACGCTGTCATTATTCCCCTCCAGTCCTCAAGATCAGTGCCTCAGAAAGCAGACACGAACCAGACAGAAAGGGGTACAAAGCAGGGAGGCTGGACACCACGAGGTAAGCTGTCTCCTGGGAGATCTGTGATGAATAAAAACCAGAAAACATTTTATTTCACCAAAATACTCTCTAAAACCTTTCCACAAGTTGAGAGCAGCAACTGGTCTATCCTAAAGCTCAAAGGCCGTGCTCAGGGTATTCTTCTCTCCCTGCAGAAGCCAGACCGTGGCTATAGCATCCTACTTAAACTGCACAGTGGACTCCTGGCACAGGAGGAAAGCCAGCAATTGGGTAATGCAGTGGTGAGGGGCTGTAGGACTGGACTTCCACCATTCTGGGTGGGATTTTAAAGCATGACTGACTGAAAAGCAAAAGGAATAGACTCCTGCTGAAGCCATCAGGCAAGTAGCCACTGCCAATTCCTCCCCATACAATCATACTGCAATCAAAATACCACCAGCCTCCCCAGCTTTCAGCAGGCCTTGTGTCCCTGCTTCCCTCATCACCTGCAAATGTCATCTGCTGCTCAAAGCCCATTAATATCTACTCAAAACTCACTAAACAGGAAAGAGCCAGTTAAGGGGTTTTCATTCTTCTGCTCTGGGCTGGCACAGAGCTTTGGTACAATCAGATAAATGGACTCCAGCAGCAGCCCTCTTCTTCCATGGAAAAAGAGAGATGCACCTACATCAGCTCCTCCTCAACATTCTTCAGTGCTCTTCCCTGAGACTATTAGTGTACTCCTATACAACCAGCCAAGGAGAGGCTCTTAAGGTGGCTACCACACCACTGCCTGATTTCCCAAATAAACTAAGGTCGTCAGAGTCACAGCCTGCTGTACGCCAACATCCAGAATCCCTGAAGATCCTGTAGCTCACCTTGACTACAAATAAGTTGCTTTTCTTCCTACAAGTCTCCCTGCTTTTTTTTTACTGCCCATCAAATCTGCAAAGGCCTGTGTGCAGAACATGACAACTAGCAACTTTCAGAAGAGTTCAGGATACATTTTGTGGTGTCCAGTTCCAAAATGGCATAAATTACATCCTGGAACATATTATGTCCTGCTAAGTTAGACGAGGAAATGTGGTATACAATGAAATAAAAGACATCCTGGAACCTATTACATGCTCTAAAAGACAAAAGAAAGGACATTATAGGATCGACGTGGCTAATAAATGATGTGTTGGCATCTCTTTTCTACCAAGATGTGGATTAACAACAGATGTATTACACTAATGTCTATTTGTACACTAATCTAAAACAA
The DNA here is from genome assembly GCA_016647715.1 of Pavo muticus. Taxonomy (NCBI): domain Eukaryota; kingdom Metazoa; phylum Chordata; class Aves; order Galliformes; family Phasianidae; genus Pavo; species Pavo muticus. The sequence continues at coordinate 5,272,660 of JACDJE010000086.1, read as the reverse complement.
CTGCGTTGCTGTTGCAGACAGGAATTTGATAAATGCAGCCCCCATTCCAGCTCCGTGAGTGCTGCTGAGCTTTAGGAAAGGTGGGGAGGGCAATGAGCCACTCCCAGAACTTCCCTTTGCAAAGCTTTCGTCTTTGCTCTCACCTCCTTTTCTTGCTGTGTTGGTCTGTGGAGTACCTGGACACTACAACATTGGTCCAAACTGATTTCCCACCTGCACAGCTGGGATCTGAAGGATGGGCAGATGGATAGGGGCTGCCTTGCAGCTTGGATGTGGAACGCTTAGGAAATAAGGACTACGTGAGACACTGAAAACACTGACTGCCCTTCAATCTCTAGAAACTAAAGGGTTAAATCCTAGAGCCTCATCATTTCCAAAGTATCGCTTCCCCCTCCTCACAAGCCAGCAGGCCTCCTGCATTTACATAAAGCCCTCCAGGGAAGGCAGCTGCAGAAAGCATGCACAGAAGATGCCTTCCTCAGGTGGCTGAGGACAGAAGATACTGCTGAATCTGCCCTCTGAACAGCTGGAGAAGAGCTGGAGGCAGAGCCCCCAGGTCATAGTGCAATCCCAGGTGACAGCTAAGATGGTTTGCTCACCTTCCCTCAGCCTGAAGAGACAGGCACAGCAGAGCAGCATCTGCAACTCTAGAAACTTGGAGGGAAGTGGCAAAAAATAATGGAAGTGATGCTTGGCCAACCATCTCGGCAGCACAGGTGAAACTCAGCTTAGTACCAGCTTTCTCTGCTTTCTCATAGCATGTGCAGAACAGAAGTTTGTCCACAGCATCTGAGGATTGAGATGTCATGTACCCAGCAGATAAAAGGAAAGTTACTGCCAATTCCATCTCCCTGCTCCTAGGGAAGCCTGATAGCTGTGATTATTCCCTATTAACAGTCTAGAAGAAGAGAACGAACAGGCAGAAAGTACAAGCAGAGGAGCTCGGGTATCTGACCCTATGGACAGAGCCATCTCACTGGTACCCAGAAGCAACTGTGAATGATAGCACCAACAGGAGCTCCTGTGAGCCAGCAAGGACAAGGAACAGCTGAGGCTTGGAATCAGGAGCCCACATCAGCACCCCAACCCCAAAGCTGTACAGTTTGCCTGTTCCTGGTTTGGTACTGGATCTGGAGGATGGTGGCCCTGCCTGTGGCTGAGGGTTTGGACCTTGATGATCCTTGGAGTCCCTTCCAACCCAAGCCATTCTATGATTCTATTCCTGACCCAGGCCGTGCCTCAAGCAGTGTAAAAGCACAGGAACAATGGGTGTTGGGGGGGGGGGGG